>CM053769.1:345644704-345668280 GCA_028658325.1 Potorous gilbertii | reverse complement strand
GAGGGATGGGGAGAAGTGGGAACTCAAAGTTTTAGGAACAACTGTCGAGTATTATTCTTGCTACTAGGAAATAAGAAATACAGGTAATGGGGAATAGAAAGTTATCTGGCCCTATAGGACAAAAGAGAAGATGGGGAGAAGAGAAGGGAGGTTTGATAGATGAGAGGGCAGATTGGTGATAGGGGAAATTACAATGCTGGGTGTATTGGGGTGGGGGGAGGGGACAAATGGGGAGAAAATTTGAACCCCAAATTTTGTGAAAATGAATGTAAAAAGTTAAATAAATAAATTTATATTAAAAAAAAGAAAAAAGAAAAAAAAGGAATGTTAAAAATGTTTTTCCATGTAATTAGAAAAAAATAAAAGATCTTAAAAATACACAAAAAAACCCCAAAGAAAACACAGGTGCTCCATCAGGCAGCACCATACCATCTATATGTGGAACCATTGGATTGAGCAGATGGAGAAGTTTTGAATGCTGTGAATAAGTTCACTTACCTTGGTTATATACTTGCCAGGCACATACACAATGACAATGAGGTTGATGCAATGATGTTGTTAGAGCTAGCTCAGTTTTTGAGAGACTCTGAAGGAAAGTATGAGAGAGAAGATGCATTAAATCAAACACTGAACTGAAGGTCTACAGAGCCATTGTGGTGACCTCATTATTGTATATCTGTGAAATCTGGACAGAATATCAATGCTGTGCCAGGGAATTGCATCACTTTCATTTGAATTGTCTTAGGAAGGTTCTCAAAATCACGTGGTAGGATAAGGTACTAGACACTGAGGTCCTTTCTCTAACTAAACATTAAACTCTTCTTTCAAACTCTACTTCAGAGAGCACAACTTTGATGGACTGACCACGTTGTTTGAATGCCAATTTTAAGTTTGCCAAAAAGACTATTTTATAGAGAACTCACACAGGGCAAATGTTCACATGGTAGTTAGAAGAAGGGATAAAAGGATATTCTAAAGGTCTCTCTTTTAAGAACTTTGGAATTGATTGTGCAACATGGGAGACACAGGACTGCTCAGCATGGTGTGCCCACATCAGAGAAGGTACTGTGCTCTACGAGCAAAGCAAAATCAAAGTATCTCAAAAGAAATGTGAGATGCACAAATATAGAGAATCCAGCCCAAATGTTCATATGGCCTATTTATGCACTATCTGTGGTAGAGCATTCCAATATTATATTGGTCTGATCAGCCTCAGTCAGACACACTGTAGCTTGACTCTAGCAGAGTGATGTCATTTTAGTCCTTTTTGGGAACAAAGGACAACAACCAACCAACACCCCACCAGTGGTATTGGGGATAGGGAGAGTGAGGTCAGAGCTCTGGATGCAAGTCTGGATTTTCATGTACTAACTAGCCACGATGTGAACATCTGGAGCCAAAGAAATGCAAATCATGCCATCTCATATCTTGGTATAACTTTAGACTTGAATCATAGAACCTGGGTGATTAAAACAAATATATAAAAATAAGATCCATTCCTCAGTAGAAAAATGGTCAAATAATATGAATAACCATTCTCAAAAGAATTAATAACCTTATGAAATATTGTTCCCAATCACCAATAATAAGAACTACAAACCCAAACAATTCTGAAATTTCCTTTTGTACGTGAAAAATTGTCAAAGATTATTAAAGATGGGGATAGTCCATGTTGGAGTGGCGACAGAAAGACAGACAGACTAATATGCTACTGATCCAAATATGAATAATAATTCTATAAAACTATCTGGAACTATGTTAAGGAAGTCACTAAAGTTTCTGTATCTATTGACATAGAGATTCCTCTATTAGGCATATACTACAAGGAGGTCAAAGACAGAAGGAAAGGATAAAATATTAGTAGCAGCACTTTTTCTGTTAGCAAAGCATTGGAAGCAAAGTGGGTGCCCCATTGATTAGGGGATGGCTAAAGAAATTATATCGAAGAAATGAAATGGCATATTTCTGAGCCATAGGAAGCAATGGATATTAAAATTTTAGAATGTGAAGAATTTTATGATCTGATGCAGAATGAAGTAGGCAGATTTAGGAAAACATATCCACAATGGTGACAACAATACAATGGAAAGAATAAAAACCTCAAATGAATGCTATGTAATTATAATGGCCAAGTCTGTCCCTAAAGAAGAGACAAGAAAATGAATTTCTCTCCCTTCTTTGCAAAAGAGATGGACTCTGCATTGCCTGTGTAATAGTGCGTATACCGTTAGACTCAGTTGATACGCTAATTGGTTTGTTTGAATTATTTTTTCTTCTTTTTTCCTGTTGTATGTTGGAAGAGATAGGTTGTCTATTAAAGAAAAGAAAAGGGATGTATTTTGAGGGGAGAGGAAAGATGATATAAATACAAAAATATCAATAATCTTGTTAATGTCAACACTGGAAGGAAGTATTGGAAGTATTAGAATATGGGTGTCAGAACTTGAAAAGGTCTTAGAACATGGAATATCAGAGCTATATGGGAACTAAGAGATCATCTCATCTGTCCTACCTCTATTTTAAAGATGAGGAAATGTGGGCCCATAGAAGGGAAGTGATTTGTCCAAGGATGTATAGATAAGGGATAATGGAAGGAGGAATCAAGCAAAGGTCCTCTGCTTCCAAGTTTAGCTGACTGTCTATGCAAGTAAACACAAGGAGGCCCTCATACAGTCCAGAACTTGCTAGTTTCTGGCCTTTGCTATTGTTCTCTAACTTCCATTCAACTAATTTTGAAACTTCCAATTTTATTATTTTCTACTTCACATCTCTCCATCTTTCCTACAATATTAGTCTGAGATATTTTAATCAAGTGTTTTGCTAAAATCTAGATTACTTATATCCATAGTGTTTCTCTTATCTACTAGTTTAGTAGCTCTGCTGAAATAGTAAATAAGATTAGTTTAGGGTGATTTGTTCTTGATGAAACCATATTGGATCTTTGTAATGATTACTTCCTTTTTTGTTTTAAGACATACATTGCATTGATGCCTTTTGTCTTTACATTACTATCATTTCCCATCTTCTTCAGAACAGACCCTCTCATATGACAAAGGAAAATAATAAAATAAAAATACCTGATACAGAGACTATTTCTGACAATGTATATAATATTTTTTTCCTGGCTGATAAAACTCAACTCCATAATTCTTTTATTTTCCTCTCCAAGAAGAACCTATGAGTTACCTTTCTATATGCCTGCAGTTTCCTTATGTCTGCAGGTTTCATCCATAGCAATAATGCCAGTATTGGTATGGTTCAGGTCTTATAGTAGCATATCGGCACATTGTTTGTTGACCAAATTTCTTATATTTTAACCAGCAAAAGGTAATATTTATAGGCAGCCCAAAAACTGTGTTGTGATTAATACCTTCTGCCCCTTTTTCTAACATTCTGAATAAGCAAAAGAGACTCACACAGGATCAATGGTCCTTTTGCATTTTCCCTGGTTTCTTAGGTTTCCCTGGCCAGAGCTCATCAGCTAATGGCCAGGCTACTGGTGGCATGCTTCTTCATCCATGATTGGACTGGTCCTGCAAAAGTAAACAGTCAATTAGTCATACTGTGCTCAAAGCTTCCCCACCTCATAGGACTTGCCAAAACTTATGCTTTGTTGACATAACTTTTGGGAACCCAGGATCACTTCCATATCTTTGTGAGGCATTGCAGTTGGACCTGTGCTTTGGAAGAATATGGTTCACTCTTAAAATGTTCTGTCAAGGTATCTCCCATGTGTATGTTAAGATCGACAATATTTCTTGTTAGATTAAGCAGCAATAATATACTTTGCAATGAGCCCATAGCTGTTCTTGTTGCTTTTTAGTTGTTTCAGTCATTTCTGACTCTTCATGACCCTACTTAGGATTTTCTTGGCAAAGATACTGGTGTAGTTCACCATTTTCTTCTCCAGATCATTTTTACAGATGAGGAAACAAAGGCAAACAGGGTTAAATGATTTTCCTAGAGTCACATAGCTAGTGTGTGAGGTCAGACTGATTCAGATGGAATCCAGGAACCTTGGCGGTTAAAGATTTAGCAAAGAAGTCTAAGCCATTCTCTAAGGCAATGGTCCTTTTTAAGGGTAAGGGAATTACTGAGTCTACCCCAAGGGCTAGTATGAATATCAACATACAGTTGTCATGGAGGTCAGGGTAGCTTCCTTGAGTTGGTTCTACACTTGCCTAATTAATGACTAATTCTAAACACTGTCTATCTGGGCTAGGAAACACATATTCAGGATATTCGAGACCTGTCATTTTTCTAATGTGGTAGAACCTTTGGGTATTGCCTGCTTTGGTAAAACATGGTACTCTTAGTTTAGTAGTTATAGGGTGTCCCTAATCCTATTTGGGTTTCATTCCTTCACTTCACATTATTATTTTATCTAGTTCTATGCTAATAGTTGGCACACTGGTCACTTAGCTGCCCAAACTTCTTGTTCTTGAGAAGAAGCTCATGGGAGTGGATATTTATGTAAAATAAAAAATGGAACTATTTATGCAAAGCCAGGACTGTGACTTAGTTCTAGGAAATGGGATCAAATTCAGTATTTTTGAATGTCATATAGGGGCTTTGGCTCAGGTCCTAAAATATCTGGAGGACTTGGTTTTGAATGCAGCCTCAGACTCTTACTAGCTCTGTGACCCCAGGGAAGTCATTTGCCCTGTCCATGACAAAATTTCTTCACCTTTAAAATTAAGGAATTGGATTTGATCACCTCTAAGATCATTTAGCATTTATCACAGTGCCTGGGACATAGTCAATACTTAAAAAATACTTAATCAATGTTTATTGATCAATAGATTGAACCAACTCAAATACATGATCTTATGATGGTACAGCCTTGTGATTAAAGTTAGGCATAAAAGAAGCATTGTCAGAGGTATGTTTGCCTTGTCATGGAGGAAGTCTAATGTATAGTTCAAATAGAGGAAACATTTTCTATGGATGGTAAGATCAAAAGCTTGTGCTTTCATATGACATTGTACTGATCACATAAATCCCCAGAGGATTTCAGTGTCCTAAATGAGATTTATGACTGCTCAAAAGAGTTAGACCTAACTCCCCACAGGAAAATCCAAGTCTATTGGAGGCAGTGACATAAAAATAAATAGAACAATAAATTTAGAATTAGGAAGAACTGGGTTCAGACCCCACTTCTGTCACTCACTATGTCACCTCTCTAAGCCTTGTTTCCTCATCAACAAACCTGGGACAATAATGATAGTGTACCTACATGAAATTTAAATAAGACATGTGTATGAAAACATTTTGCCAACTTTAAAGTACTACCTAAATATGAATTATGGTCATTCCTTTGATGGGTATTAACCAATATGTCTCTCTGGGGAAGACACTAATCATAGACAATAAAATAGCATCAAGGTTGATCATGATGAGGAGAAGTACGCTTGGGAAATTTAAGAGCACTTTCAATGGCCCAGAACTTCTTTGTAAAATTAAAAAAAACTCATCCTTTCTACCCATTCATCTATGATGCTATAGGGATTAGAATCATAGTAGAGTATGATCTTAAAAACAAAAATTGTGGATCATTCCAAAAGATGTATAACGCTCATAAATTGGCTGCAACATACTGTATTACTAATATTGAATTTCACACAAGAAGCAGTGTATTGTAAGATAGGTATTGATTAATTATTCCTGGCATGTCTGTGTAGCTATTGCTGTGGTGTCTCAGTAGGGTTATGACTACTCGAAGAAGTCAATGCCTGAAGCAAAATTGGGTACTGGTATCTTGCACAATGTTGGGAGGGATCAAAGAGGAAGAGTGTTTCGTTTACAATGAGCTGACAAGCATGGTTGTATTAGAGACAAATTTCATGATTATCTATTGCAAGAAGAGTAGGATGAAACTCATCTTGCCCAACTTTTGATTATTTGACTTCATACCTCTTGGAATCATGTCACAATGCCTCCTTGGCCCCTCCTGCTCTTTTGTTGTTGTTGCTTTTCTAATCTTCTTCTTGTTCTCTTCTGTGCCTTTAAAAACTCTTCATTTTTGTTATTTTCTTTCTGTCATTTATCCCCATCTTCCATTTCCTCCAACAAAATAAGAATCCTGATGGGAAGCGTGGCTCATTCCAGTTCTTCTGGAGGTGTGATTGGTTGTGGACTGATAAAAATACTTAAGTCTCCAAGTTGTTTTTTGTTATAATGTTCCTTTTTTTGTACATATTGTTCTCCATGTTCTGCACACTTTATTCTACATCTATTCATAAAATTTTCTGAAGTTTTTCTGAATGTATCCCTTTTATCCTTTTTTACAGTTCAAGAATACTGCATTATATTTAAATATCATAATCAATTCAATTGATTGGTACCCCATTAATTTCTAGCTTTTTTTCCTTCAACAAAATGTCCTGCCATGAATTTTTTGCTGCATATTTATTCTTCCTCTCTTTCATTTGTCTCTTTGGCCTATCTGCTTAGTAGTGGTATGACTGAGTCATAAAATCTTTTGGAGACTTTTTTTCTGAATTTCTTTCCAGAATGACCAGACCAATTTGAAGTCACACTAGTAGCAAATTATTGTGCCTATCATTTCACAATCCCCCCTCTCTCAAATTTTTATTTTAATCTTTGTTAATATGATAAGTGTGAGGTAGAAGCTCAGAGTTGTTTTAATTTACATTTCCTGTGTTATTAAGGATATGAAGAATTTTTTTTTTGCAAGGATATTGATAGCTTGGATTTCTTTCTTTGAAAATTGCCAATTTCTATTCTTTTATCCTGTGTTTTCATTGAAAAGTTTTTGCTCACTTTTGGCATTTTCGTCAGGAATGCTTGAATGTCCTCTACTCCATTAAAGGTTCATTTTCCCTCCATCCCCATCCCTGCTCTCTCTTGGGTTTATATTCAATCTTTCAGAATACTTTTCTTGGTTATAAGTTTTTATTTTTTTCCTTTTAGAATATAGGACCTTCCATTTCTTAGATGATTGGACAGAAATCTTGTGTAGTTCTGACTGTGCTTTTAAGATACTTTGATTCTTTTTTTTTTCTGGCTGTTTATAGAGTCAGAGGATATCACATCCCTAGTTTTTTTCTTTGATATGAAAGCCCTGGATTTTAGCTATGATATTTCATGTGAAATTTCATTCTGAGATTCTTTTAGGTTATGCCTGGTGAATTCTTTTCATTTCTCATTCTGTCCTCCTGATTCTAATAAATCTGGGCCATTTTAATTTACAAATTCTTGAAATGTGCTATTCAGACTTTTTATTGTAGTTTTCAGAAGTCTGAGCATTTGCAATAACATGTCCTTGAACTATTTTCCAGGTCATAATATAATGTTCATTTTGAACATTTTTTTTTCCTGGACTTTTCAGTGTTGCAAGTCTTGTTTTTTAATTTTTCCCCAATTTTTGCATTTCTATTTAAAGTTTTGAGTTTCAAGTTCTTTCCCTCCTTTCCCCCCTCCCTGAGATGGCAAGCAATAAGATATAGGTTATATATGTGTATTTATGGAAAACATTTCTGTATTAGTCATTTTGTGCAAGAAGACTTGAATAAAAGAAAAAAATGAAAGAAAATGGAAATAACATGCTTCAGTCTGTCTTCAATAATTACCAGTTCTTTCTTTGGAGGCAGATAACATGCTTCATCATTAGTCTTTTGTGATTGTCTTGGATCATTGTATTGTTGAGAATAACTAAGTCATTCTTCATTGAACAATGTTGCCGTTACTGTGCACAACGTTCTCCAGTTCTATTCACTTCATTGTGTATTAGTTCTTGTAAGTTTTTCTAGGTTTTTCTGAAATTATCCTGCCTGTCATTTCTTACAGCACAGTAATAGTCCATTATAACCATATTCCACAGCTTGTTTAGCCATTCCCCAATTGATAGGCATCCCTTTGATGTCCAATTCTTAGCCACCACAAAAAGAGCTACTATAAATTGTGCAAATAAGTTTGTCCTCTTTTGACACTAATTCATGAAGACATTTAACAATATCTTCCTGTTTGTACAAATATATTTTTTCTCTTTTTGGGGAGGTTTTTGGGGTATAGATGTAGCAGGTGGATCAAAGGATGTACACAACTTTATAGTCCTTTGGATATAGTTCCAAATTGCTCTCTAGAAGGGTTGGATCGATTTACAACTTCACCAACAGTGTATTTGTTCCCCTGTTTTTCCATATTGCCTCCAACATCCAACATTTTCCTTTTCTGTCATGTCCTACTAGGTGTGAGGTGGTACCTCAGAACTGTTATAATTTGCATTTTTCTGATCAATGGTGATTTAGAGGATTTTTCCATATGACTATAGATAGATTTGACTTCTTTGTCTGAAAATTTCCTGTTCCTATCCTTAGACCATTTGTCAATTAGGGAATGATTTATATTTTTGTAAATTTGACTCAGTTCTCCATCTATTTAAGAAACAAGACCTTGTAACAGTAAGAACCCCAACATACACATACCCCAACCCCAACATACGGGACTGCTATCACAGGTTCTTAGATCTGCATTCATAAAAGGAAAGATAACCTTTAAGGGGTTAATAATCACTTTTGATGTAGATACAAACAGTGCCCTCAGAGTTAAAAATAATATTAAGGACTGATTTTTTTAAGTCTCTGGTATATTTTCTAACCTGAAGGTGCCCTAAAGTCTCCCCTTAAAGCAAAACTTCCCCTCATCCTGGGAGGATCATAAAATTCTTTGTGCCCACCCCTAACCCTGGGTAATGGAATTTCCTAATCTCTCTTATCCTGTGTCATTCATAGTCCTCATCCTGTGTCTTTATCTTGCAAGACTTCTTTATCTTGCATGATTTATCCTAGCTCTCCATCCCATAAGGAAACCCTAAAATCATCCTATATAAGTTTGACCCTTTTCCTATATCACTGCCTTTGTTTAGCTGCTTGCTAAATCTCAGGCCTGCTGTTTTTGTGTCAATAAAACTCCCAATGGCTACAGAGAAGGTCTAAATGAATTCATTCACTTTTTGAACCAACTCTCCCATCTCTCTCTTCAACACTTTAATTAAGCACATGTAGCATTCCTTTAACCAAGCACATATATCATTCTCCTGGCTCGGAGAAGTTAGCACCGTGAACTTCAAAGAAAATACAGAGAAATCAAAAGTCAACAGACACGGCTTCTTGTGTCTGACTATCAACAGACAGGTTCAACTGTTTGACCATAGTTACCAGAGAGGGAAGCATTGACATCTGGGTTTTCCAAGCTGGGGGTGCTCCTTAATCAGCTTCCCAGAGTCCTTGTCTAGCCAAACAAACACTTCCAGTTAGTAAGCCCCAAATAAAACTCACACCTCAGAGTCATTATATACTTTTTAGAGTCAGAGGATATCACATCCCTTAAGAACCAGTGTCTCATTAATAAAAAGTATGGACCTTCCAACAAATCTTCCCAGGTCTGACAATAGACAATAGGTGGGAAAGATCCTCCTTAATCACATTATTCAAAGTCACTTTAATAAAACAAAAACATCAAAAGAGTTCAATTTGAGTGCCATCACAGAGCTTTATCAGAAATAGTTATTGCAAAATTCCGCCCCCCCCCAGTTTTCTGCTTTCCTTGTACTTTTGATCACAATGGTTTTATTGTGCAAAACCTTTTTAATTTTATTTAATAAAAATTATCTTTTTTTTTTTTTTTACATTTTGTAATGTTCTACATATCTTCATTTGGTCCTAATTTTTCCCCTATCCATAAATCTGACAGATAAACTATTCTATGCTGTCATAGTTTGCTTATGATATCACCCTTTATGTGTAAATCCTGTTTGCATTTTGATATTATCTTGATATACAGTGTTAGATGTTGGTTCATACCTAGTTTCTACCATACTATTTTCCAGTTTCTTCAGCATCACTTGCCAAATAGTGAGTTTTTGCTCCAAAAGCTTGAACTTTTGGGTTTCTCATATACTAAATCACTATGGTCATTTACAACAATGTAATTTGTATCTAATCAGCTCTACTGATCCATCACTCTATTTCTTAGCCAGTACCAGGTTGTTTGGATAATTATGCTTTTTAATATAGCTTGAGATGCGGTATGTCTAGACCACCTTCTTTCATGTTTTAAAATTGATTCCCTTTATATTCTTGAGTTTTTGTTCATTTGGGTGATTTTTGTCATTTTTTTATCTCTATAAAGTAATTTTTTATAGTTTGATTGGTATGGCACTAAATAAGTAGATTAACAGGGAAAAATGGACATTTTCATTATATTGGTTTGTTCCACCCATAAGCAATTATTATATTTTTCTAGTAGTTTAGATTTGACTTTATTTGTGTGAGAAGTGTTTTATAGTTGGGTTCATATAGTTCATGGGTTGGTCTTGGAAAGTAGAAACCTAAGTATTTTATGTTGTCTACCGTTACTTTAAATGAAATTTCTCTGTCTCTTGCTGTTGGATTTGGTTGGTAATGTGTAGAAATGGTGATGATTTGTGTGTGTTTATTTTGTATCCTGTGATTTTGCTAAAATTGTTAATAATTTCAAGTTGTCTTTTAGTTGATCGTCTAGCATTTTCTAAGTATAACATAAATAGAAGACTTTCAAGCATTTCTATTTATAAGACCAGAGTTGAATAAAACAGAATATACAAGATTCAAGGGAAACACAAAATGTCTGTTTCTGCTCCCCTCTCCTGAAAGATTATATTCAATTTTACTGGGTAGATGCTAGTTATAATTCTAACTCCTTTGCCTTCTGGTACATCATGTTTCAAGTTCTCCAGTTCCTTAATGTGGCAGCAGCCAAATCCTCTGTAGTCTTGACTGTAGCTCCGCTATATTTGAATTGTTTCTTTTTGGCTGCTTGCAAGACTTTCTCTTTGACTCATGAGTTTTGGAATTTGGCTATGATATTTCTGGGAATTTTCATTTTGGGATTTCTTTCAGGCAGCGATTGGTGGATTCTTTCAATTTCTATTTTGCCCTTTGCTTGTGTAGAATGAATGTCTTCCACTACTTGTGAAGTGGAAAAGTATGTCAGTCTGAATCACTTCAATGGCAAACAAGTTAGTAAACCCTAAAGCCAGACCTCAAGACCTGAAAAATGTGAAACTGCTTGTATTGACTATGACCTATATATATAATACAGCCTTGGAACGAGGGCAAAGAGTGGAGTCCTTAAATATTTAGACTTTCTGACATTGTTACTTGAAGCTTTTATCTTGTGTGGTGTTTTAGTCTTCTTACCTTGTAGATTCAGCGTTGGTTACATTAAATTTGATGCAGAGTCCCTTTTTTTGTTAAGGTCAGAGAAGTTTCAGGATATAAATACTCTTTGATTTTATTGTTCCTGTGATATTATTTTAAATGACATTTTTCTACTTGATGATTTTGTTCCTTTTTTAATCAATGCTCGTAACTCTGTGGATTTATTTTCTGTTCTGCTTCATTGCTCTATTTACTCTCTTGATTAATTTTTTTATTGATTCTCTAGGGTTTTCTAAGTAAGCCATACTTATTTTTTAAATTAGAAGAAAATTTGACTTTTCTTTGTTCTTTTGGTCCCAAAAGGAAGAACTAAGGATATTGGAGGAAATTCTAAAAGGTACAAATTTAAGATGGATGTTGGGAAAATTTTCCAAGCATGAGAGCTGCCCAGAAATGGAGTGAACTACCTTGAGAGGGGCAGAACTGTTACAGAAGTTCTTCAAGCAGACAAAACACCTGACAATTATGTTATTATATTAGAGATTCCCTTTGGGTGTATATTGAACTAGATAACTACCAGTATCTCTTCTAATTATAAAATTCTATGGTTCTGTGGAATTTGGCTTTAGAGTTAAGACTGTTGGGTTTGAGGATTTTTTTTCTTACAGATACAGACTATGTGATCTCAGACAAGTCACTTAATGAATCAATGACCTTGGAAACTATCTAAGATGATGAGTAGTAAAACAGTTGTGAGAGGGTATTGCTTTCCTCACAAAGTCCCTACATTGATAAGAGTTAGATAAAAACAAAATAAAACAAAATACAACCTCGTAACTGTGAACATTTGGTTACTAAAACCTCAGATATAAATGTAGTACTCAGATATAAAATATATATAATACTCAAATATAAAATAATACTAAATAAATATTCAGATAGTGAGCACTATTCCTACTGCCTTAAATCTCATGGAAGTATACTTAGGAGTTAAGATCCCTTTGCCTATCACACGTGTTAAGTCTTTGTCCTATCTCCCTGTTTGATGAGAGTGAATATAATGTCTAATTGATATCTGCCCAACCCCCCCCTCCCATCAATTATCCAGCACCCAAGCAGAGTATTACTCTTTGATGTGTTCTATCGAATATGCTACCTGAAGTGACAAAATATGTGGTAAAGAGGTCTAGAAAAGCCAGACTTTCACAGACCTTGAATGCCAGTATCAAGTATCTATAATTGGGTAGCAATGGAATACCACAGACTGTTTTGAATAGTAGAGAAATGTGATCGTAATGTTATATTTGAAATATTGCTAAGGCAGGATGACCTAGAGATGTAATGCATTAGGAAATAGCCTTGGTCAAAAGAGCTGGAGGTAGACAATGAAAATGGAGAGACCGGAAGCAAGAGATGAGGTGGAGGCAGGGCATCAGCAAGATGTGGCAACTAATTGAATATGGAAGATGAGAAAAAGCAAAGTCACTGGTGGCTCTGAAGATTCAAGTGAGTGACTAAGAAGGCACCATCTAACAGGACCATGAACAGAAATAAGGAAGGTATGGGAAGGGAAGGGGCAGCTTTGGGAAAGAAAATGAGTTTAGTTTTGGACAAGTTGAATTCTAAAAGCTGTCAGGATATCCAATTGGATATGCCTTTTAGACAATCGGAAATGGTGGGATGAGGCTTTGGGAAAAGGATATTAGGAGAAAGAGATGTGAACATCATTTTCTTAGAGGAGATAAATGAAGTCAAATGCATGTGAAATTACTTTCTAAGCTGCATATACTCCAGTGCAGTTCTGATTTCTTCATTGGATATATTTCTTCCAACCACACAGATCTATGCTCATTTAGTCCCACCTACCATATGCTACTATAGTCCATGTCTTTCCATAAATTTCCCACAGGGGGAAACTCAATGTTCTGGGTGGTCTTCTTTGTTTTCCTTTGATGCAGTGTGGTTACTAAAGGAGTGCACAGGCTAATAGCTATCAATCAAGCATTAATTAAAGCAACCATGTGCCAGACAATGTTGACATTCAGGATACAAAGACAAAAATTCATACTTTCTCTCAAGGAAAGAATGTTCTGATGTTCTTGCCATGTGACCAGACCCTTTTTTTGCTCTTATACTTCTTTTGTGGCATCTTTTATTCTGCTGTTTCATAACTTTGTAATATGTATATTTTGTTTTTGTGGCCACTTATTCAGTGCAGCTCCAGCAACAGGATACATCTACTTTATGAAGATCTGTCTATCTAAGTACAGAAAGTTTCATCCCCATTAGGCTGGCTATTTGGCAATGAATCCCTTAGCAATGGAAAATCAAACTACAATGTAAAAAAAGTGCCAGCTGATGCCATTGGCTAAGAGTAGTAGGAAAGAGTCCTGAGTTTGTAGTCAGGAGAAATTAGTTCAAATACTAGTGCTTTGAGAGTCAACTTCCACATGGGTTTATGGGCATGGGCACATTGTTCAGGAAAATCCCATTTTTCTTCTCAGCAAAGGTTTCAGGTCTTTTGCTCAATGGCATGATAAAGATGCCAATTTCTGTTTGGCATAAATTAAGGGCCTATTTGATAGAAATGTTGGTTGGTTTTCCATGCTGTCTTGTCAACTCCAAACTAGTGGCTCAGATAATAACTACCATGAAAGTCATAGTTGAATGAGATTATTCATTCTGGGTGCTGGAGTGGTAACAAAGACTTCACAGAAAAGATGATATTTCAGGTGAGCCTTGAAGGACAAGCAAGAATCAAACAGACAAACAGGTTGGGGGACAAAATCCCAGACAAAGAAAATTGTATTAGACAAAGCCAGAGTCAGGGAGGTGCAAAGTTCATTTTGAGGGATTATGTTGGAGAGCAGAAAGACTCAAGACTAGATAAATAGCTAAGAGTTAGCTAGTAGAGGGCATTTAATGTTAGGTTAGGAAGTTTGAGTTTTGTCTTGGGGTACCATTGATGCTTTTGATGGGGAAAATGGCAAGCAAGAGAGGTTTTAGGAAGACATATCTGTTGACATATACAGTAACAGATGGAATGAAAAGACAACTTGCTCAAACCACAAATCAAAGACAAAAACTTAACATTTTTATAGTTTCATCATTTCCCTGTTTCCTCATTTTATTTTATTGATGAAAACCAAAAATATACCTAAACCCTCTGAAAACCTTTGTCTCCCAGCTGCCTTGGTTCCTCACCCAGACTCAGATATAAGTACTCAGATCACTCTTACTCTCCACACCATGCCAAGAAAAACACTTGGAGAGTCTGGTTTCCTTATGTAACAAGGAGTTGGAAATGAGAATCGTGGCCAAGAACTAGGCATTGGGATTTCTACCTTTTACTGCTGCTAATCCTTAGCCCAGGGGTTGGCACCACCAACCCAAGATTGGTAGTCAGGATTACCCAGAATGGCTTGGACTATGGTAAGAGGGTATTTTTCTTCACTCAGGGTCTCCTATGTCTATGTGTTGCACAGTAGTTAAACCTCAATGCCTTTGCAAGGTAAGAAATCTCAGGGACCATTCCCAAATATCTCTTGCTATCTCTGGTGCCAAGTATGACTCAGGAATTCAGAAATTAATTCCAACACTTCTTGAATCATTTCTATATCCAGACTTAACCCTTTCCTGTGTGTTCTATTTATTCCTACCCATAGAGTAAAGAAGTCTTATCTCCCAATCTCTCTCTCTCTCTCTCTCTCTCTCTCTCTCTCTCTCATGTGTTTTGGGCATTTCACAACTCTGTTCCAGCTGACTGAGACATTATGTTTTGTGATATCAGCCAGTTTAAACATACTATGTTTTGTAATTTTAAGACTCTTCTATGTGCCAGTTTTAATAACGTATATGCCAAGGTCCCTCCCAACTCTGACATTTTATAGTTCTGCTTTGAATTCTAAATCTATTTAAGTGAATGAATGAATTGACAGATTGAATCATATACTGTTTTCTTTCTCTGTCTCTCCAGCCAAACAATATGGAATTGTTATCCTGAAAAGAGAAATATCAAATATCAGTCTGCCGGATTTGAAAGGGGACTGTGATGTTAATTACATTGGAAATGTGGTCTACAATTTTCACAGGTAAAGGCAAATTAAAAACAAATAGTATTTGTTAAGCTTCTTCCTAATCTCCTAGCCAGACACTGTATTAGACCCCAGAAGAAGCAGCTGGGATGAGGAGAGGAGGGTGGTGCTAAACATAAACAAGAAGTCAGAGAGAGAAGAAACAAACCAAAAAAAACTACAGGTAAGAATGGAAGGTTACCTGTGGGGATCAGGAAATTGAAAAGTGGATTTGCTACTTGCTAAATGAACTTTAGAAGGAGGTAGAGAAGAGCCTTTAGGATTCCTGAAGGATGGAAGTGGAATTCTGAAAGGACAACATCAGTCTATGAAATGATCTCTCCACTCTGGTTCCACAGACCCATGCTGCCTCTACCCCAAAATCTATCTCTATAGGAGTAGTTAGAGGTGGCTTTGGAGAAGTAAAGCCATCATTGTCATTTTATGTGTATGACTTTGGTGTATCACATTTGGTATTCTATAAATGTTCCTTAGCTTCCTGATCTGTAATATGAGAATACTAACACTGGTGTTAGCACATCATGTGGATGTTCTGAGTAAAGTGTTTTGTAAGCACTTAAGTTCAATGGAAACTTGATCTTTGTTGATTTAAACCTTAGAGATCACAACCCCAAATACCTAAAACTTCCTCTAATATGACTCAGGAATTTAGGAATTTATGCCAACCCTTCCTGAATCCTTTTCTATACCCAGTATGCCCAGAATAGAGAAGGCTTCTCTCCCACCATCTCCACTGCCTCTGGGATTTCCCAGATTTCTATCCCTCAAAGGAAAATTAAAAACAACTTCATATTTCAAGACTATTTCAAACTTTCAAAACACTTTCCATATTTTGCAGATGAAGAAACTTTGGACTCAGAGAAATAAAAGGATATACCCCTCATGTCACAGCTACTTAGTTTCAGAGTCTGGATTGGAATTCAGATTTGACTCTGATTTCTGTTCTGGTTCTGCCATCTAATGCTGTTTCTGGGTGTTTTGGTGGTGGGGTGGGGAAGGGAGAATAGGATATCACAGAGATCCATATGATTTCCCTCAACTTTCATTTAACCCTTGCTTTTATTTTCTGTCTTGGATATTACCTTTGATTCTATTGTCCCAATGATTATCAAGTCAAGGGAGCAGCTTTAGGTCTGTAGGAGGAAGGTTTTTGGCATTACTACACAGGTGCTGAAGATGTGACTCTCCTACAGTAGGAATGGCTCATCGGGGACTTTTTCCATCATCATGTGGCTTCGGGAGGAGTGTTAATATCCTACTGAGCTAGATCTAGAGAATCAAGCATTCTTCCTGGTGGCCAGGAGAGTATCTGAAACATGGTAGGGGTAGTAGAAGTGGAGAAAGGGAACAGTTATAAACTTCCTATGACCAATCCACAGAGTGGGAGAATGGAGAGTTGACTGCACATTGAGAGCAATTAGAATTCGACTAGAATTGATGCTCCAAATGAATAAATCTATTTTATTTTAATAAATAATCTATTCTAAAGTCCATTATTAATGAGCCTTGAGAGTATCCATTGCTTGTATCATCTGTACTACTGTCCCAGCTTAGATGTGACTATTGAGTCCCTGAGATGGGACAGAGTATTTTCAGGGTGTGGCATCACTAAATCCATGAGCTATACATAGTATAAAATGGGTCCATACCTGGGAATGTCTGGAGATAGGACTGGATGTAAGAGTCTGTTTAACTTATGACCTTCTCCCATATCTGGGGAAAACGAAATGTGAAAAGTACATGAGCCATGAGATAGAACTGGTGGAGAAGATTCCCTCTGAGCTCAGCTTCCCATGGGTTAGACATGGCCTAGCTAGGACACTGGACTAGACCCTGACTTTACTTCTTTCTTGATTTGCAGTCACTGTAAAAGTTGATGATATTTCTAGCTTGGATTACAGTCTTTTGGAGTCACCCCAGAGAAGGGTAAAAACTGGATATAATGTTTAAGGTGAAGCAGCCCTGTTCAGTGGAGTTCTTGCAAAACGTGGTATGGGAAAATCCTGCCCCTTCCCACCCACACCAAATTGTGCATCTGGGAAAGGTCTATGCACCCTCCTCTACTCTACCTTCCCATATACTAGTCAAGCCAGTGTGGGCTGGACATACGGGGGTTCACTCCACTAAATTACAGCGACACGGTTGGTCTCAAAAGCCTGGTCCCTAGGAGACATGACGGAGAGTCCTATTTTAGGGGGTGCCCTTACCTCATGATACTTCTCTCCATGTATAGGGTGAGTTTTTTAGCACCAGTCATTGCTCCCCTGTTCCTTTTGATACTTCCCACTCCCCTCCCTCTCCCCCTCCCCCTGGAACCTTCCTTGGGAAAACAATTGCATAATTTACTTTGGAATCTCAGACTATCTTTTCAACACAGCTAGTATGGTTTACCAAGAAGCTGGGGTCATGAACTTCTCCATCACCAATGACATGGTAAGGAAGGTGGCCTGGTGGGAATGGCCAGAGGGCCAAGGAGGTTGAGCAACCTTCAACTCAAGATGTTAACATAAAAAGACACATTAGAAATCATCTAGTTCAATCATCTTATTTTGCTGATGAATAAACTGATGCCCAGAGACAAAAAGAGACTTGTCTAAGATTATCCATCTAGAAATTAGGGTGGGAGAACAGTGGTTGATTGAGAGGAAGTGACTTACTCCAAGTAAATAAGCAAATTAGTTTCAGAACTCTGTCTAGAGCCTAGGTCTCCTAACTTTGGTAGTGACTAATGTGAAGTGTGACTTAGTGGAGTCAGGACCCTGAGTGATGGGCTAGGTTTGCAGTGTGATGCAGAGAAAACCCCTTTCCCTCTCTGGTTCTTAGATTCTTCATGCATCAATGTGACTAGATAGCATTTATATACAATTTTAAGGTTTGTGCAGCCCTGTACATATGTTATCTCAATCGGTGCTCACAACATTGCTGTCAGGAAGGTGCTACTATTATATCCATTTTACAGAGGCATTAAACCTTGACCAGGGTCATATCTAAAGCATGATTTGAACTTAGGTCTTATTGATTCCAAAGCTGGCACTGAGCCACTTTGCTACCTACAAGGATGATTATAACACTTGATCTACTTACCTATCTCAAATGGTTGTTCAAAGGAGAGAGTATATATAGATGAGAGCAAAATGCAAGCTATGTGTGAGCTATTTTATCATTGCTCTCCGTAGTCACTATAATAATGCCCAGGATCCTGAGGTTGATGCCTGACCCAGTAATCCTGCCCACTACACATCTTTCCTTGACTCCTTACTGCTTAGTGGAAGTTTTCTGAGTCCCTGTGGGTTTTTCTTGCTTCAGATTCTATCAGATGCTGGCATTAGTCTAAGCATGGAAGAGGAGGAGAAATTGTGTCATGAAGGAGCTCACACTCTAATGGGAGACAGTAGACATATGCTGAGGAAATATTCCAATGAGTGTGACCAGTATATGATTTGGTACTAAGAAGGGTGGTGAGTTCTTAGAACTAACATGGACTGTGGACTAGGAAATTGCCTTCTGCTGCTCCCAGATCTCTCTCTCTCTCTCTCTCTCTCTCTCTCTCTCTGCTTCATTTTTTCAGTGCAGATGGAAACTTGGTAAATGAATCATCATTTCCCACAAATCTACAAAGACCTTTCTTGGTAAAGGAGAAAGAGTATTGGGTTGGAAGATAGGCACTTTGTTCTCTTCCTGAGTCTGCCGTTGATTCCCTGGGTCACCCTGGAGTAATCTCTGACACTCAGTTTCTTCAGTGATCAAATGGGTCAATCAGAGTCATCCAAGCACTGTTAAAGTCTTTATGGGAACATTCTGTTAAGTAACTGTTCAGTTTCTTTGTCAGTTTCTTCATCCTGAACCTCTCCTTCTTTCCACATCTTCTCCTCCTCCCTCCATAACTTTCCCCGGGTTTTATATTAAGTAGTTGATAATCTGAAAATCATAGCAAGTCAGAGCCGGGAGAAATTTCAGAGAGGCTATCTACTTCTCAGGGCCAAATCTGTCCTGTGACCTGTTTTTGTACTGCCTGAGAGCTAAAAAAAGTGATTTTTATATTTTAAAACATGTCCCTTTTTATGTTCGTTCCTTTTTTGTTTAACGTTTTAAAATTTTCATTCTTAAAATTTTGAAGTCCAAATACTCTCCCTTTTTCCAGCCCCTTCCCCATCCACTGAAAAGGCAAGAATTATGATATTCATTATACATGTGAAATCATGCAAAATATTTTCATATTAGGTATATTGCGAAAATAAAGTGAAAAAACTTCATTCTGAATTCAGAATTTATCACTTCTCTCTCTGAAGGTGGATGGCGTTTTCATCATAAATCCTTCAGAATTGTCATGGATCATTTTATTGGTCAGAGTAGCTAAGTTTTTCACAATTTATCATCATTACAACATTGCTGTTTCTCTGCGTAATGATCTCCTGGCTCTTCTCATTTCACTTTGTATCAGTTCATATAAATCTTCCCAGGTTTTTCTGAAACCATCCTGCTCATCATTTCTTATAGCACAATAACATTACATTACAACGATATAGTACATGTTCAGCCACTCCTCATCTGATGGACCTTCCCTCACTTTTTAATTCTTTGCCATTATAAGAAGAGCTGCTATAAACATTTTGTTCAATATTTCCTTTTCCTTTCATTTTTTAATCTCTGGGATACAGACTTAGTAACAATATTGCTGGATCAAAGGGTATACACAATTTTATTGCCTTTTGGGTATAATTTCAAACCGTTCTCCAAAATATTGGAACTAGTTCACAACTCCACTAACTGCGCATTAGTGTACTTATTTTTGACATCCCCTTCCAGCATTCATCTTTTTCTTTTTCTGCCATGTTAGCCAATCTGATAGGCATCAAATGGTACCTCAAAGTTATTTTAATTTGCATTTCTCTAATTACTAGTGATTTAGAGCATTTTTTTAAATGATTACTGATAACTTTGATTTCTTCCTCTGAAAACTGCTGATTTATAACTTTTGACCCTTTATTAACTTTGGAATGGCTCTTAGTTTTTATAAATTTGGCTAAGTGCCCTATGTATTTTAGAAATGAGGCCTTTATCAGAGAAATTTGCTGTAAAATTTCCCACTACTTTCCTTCTAATTTTGGCTATATTGGTTTTATTTTTGCAAAAAACTTTTTAATTACAAGTAATCAGATTGATCCATTTTGCTTCCTCTGTTTATTATTTGGTCATGAACTCTTCCCTTATCCATAGAGCTGAAAGGTAATTTTTTCTATTCTCTCCTAATTTGTATTTGATGTATCATTTTATATCTAAATAATATGTCCTTTTTTTACCTTATGTTAGTATACAGTGTGAAGTATTGGTCTATGTCTAATTACTGACAGACTGCTTTCTAGTTCTCCTGGTAGTTTTTATTGAATAAAATACATATAATTTTTAAATGCCACAAAACTAAATTATAGAAAGTAAAAGCCATTTTTAGCTTTCTAGGCCACATAAAAATGTGGGGGATCAATCCAATTGTAGTTTGTTCACTCCCTAATTTATTATAATCCCTTCAGTTCACAGAGAAAGACATTTGATTCTCTGAGAGTGAAAATAATTTGATCCAGGCAACATAGGAAGTTAATGGTAAAGATATGATCTGAACCTAGGTCCACTTAGTTATCAGGTTAGGGTTCTTCCAAGTTTGCCTTTACTTCATTCTATCAGTATTCAGTGCCTTGTGAGTGATCTTTGTGAAGATCAAAGAGACGATAGGTGAGTTCCCCAGATGCAAGATATCTAAGTTTAAACCTTAATTAAGGAATCTGTACAACTTTTTGTTGTTGTTGTTGCTCAACCCATCTAGCTGCCACTTTGCATCTCCTGTTTTTTTCTAGGTGTCCCCAATAGAGCAAACTCTGAATTTCTTGGCTTCCCTGTTCCTGCTCCCTGCTGCCAATTTTAAGAGGCAGCCAACACAAATTTCTTCAAAGGAAAATAAATATACATACATATATATATATATATATAAACTATCATCATTATTAATTGGACCATATATAATGGAACTAGATATGGTTCCACGATCAATAGTGGTGGGATCTATTTGCTTTTCCACTATTCCCCCTATCTTGAGCAAGACATGCCCCCTCTATGTGTCTTAGTTTCAAATCTCTATCTAGCCTTCCTCATGGGACTCCTTTGGGGACTGAATGGAATAATGGATGGGAAAGCACTTTGAGAAGTATGAAATTCAAAATATACTTATAAGAAGCACTGTTGGGTAAGGGGTGTCTCCTTGGACACCAGAGCATCTCATCCTTCCTGTCTCCCCTTTGCCCTTGTGGGGAGACATTGGGTACTAGACTAGTGCAAAATGAAAGTGGTTGTCAGGCCTCCTTCCCATATTAACAGGGTCTCCATTTCTTAATCCTTTGCCCCAAGATCAACCTTTAAACAGGGCCCAATTCAAGCTGACAGAAGGCAGGCTCAGTTAAGGTGCAGCAGTTAAAGGCAATGACAGCTTTCATGCATATTCTAATTCTCTGTGTAATAGCTCTTCATTACCTTTATTTCAAGTAAAGCTTCAGGAGGGTTTCTCCCTCCCTCTCACAAAAGACATTTCCTTCTATGACTTCATTCTGCAGCCTTGTAAGGTCAGTGTAAAGCCTTGCTCCAAGAAGGAGGAGATTCTGGGATGGTTGAGGTAACCTATTGCTCTGGTTAGTAGTAGGATTTCAGAAAAGGAGTGAGGGATGGAAGAGGGGATTTGTTGGGGGAATAAGCTCAGAACTTCAGTAGGGCCCTGGGATGGGAGTGGGAGGGAGAGAAAGGGGATGGACCAGGAGTAAAGAGGAGTTGGCTTCCAATACATATAGATGTGAGGTTTGGCTTCCACTCACTGACCACTTCTATGTCTGTCTTAAACCTGGTTAGTATTTCTGACACACAGGAGTTGGTGTGTCAGAATACTTTTACCCCCACTCCAATCTCAAAAAGTAACCAGAACTAGCAAGTGAATTTCTGAACCAGACCAAGTAACCAAACCTGATTTGAACACTCAAGGAATAAGGGAGGGAAGTGCCCTGAAATCTTTTTTGAAACTGGCTTTAAGGCAGGATCACTGGACACTAAACACTGACAGAGATAAACTTTGGCAAATTGATGGATAAAGTCATGCTGTGTAGATGGTAGTCTGTATATCTGAGGCATCAAAAAAGGGGTCACCAAATATTTCTCTGTTCTCCATTTTACACTGTCTGGTTTTAAGAAATTGGATCCCAGACTTGAGTGGGGAAAGGTAACAAAGGCACAGCAAAGGCAGATTCCTGTAGAAGTCAGCTCTCAAGAAGCATAACTACCTAGAGCTAAGCTGTAGGAAGGGAGAAAGGAAATAAAGAAATCCTCTGAGTAACTACAAAAGAAGACATGAAACATGTTCTTTCAGTTCTTCTCAGTCACTTCCTCCTATCTTTTATTTACTCTTATTTGAGATACAATTCTAAGGTGCTGGGCACTATTTTGTTGAGAGCTTATACCCCAAAACAGAAGAAAAAATTTAGTAGTAGAAGCAACAAGATAATAGCTTAATGTTGTAAGGAGTCACAATTATTATGAAAGCAAAACTATGGAGGGAGGAGCCAAGATGGCAGAGTAGAAAGATTCACATATGCTAGCTCTGAACCCACAGCCCATAAATTACCTGTTTAAAGGGACTCCCAACAAATTCTGGAGCAGTGGAAGTCGCACAACAACAGAGTGGAGGAGATTTTCGTTCCAGAGAGTCCTGAAAAACTGACACCAAAGGGCCATCGCACACTGGACCGGGAGCAGAGCCCAGCCTTGCCCTGGCCAAGTGGCCCCAATTGGAGCAGATCCGAGCAGGCATTAGGGACAGAATCTCTGGCGGCCACGAAGGTCCCTCTGCCCACAGGCACTACAGGTCAGTGAGAGAGACTTCTGGGCTGGCTGAGAGGGGAGTGGGGTGTCTCCATAACTCAGGACCCCTTGGGAGGCAGCAGCGGGGGTGGGGGGGAAGCAGCATATAGGAGCTCCTGGAGCAGGCAGGAGCTCAGCTCCATTACTGAAGGTCTCCACACAAACTCCCTGAGGGAAATGAGCCTGGGAGGTGGCCCTGCCCCCACCTGATCCCTGTGAGGCAGCCCCGCCCCCACTTGAGAACCTGAATTTAATCTTACCCTGAAGAGCAGCTCCGCCTGCCACTTAAAGCCCTGAGGTTGAGGAGTAGCATTTGAATCTCAGACCCCAAGCACTAGCTGGGCGGATCTAGGTGGGGGTGGAGAGGAATCTCAAAAGTCAAGTAACTGGCTGGGAAAATGCCCAGAAAAGGGAAAAAAAAAATAAGACC
>CM053769.1:345606996-345644204 GCA_028658325.1 Potorous gilbertii | reverse complement strand
CAAAAGAGGAGAAAATTTTGGAACCCAAAATTTTGTGAAAATGAATGTAAAAAGTTAAATAAATTTATATTAAAAAAAAAAGAAAGAGTCTGGAAACTCCAGATTGATTTTAGACAGTAATTTAATCAATTGGGTTGCTTTCATCAGGGGCCAGTCTGGAGCAGCTGCCAGGTGAAACAGTCTCAATAATTATAGAAAACAAAGGAAAGAGGAGCTACAGTGCACATTGCCAGGGATTGGTAAGTATTTTGGGTTTGCTTAGCAATCAGCTTGTGTCTGAGCTTGGGTGTTAAGCCAGTGCTGTTAGATAAATGCCCAAACATAGGGTTGTGTAGTAGTTGTAAACTGGTCACCATGTTCATGTTACTGTTGTTACCAGTTACGGCATTTAAATTATAACTTTTAGTGGTAACAATGTCTGAGTTATCAAGAGTCACAGTATCTAATTTAGGACTTCTACTTCCTCCTGTGTTCTATGGTTTTTTTCTGACAGGGACCCCACAGTGAGCAAGGTGCAAGAAGACTAGAAAGATAGGAGGGATTGATAAGATTCTAACACAGGTCTGATCTAACCCCTTCCCCCACAATACTTGGGTTTTTTCTTCATAGGGTTTTTTGAGAATACAATGAGCACAACATACAAAACACATACCTTTTCTATTATAATTTAAGGTCTACGAAACAAATTCCTTAAATAACGTATCATTTTAAGGATGAAGAAGCTGTCTTATAAAAAATGTACATGATTTCCCTAAGGTCATATGGCTTATGAGCATGCAAATAACATATTTTTCTTATTGTTGTAATCCTTATGTCAGATTATTCATATAAAACTTTCATTTTGATTGTTTTGTGGTTGTTCTTTCCACTTCATTGCTGTAGTTATTGTGTCTACTGTTTTCTTGGCTCAATTTAATTTCATTTGCTTTAGTTCATATAAATTTGACTTCTCTTTATTATATTTTTCATATAAACTTCTTAACAGTACAGTAATATTCTATTGTATTGTGTACTGCAATTTGTTTGGACATTTCTCAAATGATTGGAATCTACTCCCCATGCCAATTATTTGTTTCTACAAAAATTGCTGGTATAAATATTTTTCTGCATATGAGACATTTCTTCTTATCAATGACCTCCTTGGAATATCTGTCTAGCAATGGAATTTCTAGGTCAAAAGGTGTAGACCTTTTAACCACTTTATTTGAATGATACCAAAGTAGTAGCAGTAGCAGTAGTAATGATGTAGAGAATTATTCTTTTGGTCCTTCATATTTGGCAATTCCTTTGACTACTTATCTATTGGGAAATGGATTCTGGTCTTGGATATTTCTTTTAATTTTATAAGAGTATATGTATGTATTGGATCCCAAAACTTTATCTGGAAAATTTTATACAAAATTTTTTTCCCTATTCATTCCTTCTCATCCATATATGTTAATTTTTTTTTCCAGAAGATTTTCAATTTCCTGGAAATGATCTCTTCTGTCTATTGCAATTGTCCCTATTCCTTGTTTTGTTAAGAATTAATCTCCTATCCTTAACTGTTAAATATAGATTTCTTATTTCCTCTTCTAATTTTTTACAATATAACCTTAACATTCAGGATTTGTATCCATTTTGAGTTTATTATAGGATATGTTGTAAGATGTTCATCTAAGACTAGTTACTTCCTAATTTCCAGTATTATTTGCAATTACTATAAAAAAGGAATTTCTTTTTTTAATTTTTGAAAAAAATATATAATTTATTTATTTTCAGTTTTCAACATTCACTTCCACAAGGATTTTAATTCAAATTTTTCTCCCCTCTCTCCCCAATCCCACCCCAGGACAGCATGCACCCTATCCACCCCTTCCTCCAGTCTGTCATCCCTCCTATTACTCCCTGTTTCTTCCATCTCCTTCACCTCTGTTTTCCTACAGGGCAAAATAGATTTCTATACCCCATTGCCTGTACATCTTATTTCCCAGTTGCATGCAAATAGAATTTTTAACATTCAATATTAAAGCTTTGACTTCCATATTCTCTCCCTTCCTCCCTCCCCACCCACCCTTATTGAGAAAGCAAGCAATAGGTGAAACATGTGTAGCCATGCAAAATACTTCCATAAAAGTTATGTTGCAAAAGACTAATCACAATTTTCTCAGTTCTATCCTGCTTTCCATTTATTCCATTCTCTTCCTTAACCTGTCCTCCCACAATAGTGTTGGCTTCTGATTATCCCTTTCCCCAATTTGCTGTCCCTTCTATTATTTTCCTTCTCCTATCCCCTTCCCCTTCCTACAGGGTCAAATAGATATCCACATCCAATTGTGTGTTGTTATTTCCTCCTTAAGTCAAATCCCATGAGAGTAAGGCTCACTTATTCCCTTTCATCTCTCCCCTCTTCCCCACCATTTTGAAAGCTCTTTCTTGCTTCTTTTATTTGAGTTGATTTGTTATATTCTACCTCTCCCTTTCTCTTACTCCTAGTGCGTTGCACTCAACTATTTTTTAGTCATTCTCCCTTCATATTCAGCTCACACTGTGCCCTTTGTCTGTGTGTATATACACATACATTCATGCACCTGTGTACATATACACATACCTACACAGATATAATATACACATACTTATATACCCTTACATATCTACATATATATGTATATATGTGTGTATATATACATAAATATATATATATATATATGTATATATACACACACCTACATTTCTTCTAACTACCCTAATGTGGAAAAAGGTCTCACGAGTTACAAATATTGTCTTTCCATGCAGGAATGTAAACTATTCAACTTTGATAAGTCCCTTATGGCTTCTCTTTCCTGTTTACCTTTTCATGTTTCTCTTGATTCTTATATTTGAAAGTCAAATTTTCTATTCAGTTCTGGTCTTTTCAACAAGAATGCTTGGAAGTCCTCATTGAAATTTCATTTTTTCCCCTGAAGTATTATACTCAGTTTTGCTGAGTAGGTGATTCTTATTTTTAATCCTAGTTCCTTTGACCTCAGGAATATCATGTTCCAAGCTTTTTGATGCCTTAATGTAGAATCTACTAAATCCCATGTTATCCTGTCTGTATTTCCATAATATTTGAATTATTACCTTCGGGCTGCTTGTAATTTTTTCTCCTTGATCTGGGAACTCTGGAATTTGACTACAATATTCCTAGGAGTTTTCCTTTTTGGATCTCTTTCAGGAGGTGATCAATGAATTCTTTCCATTTTTGTTTAACCCTATGGTTCTAGAATATCAGGATAATTTTCCTTGATAATTTCTTGTAAGATGATATCTAGACTCTTTTTTTGATCATGCTTTTCAGGTAGACCAATAATTTTTAAGTTATTTCTCCTGGATCTATTTTCCAGGTCAATTGTTTTTCCAATGAGATATTTCACACTGTCTTCTATTTTTTTTTCATTCTTTTGATTTTATTTTATAATTTCTTGATTTCTCATAAAGTCATTTGCTTCCATCTGCTCCACTCTAATTTTTAAAGAACTATTTTCTTTGGTGAGCTTTTGGACCTTCTTTTCCATTTGGTCAATTCTGCTTTTTAGTGCATTCTTCTCCTCATTGGCTTTTTGAACTTCTTTTGCATTTGGGTTAGTCTATTTTTAAAAGTGTTATTTTCTTCAGCATTTTTGGGTCTCCTTTTGCAAGGTATTGACTTGCTTTTCAAGATTTTCTTGTATCACTCTCATTTCTCTTCCCAAGTTTTCCTCCACCTCTCTTACTTGACTTTCATGAGCTCTTCCATGACCGTTTCATATTTTTTGGGTGATTAGAAAGCATAGGAATAAATGGAGCATTTCCTAAAATGAAAAGTAGTATAAAATGATAAGTAGTATATATCTAAAACCAGCAGCAAGCAATATATGTAATGGGAATAAGCTAGAAGTTTTTCCAAGAAGATTAGGGGTAAAATAAAGCTACATATTATCACTCCCATTATTCAATATTGTACTAGAAATTCAAGCTATAATAATAAGACAAGAAAAAGAGATTGAATGAGTTAGAAGAGGAAATGAGGAAAAAAATATTAGCTCTTTTAAGATGATATGATGATATACTTAGAGAATTCTAAATAATCAACTACAGAAAATAGTTAAAACAATGAATAACTTTAGTAAAATTATAAAATATAAAATAACTCCATATAAATCATTAGCATTTCTATAGATTACCAAAAAGTACAGCAGCAAGAGATAGAGAAGTTCCATTTTAAAATAACTGCAGACAATGTAAAATACTTTGGAGTCTTCCTGCTTAGACAAACCCAGGAACTATATGAACACAAGTACAAAATGCTTTTCACACAAATAAAGTCAGATCTAAACAATTGAAAGAGATAATCAGGGAAGCTACATTTTGGTAAAAGGTATCAGAGACAATGAAAATTATCAAACATTTTTAAAGTAAGTTTCTCTCATAATGGACTCATTTCTCAAATGTGAAGAGAACTGAGTCAAATTTATCAGAATAAAAATCATTGCTCAATTGATAAATGGTCAAAGGATATGAATGGGTAGTTTTTGGCAGAGGAAATCAAATAGTCATATCAAAAAGTGCTCTAAATAGTTCTTGATTAGAGAAATACAAATTAGAACAACTCTGATGTACTGCTTCACACTGATCAGAAATGACAAATGCTGGAAAGGATGAGGAAAAATAGGTACACTAAGGAATTATTGATACAGTTGTGAACTGATCTATCCACTCTGGAGAGCAATTTAGCACTTTCCAAGGAGTTATCAAACTGTACATACCCTTTGAACCAGCAAAAAAAAAATATATATATATATATATATATATATATATATATATACATACATACATATATATACATATATATATGTATATATATATATATGTATATATACAGAGAGAGAGAAAGAGAGAAAGAGAGAGTGTTGATGCATTCTGAGTGCAAATTGACGTATACTAGTCTCACTTTATTTTTCTTGCTTTTTTGTAATATGACTAATATGGAAATGTTTTACATGATTGCATGTATACAAGTGTTTTCTCAATGGCTGAGGGAGAGAATGGGAGTAAGGGAGATAATTTGGAACTCCTAGTTTAAAAAGAGGAGAATGTTAAAAATAATATCTAATTTTGAAGAGAAAAAAGATGTTATGGAAATACAAGTTATTGTTAGCTGGCCCTTTTCCTCATTTTTGTTTTAAAGCCCTTTCAATCAGATAAAGCCTTATTTATTAATCAGATCAGATGTATTAGATCCTTTCCTGGTCTGACCTGAAGTTTTCCTTTGAACCACTTTTGAAGAAAGCTTGCTTTGTGAGACCTATGGTGTAACCAAGATTGCAGGGGAGAGCCTATAAACTTATGAAAACAAGTTGTTTTCCATTTCTGTCCCTTAGTACAGTCATTTGCATGTTAGAGACAGAATCTGCCACAGACTCCCATTTGATTACCTTCTGCAGTCCAAATGACTTTGCCTTTTCTTCATACCAGAAAGAACTCATAAAGGGATCAGGTTAAGTGGTAGAGTCTTCTCTTTTCATCTCTGAAAGAATCATTGGGATCTGGAAGGCATCTGCTACCAAGCCTATAGCTTTGAACTTGCAAACACTCTAGTCTCCAGTCTGGTAAGAACTATTATGAGCAAGAATTATATGAGATAATCCCTATCCTCATACATCACTTTGCACTTTCTTATGACTCCTTAGGATCACTTACAGACCAGATGCAGGGCACCTGATAACTGTAATTCTACTTGCTCTATGTCACTCACTACTTAAACTTGGTGATATTGGGCAACACTTTCCCATTTGTGGACCTTAATTTCTATATCTTTAAAACAAAAGGTGAAAATAAGTGGTCAAAAATCCCTTCATAGGTCTTTTTACATTCTAAGGCTTCTTCTAGCTCTGATTTTCCAGTTCATATTCTAGTTTCCCTTTCAGATCTTACAATCTATGCTCAAAAGTTCCTTTCACCTTTGACATTCTGTGTTTTGTAGTTCAAGTCCCATGAGGGCTGGGGACAGAGGGATGCCAGTGGGAGGGGTGTGGGAATAGCAAATGGTGACTTTTAATATTTGTGGGGCTGCCATGTGACAGGGAGGTGAGATTTATTTAATTTACCCACTGAAGAAGAACTGGGAGCAATAAGTAGAAGTTAAAAGGAAGGTAACCAGCAAAACCTGATAATAAGATCTGCCTAAGAGAGAGGTCAGTTGTGTTGGGAAGTGGCAGTCATTGAAAGTCTCCATACCTTGTCTGGCTCATCAATTGTCATGTATGCATAGTAGAGATTCTTTTGGTGGATGGGTGGCCACTGAGGTTCCTTTCAAAATTGAAATTCTGTTTTTCTATGCTGTTGTACTTTAGAGATTCCATTCAGGTTAATTTCACAAACATTTCCAAAGTCTCTACTACATACAATTCTATCTTCTTTGTACTACACTTTCATTTTTGACATTGTGTATTTTTAAGGTCCTTCTCACTTTGACAATTCATGTTCTATGGTGCCTTGCTGCTTTAACTTTAAGTACTGTGTATTCTAAGATCCCTTCCAGTTCTGATATTTGGTAGTCTATATTCTAGAGTCCCTTTCAAGATGAAAGTTCCATGTCCTATGTTCTAAGTCCTCTTTCAGCAGTAACTTTCTATGAAGCACATTTGAAAACTTTGATGTTGCAATCCTTGTTTCCATCCCTGTCACTTTATTGAAACCCTCCTTTCCAAAGTTACCAGTAATTTTTAAATTGATGGATATGATGACCTTTTCTCAGTCCTTATTTTTCTTGTTTTTACTATTAAGTTGTCCAACTCTTTGTGACCCTGTATGGAGTTTTCTTGGCAAAGAACTGGAGCAGTTTGTCATTTCCTTCTCCAGTAGGTAAAGGCAAACAGTTTTTAAGTGACATCCCCAGGTTTACATAGCTAGTAAATGTCTGAGGCCAGATTTGAAGTGTTTTTTCTGACTCTAGGCCCAGTGCACTATCCTGTGAACTATCTCACTGCTTCTAACTTTCTTAGATTCTCTTCGTTTGACATTGCTGTCAGCTAGTTCCTTCCTTCTGCATAATCTTCTCTGACGCTACTGTGCTATGATACTCATGCCTGTCTGACTGATCATTCCCAGTCACTTTTCATGATCTCTATTGATTCTCTAAACCTTATGTGTTGTTTAACCCAGGGTACGTATTTTTGACTTCTTTCTCTGTAACACTCTGCCTTCAGATCATGTCAGTGAGTTTGACTGTTGTCTCTATGTACATGACCCACAAATCTATATATCTAGCTATGATTTTCCTTCTGACCTCCAGTCCTGAATCTCCAACTACATGCTAGGCACCTGTGCCTGAATGTCCCATAGGCATTTAATTTTTTCCCCTAAAGCTGCTTTTCTATTTTTGTTGAAGTCACCACAATTCTTTCTGCCACTAAAATTTCCAATTTTGGAGTCATCCTCAACACTTCACTCAGTTTGTTGATATTCAATCAGTTTACAATTTATTAATTCAACCTTCTGTTTATTCACATGTCTACCACCTTGGTTTAGGCCCCTACCACCTCTCACCTGAAATATTAATAGAGACTCCTAATTGTTTTTCCAGAATCCAGTCTCCCCTTTCTCCAATCCATCCTCCACACAGCTGCGAAATTTGTATTCCTAAAGCTCAAATATGACCATGTTACGCCCCTGCTCAAGACTTCCCTTTGGTTGATATGGAAACATACAAATTCTTTTCTTTGGCATTTAAAGTCCTTCACACATTTACCCCAACCTATCTTTTCAGGCCTATTGTACACTAATCTCCCTCACATACTCTAGCATTTAAGTGATGTGATGGATAGAACACTGGGCCTGAAGTCAGGAAGACCTGAGCCCAAATCCAGTCTCAGACATTTACCAGGTATGTGAACCTGGAAATGTCATTTAACCTCTGTCTGCCTCAGTTTCCTTAGGTATAAAATAGGAGTAATGGTTGCACCTACTCCTCAGGATTGCTGTAACAATCAAACAAGTTAATATTTGTTAAGCACTTAGTACATTGCCAGTAGGCACATGGTAGGATCTTAATAAAGGCTTGTTTCCTTCCTTTCTTTTGTCCTCCTTGGTTGGTCTGCCTCTTTCATGGCAGACTCTAAGGCCCTCTTCCTCCCTGCCCACAAACAGACAAGACTGAAGTGGAAAACTGTGGCCTAGAAGGTCACATGTGTCCTTGAGGCCACAGATTCCCCATCCCTGGACTAGACCATTTCTATAGCACTTTCCAGTTCTGATAAACTATGTCCTATCTTTTAAGATTACTTCTACCTCTATTATTGTATTCTCTAAGGTCTCTTTCAACTCTGCCAACATTTTACTATGACTTTTGAGCATGGTATGACTGCCTGGTCCTGGTCCTTACTCTCTTTGTGCTACCCTTGACTAGACTTTCTGCCTGGCTTGCTTCTGACTACAGAACCATAGGAGAGTGGGCAGTCTATCTCCCAAAGAATCTTATTTATGTCCCTATGAGGGATGTGGGGGAAAAGAGTAACCACAAGGAACTGTTTCAGTAACCCAACTCTGAAAATCACTGGTTGGGAAGGGGGAGTCAATCATGCTGTGGGGCATGGGTTGACAGAGAGCCCAAGACATAGGAGAAGAAAACAGGACCAGCCCAGTCCCTGATGTTGGTATCCTGTGCAAAGCTTCATTCTCCCATCTCCAGGTGCATTTCTGTCTGGTGATTGAGCCCTTTTCCTAGTTATGGGTCAGGTTATTACATCTTGTTTTCCACTCCTAAGTAGGAGGGTCCCTGTTATTCCACCCACATCCATTCCATCCCTAAAAATACAAATCATTCCCCAGTAGTGTGTCACAAGCAGCAGCATTGTGATATTCTTTCTAGTAGTGTCTTCTTCTTGTAGGCTAGGATATGATTAGAATTCAAAGACTTGAGATAACCCATAGAATTCCCACATCACAAAAGGGGACTACTGCAAGCAGAGAAGTTGTCATGCATACCTGAGGTAGTTTAGGTCAATTTTGCCACCAGGTGGATGGATCTGGGATCCAGCTATGGGCCTTTTGACAAGAGGGGAGTAAAAGCTGTTTTTAAGATTTTGGAAAGGAGCTCCTGAGACCTTCCACTTCTTCCAGACTCAGCTTCCTCATTTGTATAAAGAAGACAATATTCACATTTCCTTCACAAGGTTGTTATGAGAATTAAATGAGACAAAATATATAAAGTGCTTTGCAAAACTTAAAGCACCAAGGAAATGTGAATATATAAAATATATTCATGTTCAACTAATATAATTTGGCAGATCCAGATCAAGAACCCAGATTGTTCTGACTAAACATAGTGTTCTTTTTAATCAGACAACTTTAGTGAAGTAAAAGTCGCATTATCTGTTTTGTGAACTGGGCCATGGAACAAAGGCTTCATAGAAGAAATGGTGCTTGAGCTTGGCCATGAAGAAAAAGTAGAATTTATACTGGCAGAGACACTAGTGTGGGGAGGGGTAGAATTCCAGACAAGGATAATGGCATGAAATCAGGCCTGAGGCAGGGAGGGGTGAAGTCCTTTTGGAGCTTTGAATACTTACCAGCTGTGTGACCTGGGGCTAGTTATCTAACCTCTCCCTGTCTCAGTGTCTTCATTTATAAAACGTGGATAAGAATAGCACCCAACTTTCAGGCTTGTTATGATAATAAAATGAGATAATATTTGTAAAACACTTTGCAGACTTTAAAATATTATTTAAATGGTAGTTGTTGCTTGAGTGAAAAGAGAAAGCCAAATCTGGATTAGTAACCTGGCAGTAGATGATATGGGGTCTTCACTACCAGATTAGGGATTTGAGTTTTATCCTGAGTGTGCCAGAAACATGGGTTTGATGAGGGAAGTGACAAGTAATCAGAGAAGTTCTAGGAAGATTAATTTATTCACGTATATAGTAGCAGATGGATTGAAGAGAGAAGAGATTGAATATGGGAATACTACTTACTCAAACTATGAACCATAAACAAATCCCAATCCTTTTCACAAACTTCATTTTTTTATTTCCTCATTCTTTTTTATTTCTGAAAGCTGAAATGTCTCTAAAAACCATCTGGAAATCTCCTTTATTTCCCATCTATGTTGGTTCCTCTACCAGATGAACACAAATATGATACAAATGCTCAGCCAACTTCTACAACACCACCCTACACACACACATGCTGGCAAAAGAGACACTAAAGAGAGTATCCAATTTCCTTTTGCACAAGGAAGGAGCTGAGGATGAGGATGATGGCCAAGATCTGGGCACTGGCATCTCTGCTGCTGGTGATGCTCAGCTCAGGAGTTGGCGCCACCAACCCGGGACTAGTAGCCAGGATCACTCAGAAGGGACTGAACTATGGTAAGAGAGCATTTTCTTTTGCTCAGGGTCACCTATTTTTAACTTTTGATCCCCCACTTTCCATAAGTTATCCATTGGTTATCAGTTAGGGACCTGCCCAAATGCCCCAAGCATCCTTTAATGTCCAGTAAGGGTCAGATATTCAGAAATTTATGCCAACTCTTTCTGCACCCTCTCTTAGGGGTTCCATAGACACAATGACTTCTTTTCTCCCATACAGACTTTGTACGTTCCACAGAATCACAAAATCTAAGAGCTGGAAGTCACCCCAGCACCATCTATTCTATAACCACACACAAATGGAATCACCACTCTAAAATATCCAACAAATTGTCTTCTCTTGTCTACTCAAAGACCTCCAAAGTGGGAGAACATTCTCTAACTAGTCCATTTCATATTTGAATAGAGCTAATTGTTAAGAAGGTTTTGACCCCCTACCCCCCCCCCCCACACACACCCTCTCCACTTCAAGCCTAAAATAGCCTTTTTGTAACTTCACTCATTGTTCATGGTTCTGTCTTCTAGGGACAAACAGATCAAGTCTAATCCTCCCTCCAAGTGACAACCCTTCAAATAGTTAAAGACAATTATCAGACCCCTCTGGTTCCTCTTTTCTCCAAGTTAAATGTCACCACTTCCTTCAATTGATCCCATATGTTATGGACTCAAGGACCTTCATCACCCCAGTTGCCCTCATCTGGATGTTGGAGTTTTTTTTAATGGTGATGCCTAGAAGTAAAAACAATATTCCAGACAATGTTGGACAATGACAGAGTATGATGTGAATATCACCTCCCTAATCCTGGAATTATGTCCCTCTTAAAGCAGCCCAAGATTGCATTTGCTGTTTTGGCAACTAGATTTATCTGCTAAAAAATATTGAGATTTCAGTCCACTAAAACCCCTCCATCTGTTTCAGAAATAACTACTATCTAGTCATGTCTCCTTCATCTTATACTTGTGAAGCTAATTTTTTTGTTCTTAAATGCAAAACTTTATGTTGATCCCAACTGAATTTCATCAGACCCAGAATATTGATGTAGCCTGTAAAGATTTTTGGGGAGATCCTGACTATGTCATCAAGTATGTTATCTGTCCCTTTTGGCTTGTTGTTATTTGTACATTTAATGAATATATCATCTATACCTTTATCCAAGTCATGGATAAGACTGTTAAACAACACAAAACCTAGTGCAGACTTCTAGGTTCCTCTACTGGAGATATCCTGGAATGTTTACAAAAAAAAATATTGACAATTACTCTTTGAATCAGGTCATCTAACTCATCCTGAGCCTATCTGATTATATTATCATCTAATCCATCTCTCTCCATGAAAGAATAATAAGAAATACTTTACCAAAAGCTTTGTTCAAATCCAGGCAAATTATATCCATAGCATTCTTCTTATATACTAGCTTAATTATTTCTACACAGATGATTCCCAGATCAATATATCCAGCACTAATCTCTTTTCTGAGCTACGATCACACATCACCAGTTGCCTTATGCACACTTGGAATTACATTTTCCATAAGCTTCTCAAACTCATTATGTTCAAAATGGAATTTATTATCTTTCTGCCAAAAACTTTTTCATCTTCACAACTTCCCTGTTCCCTTCAAGGACACTGCTATCCATCAAGATTTTGGTGTAGGCCTCAATTGCTCACTCTCACCCCACATATCCAATTTCTATTTCATGATACTCTTACTTTTACAACTTCTCTTGCATACAATTCTTTCTCTATACTCTCACCCTTAGTTCAAATTCTCATTACTTCACTCCTGGACTATTGCAATAGCCTTCAATCTGGTCTCCCTGCCTCAAGCCTTTCTCCATTCCAATCCATCTCCCGCTTAACTGCCAAGGCAATTATTTGAAAAGCACTGATGTGAAGAAGTCACTTCCCTACTCAATGAGCTCCAGGGGCTCCTAATTACATCCAGAACAAAATACATTCTCTGTTTAGTACTTAAAATGCTTCATAATCTGTCATCCTCCAACTTTTCCAGTTGTCTTATAATCTACTCTTTTCCATGTACTCTGTGTTATGGCCACAATGACCCTGCTTGCCATTCCACAAATACGACACATCATCTCTCATCTCTGTGCCTTTTTATTGACTGTTTCCCATTCCTCGAAAATTCTGCTTCTCATCTCCACTTCTTAGCCCCTTTCATTTCCTTTAAGACTTTTCTCACATTCCATCTCCTCCTACCTGTTAATACCAATGCAGTGATCACGTTAGATATATTTTGTACATACCTTGTATCTATGCCAGTTGTTTATTTATATTGTCTCCCTTATTAGAACATAAGCTCCATGAAGGAAGGAACTATTTTTTCCCTTTCTTTGTATCCTCAACACTTAGCAAAGTGCCTGGAATAAAGTAAACATTTGCTCACTTGCAAACTTGGTCCAGAAATCCAAACATCCTTCTCAGACATCACTTTTTTAACCAATTGTTAACTTACCAAATTAATTTTTCTCCCCTATATTCTTTTTCTTAACTGAGTAATAGTAAGGAAAACACAAGCTATGCCTCCAAAATCCTCAAACTCTTGGTCAGCATTGTTGGCAATATTTTTAGGTTTTTTTCTCAAAGGTTCATTTGTGCCTATGTGGATCACCTGAAATGAATAGTTGTTATTGGCTTTGATAATTCTTGGGAGGTTTACTGTTAAATCTTGAATACATGTCCTGGGAAGACAAGATACTTCTCAGCTGTTTTCTAGTTGACAGACAGCTGCTTCAGTACCCCTAAGCAAGGAATCGCCAATGCCTATTGCTCCTCTAGTCTTCCTCTGCTCCTTAATGGATGTTTACTCATATGATAGTTTCTATGCCTCTTCCATATCATTCTCAGGAGGACAAACAGTTTCTTCCTCCTCAGAGCATCCTCTTCTCTCCTCTTCAAGAGGAGTTTCAAATCTGTTTCAGATGTCCCTTCCCTTTCTCGCCTGTGTTAGATTTGCACATTTTGTTTTATCCTAGCAAAGGTCGTCTACTATAGATCTCTTTGTGTTCCCATTGAAGTCTCACTTCTATTTCCTTTAAGACCATTTCATTCTTCCTAGCAATCTGAAATGTTGAGAGATGTGCTTTGAATTTCATTATTCCTTCCAAGAGGAAGCTCAGCTTATGTTTGGAACACAGTCAGCTGTGACAGAAATGCAAACATAGCACCCTCAATTAGAGTTCCTGCACCATTTCTACTATTCTCCATGATGGTAGAGATTTTTAGGTGCGTTTCTTTGAACTACTTGTGGGTGCTTACACCTTGACATTAAATATCCAATGAAAGCTTTGACAGCAAATTATCATCCCTTAATAACTTGACCAACCCATTTAAATATTGTCTTCACAACTGCACAGTCATATCCACCTATCAGCTTTGCATCAACTTCCCTCTGTTTCACCAAGTTGCCTGTTGCACCTATCTATCCATTTGCTTAACACTTCCTGACCTTTGTCATACCAATTAGCTTCTACTTACTCTTCTTGAGTTTATCTCTCTGTTCAACTCTCTAATCTTCCTCTATCTCCCTTAATCCTTCAACATTTTCCTATATTGTCCTTGATCCTGCCTCTTTCAATTAAAAGTAGAATCTGAACTAGAATCTGTATCTTCAGTTTGAGGTCCTTCAGGTTTTCCTCAAGTTCCCAAATTTTGCTTCCTCCACTTCAACCTCTGACCTACTTCAATGGTCCAAACCCTTCCAAGTCATTGACACAATTTTCTTCATATCATTCTGTCTTCTGTTTCTCTTCCTTTCCCAGAGAATCTTGAGAACTCGTATCTCTGAAGTGTTTCCCACCTCCATCCTCCAGAGGACAATAAATGCAACCACAAGCATTTCTATAATACTTTAAGTTTTATGCAATCAATGTAACATACTGTACTTGGGTAAAGAAACTTAAGATCTGTTCTCATCTCTGCCACCAAATTGACATGTAAAGTAGAGGAATTAGATGACATTTTCCAGTTTCAGTTTCTATATTCTATTTTCCAGGGTCCTTTCCAGGTGAGGCACTATGTGTTCTATATTGTCAGATCTTTTCTAGTTGTAAGACTCCATATCATACCGGACAGCTTTTAAAATTCATGTTAGATAATCCATTCTAGTTTTGACATTTGGTGGTTCTATTGCATGTTCAATAACAATTTGTTGAATGAATGAATGATTTCATAGAATTGGTCAGATTTCCTTTCCTTTCTCTATTACTCCAGCCAGATACCATGGAATGATCATTTTGCAAAGGGAGCTATCAAATATCAAGCTGAAGGATTTCTATGGTGACTTTAAGGTTGGAGTTTTTGGAAAGGTGAAATACAGTTTTTACAGGTAATGACAACACTTTCAGACAAACATGTATTAAGCTATTGCTTCATCTCCTAGCAAGACCTTGTGCTAGGCCCAGAGATAGTCTAGAAGAAATGGCTGGGATATGTGTTCATAGAAAAAGAAGGGGGTCAGAGGGGAAAAATGGAAGCTATATTCATAGCTTTTGTCAAGAAAGAGGTTTGTTGTCTAGAGAATGAACTTCAGAGGTAGGTATAGCTATATTCTTCCTGAGAGATCAATCCCCAAACTGTAAAAGGGGGATTATGAGGGGAGAACATCAGCCTATGAAGTTGTCCTTCCTCCCTGCTCTCTCAGATCCACAGTTCCTTCAATTCAGTATGCTTTCTCTATCAGGTGATGGGGACAGTTTGGCAGAAGCCAGGTACATAGAAGCTACATACAGAATTGATGGAAGGTACTCTCAGAAGAGAAGACCTTAGTAGCTAGGGGATGGGGTAAAAGCTTCCTGCAGAAGATGGACTTTGATTTCAGATGTGGAAGAAGTGAAGCAGCGCATGGCACAGTGGATACAGTGTTGGCCCTGGAATCAAGAAGATTCCTTTTCGTGAGTTCAAATCTGACCTCAGACATTAGCTGCATGATCCTGGACAAGTCACTTGACCATGTTTGGCTCAGTTTTGTCATCTGTAAAACGAGCTGGAGAAGGAAATGGCAAATGACTCTAGTATCTTTGCCAAGACAACCCCAAATGGGGCCAGAGAGCATTGGATACAACTGAAAATGACTGAACAGCAACATGAAGCAGGGGGACAAATTAGAATGTCATTAAAATAGTCTTGGCATTATTATACCAATTTATAGATAAGGTAACTTAGGTTCAGAGATTAAGGGTCTTGCCCATCACAACATAAGTAGTTGGTTATCCGAGTCAGAATTTGAACCCAAGTGTCCTGACTCTGAATGCATCCTCTTTCTGCTCTACAATGCTGCCTCTGGGCATGTTAGGGAGATATTACAGACATCCATCTGACTTCCTTCAACTTTCTTCTCTTGACAAGATGGTCAAGCCCATTAGTGATGTGGCTTTCCTCCAAAAAATCTCCTTGATTATTTAGATCCTATTTTCCTAACATACCTTAGGAGGTGAATAAGCCCATGAACTTCTAAATTTGTTTCTCTTTGCTGATTTGACTGTCTAAAGAAGTTTGGTATGATGAACAGGCCTAGTTCTCTAACCCTATGCTAGGCACAGTACCAAGAGGTCTACTGCAAAGAGATACTCTAAAGTCACTGGGCAACGAAGACCCAAATGTAAACAAATAATAAGCAACAAAGGTGAGCAAGGACCTGTGATCAATGTCAGTACTTGGTACAAGAGGGACTGAAGAGAGATAGAAAAGTCACAGAAAACTTCCTGGAGGAGGTCACACTACAGCGGCAATTTCAAAATAGGCCATTTGGATTTATTTATTTCCTATGATTTGGTTGTAAGATGTGGTTAAACTGTGGAGGATGATCCAGGAATAGGATGTTCACAGATCTTGAGATTAATTTTAGGTCCAATATCCCTGCTCTGGCCTGGTCTTAACTGTGTCTTTCTTTACTAGCCTCATAAACAAGGAAATTTACCTTGGGAACTCTTATTTGGGCCTGCTTCCTGGGGAAGGTGTCACGGCTTCCATCTCTAATTCTGCCATCTTGATTAGAGGGCACTGGAAACTAGAAAAGTTGTTCATGTAAGCTGGATTTTAGTCAGAACTCTTAGAATGACCATAGGTCTCTCCTTTTCTTATGAAAGAATTCTCACTGAGTTTAAACTGAAGAATCCTATATGTCATAGTCAGTGTGGAAGGGACCTTAGAATATAAGACATAGAATATTTGAACCTGAAAGGACAAAGAAAGACATAGAGTTGGATGGAAATAATCCATAAATTGTCTGGAGCTAAGAAAGACCTTTGAACAGACAACATGCAATTGATAGAAGGAGCCTTGAAACATAGAATATAGAATTATAGACCTGGGAAAAACCCTTTAGATGTGGAGCATGAATTTGTGAGATGGAAGGGACTTTAGAAAACAAAACTACAAAACCCAAGTGATTGTAGGTACCATCCAGTAGAATTCCTGGCTTTTAGAGCTAAGCAACCAAGGGTCAGAGATGGGGCAAATGATTTGCTCAGTGTCACATTGTAAACTAGCCACTGAACTAAACAAACTCAGGATAACTTGCTTCCTTCTGGCTCAAGGTTAGACTACAAAATCTCTAAATATTCTATGGTGTTAATGTTCAATGACCCTATGAGGGATTTCCTATTGGATTGCCTTGGTCTTTTCAGTTCAACAGGAAACAGGTTATTAGTTGAGATTAAGAAAGGAAAGGTGAATTGGAAAGAACAGAGAGAATTAGGAATAGTCCTATGGAATTGTAGTAGAGGTGAGTAAGAATAACCCAAAGCAATGAAAGGTTGGAATCAAAGTCACCATAATATGCTGGGGTATATGAGGGGATGAGGGGAGAGGGAGTCATTGTGGCTTCACTCACATTATAAGCAGGTGGCCACTCACTCTGCTACATATAAGGCCAATATCAGGTATAGGTGGACTTCAGTCCCTCTATCTAGCCTATGCTGAGGGATGACAACTAATCTGATCAGTTAATTCCTGTTGCTGTATTAATTTGAGAGATCAGTAGGGAGGTTTTCCAAGCATATGATTTTCAGCTATAGGATCTGACATTCCTTTCTTTTTTTTTTTAAAAACAATAATCACGATAGAAATCCTAAGTCGTTTAGGAGGGTTGGGCTCATGATAATTTGGTGGGGAACTAGGTTTAGGACAGTTTGGGCCTTGAGTAGCCCTCCAAAAGCATAATGCTTCTCTTTTTCTTTGCCAGCACTCTTTTTGGAACTTTTGATCTGAATGTTAGGCATATCTCCATTTCAGTGTCTCTGAGATTGGGCAGCGATCATTCAGGAAAACCCATGGTCACTGTTAATCACTGTAGAAGCCATATTGATCATGTGGATATCAATATTTCTGGACACTTTAGGTAGGTACCTCTCTGTAGTGCCTAGAATTGTGCCTCCACCCATTAGATGGGCCCTATGTTCCACTCATCCTAGGGTTTTGTCTCTTATGGGGACATCAAATCAGTGGGTTGTTGGGTTTTTTTTGTATCCACAGTGCACAAAATAATCACTTAATAAATGATTACTCACTGACTGACTGCTTGATAGTTAACTCCACTACTACCTCATTTTCTTATTTCTTTGGTCCTTGGTCTCAACTCTGGGTGGGTTTACTGAAAAGGTAAACTAAAACCAGAAATTCTTAATCCCATGAATTATTTACAATGGAGTTTATCTTATCCCCACAAAAGCTGAAAAAATGAGAGGTCCTCTTAGGTTGAGCCATAGCATTTACTTGGCTTAACCTCCTATAAGTTTATCTTTCCAGCTGGCTACTGAACCTGTTTCGGGAAAGAATTGGTTCCAGTTTGAGTAGTACCTTGGAAGAAAAGGTAAATAAATGAATGAATTAGTGTTATTTTTGACTAGTCAATCAAGTATGTTTACCTAAATGATTTTACTAAAGTACTTGAAAATAATTTGTTCTCGAAATTATGTTAAAATTTCTCCAAGAGAATTTTGTTTATACCACTTATGAATTTTTTCCTCTTCTTTGAGAGATTTATTCACTCCTGGGGTAGGGGTTGAGGAGTAGGGGTGTTACAGGCATGTGTAACAAGAAATAGAAAACCATGCTTTGCCTATTTCCCACATAGGCATTTTCAGGTCTGAGTCAGAGTCACTCCCTCTGTGGGTCTCATGCTTCTATCCTCCAGTTTTAGGTAGGCTATGAGAGGGTGTGTTTGAGTGGTAGAAGTTGCCAATTTCATCATCATCTTTGCTTCATTGAACCCTTAAAGTAGACTTTTCCTATAGGTTTGATCAATATGACTACCCCCCAAAATGTAATACTCAATGACCATCTGGAGAAATTGAGTAATTACTCAGTTACTGGGGTAACAACTGGGGTATTAACCTAAGTAATCTGGGATAATAACCTAACTTCATGGAAGCTCAGTAACCCTCATTATCAAAGTCTTGGTTACAGTGGCAGGAGCTGGGGCTAAGGCTGGTAATGTGGCATCCAACAATGCCATGGTCACAGAGAAGGTGACCCTAGAAGTGGTAGATTCTAAGCCTATTAAGCATACTTTTATTGTTGTCTTCATTTTTATCACAATTTTCCCCATGTATCCCTTATCCCAGAGGATCCTTTAGAACAAAGATTTTTTTTAAAAAAAAAAAAGAGGAAGAGAACAAAAATTCTATAAAACTAATCAATCTAAAGAACTGGACATCATACGCAATATCCCTTACCTGTGAACCTTTACTTTTGTAAAGGAATTCAGGGAGTTGTCTTCTTATCTTTCTTGTAGCTTGTAATTTCACAGCATCCAATTTCAGTTGTTTTATGGTTGTTAATCTTTCCATTTTACATTGTTGTAGTCGTATATAGTTTCCTTGGCTTTGATTATTTCACTCTGTGTCATTTCATTTAAATCCACATTTTTTTATATTTGTCAAATTTGTCATTTCTTGCAGTAGAATAATGTTGTATTACATTTACTTGCCATAGCAATTCCCCAATTGATGGGCATTTGTTTTATTTGTAGTTCTTTGTAACTTTCTTTTTGTCAATTCTCTTGGGATAATTACCTATCATTGTTTTATATGGTTGTTAATTGTTGTAGTACTTTGAGATTTGTTTATACTATTAACTCAGCAAACACCTCCTCTTTGGATAGAACTAAAGTAAACTTCAACCCAGATTGTGTCAGAATTATCACCATTTTAGAATCAGCCAGTCAATCAATAAGTATTTATTAAAGATTTGCTACGTACTGTACTAAGAGCCTGGGCCACAAAAAAAAGACAAAAGCTTCAGTCCCTTTTCTCAAGAAGCTCCCATGCTAATGAGGAAGACAACATGCAAATGATGGTACGTAAGGTACAGTGTACGGATAGGAAATATCAAAGGGAAGGTACTAGCACTTGAAGAAGAAGCAGGAACAGGAAAGCTTCCTGCAGAAGGATGATTTTTACCTGAATCTTGACAAAATGGGAAACCATGATACAGAGGTAAAGAAGGAGAGGAGTCTGTGCATGTTGAATAGCCAACAAATAGAACTGGAAGATGGAGTGCCCTTTGTAAGAAATAGTAAGAAGGTGAGTGTCACTGGTTCACAGGAAACATGAAAGAAAAATAATAAAGAGTAAAAAGACTAGGAATACAGGAAGAGGTTTTAAAAGCCAAAGAGAAGATTCTGTATTTGATCCTGGCGGTGTTAAGGGGACACATGACATGACTTGGTTGGAGTGTGACACGATCATACCAGTGCTTTAAAAAAATCACCTTGGCAGCTGAATGGAAGATGAATTTGAGTGGTGGAAGACTTGAGACAAGGAGACCAACCAGAAGGCTGTTGCAATAGCCAAGCAAGAAGTAATGAGGATCTATACCAGGGTGGCAGCTGTGTGAATGGAGAAAAGGGAACACAGAGAAGAAATATCATGAAGGAAGACACTCAGAGACTTGGCAAATGATTGGTTATGTGAATTGAATGAGGGAGGGGAGTTGAAGAAAATACCAAGGTTGTAAGTCTGGATGACTGGGAGGATGATGATACTCTCAAAAGTGAAAGGGAACTTCGGAAGAAAGGAGGCTTTAGGGGTAAGTTACCCATTCTGTTTTGTACATGTTGAGATTTTAGATGTTGTTAGAACATCCAAGATATCCAAGAGGCAATTGGTGATGTGAGACGGGAGTTCAGAAGAGAAATTAGTGATGGATATATAGATCTGGAAGTCATCTACATAGAGCCAGTAATTGAATCCCTGGAAGTTGACGAGGTTACCAAATGGGATAATAAAAATTGAGATGGATAGGTCACATAAGGAGAAGAACCTGAAGAAATCAGGGTGTGTCACCAAAACTAAGTAGAGGTTATCCAGAAGAAGAAGCTGATTGACAGTATGGAAGTCTTCAGAGAGATCAAGAAGGATGAATATGGAGAAAAGGTCACTAGATTTAGGAATTAAGAGATCATTGGTAACTTTGGAGAAAATAATTACTAATTAATGATGAGGATAGAAGCAAAAGTACAGAGATTTAGAAGTGAATGAGAGGAGAAGAAAGTGAGGCACTTATTGTACATGGTTTGGTCTCAAAAGAGATGAGAGATCACTGGTGGGGATAGTCAGAAAAAGTGAGAGGCAGACATGGAGATAACTGAGAAGTAGTCAGTCAGTGGGGAAAGACTGAAGATTAGTGAGAAAGTGAGGAGGAAATAGGGGCCAGTCTGCTGGAAAAAAATGGGAAGGAATGGGAAGTAAGTATGGAACCAAAACTTCCAAAGAAAATTTTAATCATCATGACTAGAGAAAAATAACAGCCACTACCAATAGCTAAGATTCCTAGAAGATATTTGAATATTCAAGCTCTTTCATATCCAATATATAATACATAGCCCTTTCTCATCTGATCTATAGCCCTCCCATGCCCAGGTGTGAAAGTCACTCATTGTTCTCCAAGCCTTTGGTACTAAAACTCTGGAAGGTCCAACTGAGATAAGAAATCTTTAATTACAAATTCAGTGACTGACTCTGACTGTATCTACTATTTAAGGGGCAGTTTAGCTGAGCATACAGAGGCTTATATTCAGAGGGTTGGACATGGGATGTTTTCTGTTTTTGTTCACTAAAACTCATGAAAATTTTTAGAAGAATCAAATCAACCATCAAAAACACTTCTAGAAGGAGGGCAGGGTACTGAACATTCTATGCATTTTATAGAAACTGTAATTGAGACTCAAAGAGCCTACATGAGATCACATGATTAATTGATGGAGCGTTGAATCTAGGATTAGGTTAAAATCTTCTAACTCGAGGCAAAGGGCTAGTCTTTGTCAAGGCAATTGGCAGATAGAGTAGAATACCGAGCTATAACAAGGGGTTTGGCTGGTCTGGAATTCAGTTGCCAGGTCTCCATGCTGCCAAAATATAGCATGCTCAATGAGAGAGCTTGGCCCCAGGATGGCTCTATGACTTCTCTCTTTTAGGCACCTCTGGGTTAGAAAATGAAACAGGTGGGAAGCAGGCTGCCCCTCATGAGTCCTATGTCCAAGCCCTGCTCTGGAAAACAAAACACAACAAAAACAGAACAAAACAAAAAACTCTAGGGAGAACAAGGTCTTGAAGAAAACTTACTATACTCTTCTCATTTCATTTTCCTAGATATGTGGGCAGATCAGTAGTTCAGTGGCCTCTTACCTCCAACCCTATCTCCAGACACTGCAAGGTATGGAACCAGCTTGGTCTATGTATGGAAAATGCATCCAATCATGCCTTCAAGTCACTCTTTTTTTTTAATTTAGCCACATCCAAGGCTGGTCAGTAGCAAATATAATACAGAGTCACAAATACTGCTAAACCTCATTTATAATCAACTTTGAAATACATTCTTTTATTTAATTTTAATAATTGATTTTACTTTCTTTCTTGCTCTCTGGATATTATATCTGATTCTTCAACCTCCTGGTCATCAGATTAGGGGGAGTTGCTATAAGATTGTAGGGGGAAGGACATTGATGAGACTGTGCAGGATTAGAGATCCAGAACTTCCTGCAGGAAGAGTGGTCAGTGATATGTTTTCTATCATATGGCTTCCAAAGGAGGGTTAATGTTCTGCTGAGCTGGGTCTAGAGAATCAAACATTCTTCCTGCTGGCTGAGAGAAATATGGCAGGGGCTTGGGGAAATGGAGAAAGAGAATAGTTATAAAGTTGCTGAGAGTAAGCCACAGAGTGGGAGGATGAGAATTTGTTGAATATTGACAGTTTATGTGAGCAGTAGTCAAGTTGAAGCACAGGTAGAGCTAGTGAAGGAGCTACCCTCAGGATTCAACTCTCCACGGGTGAGATGTGGCCTGGCCAGGAAACTGAACTGGACCCTGATTCTGCTTTTTTCTTGGTTTGCAGTCACCATAAAGGTTGATGAGATTTCCAGCTTGGATTACAGTCTACTGGGGCCACCCCAGATAACCTGGCAGAACCTGGATGTGATGTTCAAGGTGGAGCAGTCCTGCCTAGCAGAGTCTATGCAGACCATGGTGTAGGACAGTCCTGCACCTTTCCATCTCACCAAACTATGCAGCTTGGGAAGATCAGTGTAGCCTCCACCCCTCAAGTTATACTGTTTTCCAATACTCCAGTTAAACCACATGAGCTGGAGATGTGGGGGTTCATTCTTATCAAACAAAAGCAGCACATCTGGCTTCAGAAGCCTGATCCCTAAGAGACACAAAGGGGAATCCTTTTCCAGTGACTGGTCTTGTCTCATGGTGCTTCTCTCCATCTACAGGGGGAGTTCTTCAGTAACACCCACCACTACCCCGTTCCTTTTGATGCTCCTGCCCTGAGCCTTCCTCAGGAGAACAACCACATGGTTTACTTTGGAATCTCAGATTATCTCTTCAACACAGGTAGCATGGTTTACCAAGAGGCTGGTGTCATGAACTTCTCCATAACTGATGACATGGTAAGGACAACCCAAAGGAACCTATTTATGTCTATGCCTATTAATAACATTAATGATAGGTTACAATTAAAAATACTGCAAACTGAACTTTTGTACATCAGATTTTGTTACTATGAACTTTCAGCAAACACTCAAATGCTCTTATTATGATAGAATTTTGTTCTAGCTAAGATTTTAAAAAAGAAATAGATAGTAATGTAGGTAGTTAGAAGTATTTTGCAATATAGAGATTTTCTTATAGTCATACTTTATCTAATAAGTGGTAAGAATGACCAGAAGGGCAAGCAGAATGAATTGCTACAAATTCAGAATAGAAATCATAGAGTCTAATATCTCCTTTTATTGATAAGGAAATTGAGACTAAGAGACATAGACACTTGCCTAAGTCAGCTCTATTTTGATCATAATATGGAGACACCAAAGCTATTGACTGACTAGCTTTCAATCCAGATCTTCAGAACTGAAATCCATGGTAGAGGCTTTCCTCCTGCCATGTTGACCATAATGTGACATTAGCCTAGGCTGACCACACCTTGATGCATGATTTGGAATTCAAATCTAGTGCTTGACAGATAGAAATGAGAGGCTGTAGGATTCATAGGACTCCAGAAGTAGGAGGGACATTACTGACACTGATCCCACCCCATTTATTTTAAAGATGGGGAAACTGAGAGCCAGAGAATGGAAATGACTTGATCAAGTTCACACTGCCGATTATTGACAAAACTGGAACTTGAATAAGGGTCTTCAGACTCCAGAGTTTACTAAGAGATAGAACAATTTAGAGGAATCTCAGAACCCTGGACTCTATCGCTAGTTTGCCCTGTGACTAAGTTCCTTTTCTATTCTGGGTCTTAAAATCTTCATTCATCCAATAGGACTTTGACACTTGCTGGGTGAACCTAGCTCGCATATTTTATTATTTCTATCCCTGCTCTGAACATCAATGCCCAGGATTCAGTTGATTCCTGGCAGAGTAATCCTTTCCCCATGGTCCCTTACCTCTTAGGTTCCAAGTGTTTTTCTTTTGCTATAGATTTTCACAGACTTTGGTATCCATCTGAGCACCAACTTGTTCAAAAATCTGATCCCCAAGCTGGCCACAGCCTACCCCAATATGCAGATGAAGTTACAAGTGTACCCTGCTACGTTCCCGACCCTGAACTTCAGCCCTGGGAATGTGACAATTACGCCAAAGATCCATGTGGAGGCCTTCACCATCTTACCCAGCACCCTCCTCAAATCTGTCTTCTGTCTTAGAGTGGTCAGTCTGGGCCTATCTGGGAAGGATTGGTTGATAAATCCAACATGCATAAAACCATAGGATCTGGAATTGAAATAGACTTCCAGTCTAACCCCATCATTTTACAGATGAACAAACAGAAGCAAACAAGACATACCTGGTTCCTTACCTTAATGAGCTTTCAATTTAATTTAAATCAAGCAGTTCTTTCCTAGTGAGCGTAAATGGGGTAAGGGGACAAAACCTGACTTTTTTTTAACCAAAAGTCCATTCTGGAATGATAGGTCTAGAAGTTGGTGACCTGGGCCACTAACTTCATCTAAGCCATTAAAGACATATGGTGGTTGATTCATTTTCTAAGAAATCTTCAGGGTCAGAGATTGTTTAGAATGTCACTCGGTAGCTTCTTGCAGTATTTAATTATCCTTGTGGTCAGAAAGTTCTTCCTAATATTTAGCCAAATGCTTCTTACAGAAGACACGTTTCCTCCTGTTGAATTTACTTCTCATACCCAGAAACAGTCTCTGGGTATAGTATTGAGTGGCATACTCATTTAGTAAGTTCCTTCTAGACTAAGTCTAGTTTCCTTTGCCCCAGCATGTGCTCCTTCCTCTCTAGTCCCACCATCCACAGAAATGTGTGGATGGGGACCCTGGGCCCCTTAGTTATTTTCCAAACCTTGTCAATAATTAGCTATGTGTCTTTAGACCAGTTTCCCTAGGCTCCCTCCACCTGGATCTCTGTTGTTTTCTGTGGAGAAATAAGGGAACTGGGTCACATGATCTCTAAGGTCCGGTTCTGATGTTGTACCCCTGTATGACAGATTGTGCTTTACTCACTGGCGCCCCTCCACTCTCTGATTTCCCAAGCTCCACACTTCCCACACTGGCACTCTGTGCTTGCATCTCAGCTGAACCTTAGGTTCTCTTCTCTTTTTCTAGATCACTAATGTCTCAGTCACCCTGATGTTGAACTCTAGTAGAATCACTGGATACATCCATTCGAGAAGGTAAGAAAGAAGGACAGGTATAATCACAATTCTCTCCATTAATGTACCTGTCACTCCCACAAATTTTCACTCAAAGACTGAGTAAAGCTTTTCAGAAAGGATGCTAGAGAAGCCAGTTTTATGCTTCCATTTAGGGGTTTCACTAAGTGTAGAAAGGAATGCTATTTCAGGTAAGCATAGGACAAAATGACCTTTGAGACAAATTCAGGTGTCAGGTAGTGCCAAGGACTAAGGCTTCCTTTTTTTTAATCATCCATTCCTTCTAATGTTGTTCTACCCCTATAGATGCCCAATCAATCACACAGCAAGGCTTCAGTGATAATCCATGATGGGACAGGCACTATGCTCAATAGGAATAGACACTATGGGGGATAAGAGTCAGTAATTGCAGTAATCTCAAAAGAGAGAGTTCCAAAAAAGAGAGAGACCTGAGCTCCAACCCTGACAACAGTTTACAAACTGTGATGTGGCATCACATAACCTTCTCATGCTTTGATTGTCTTAAATACTTTGCTACCTAAAACATAAGGTTGTGATGGGGAAAGTGTTTCACCAAGTTTAAAGGGCTACAGAAATATGCTTTCATCAGGTAGGAAATCCCTTCTACTAATGCAAAGCAGCAAATTGTCTACAACTCCCAGTTTCCTGGGACACTGAGAGAAATGATTTAGCTAGTGTCACACACCCAGATCGAATCTAGGGTTCAGAGATAGGACTTGTAAAGGCTGAGTTCAGTGGTAGAGGATAAGGTAATCCTGTAAAGTCCCCTGGAGGAGTCGAAGCTGGAGCCCAAAGAATTCCTCAAAGAATGGAACAGAATTCATACAGAGATATAGGCAGGGGGCAGACTCCCTTTGCACATGCGTGAGTCTGGTGTCCTATACTATCCCATAATTCCTCCACTGTTTTGATAGCCTTTCTATGTCTCTTCTACCCATTTGACTCACCCGTCTTCACCAGACCTCTTGAGTTTCCTCTCATTTCTAGGACCCACAAACACAGTAAACCTATGGGTTAACTCATTCTTCTTTGTTTCTTTGCATAGTCGCTTGGTTGTGGAACTGAAACACTCTGAAATTGGCCCGTTTGATGTGAGTTCTTTTTAGCCTTTATGATTCATTCTACTTGGCTTTACTCTTATTCATCTCTGTTCTGGGATATGCTATGAGGGAAATAGGAAGAAGAGGGAAATGGTCACTGGTCAAGGAGAGGGGGCACATGTGCAGCAAAGACAGTATGATGTGATTTAGCACTAAGAGAAGTAGTGAATTATGAGTGAAATCCATCTAGACCAGGGGTGTTCTGGGACATGGTTTCCAAAGTGGTGTGACTCCAAGATCATGTGTGTTTCAACCAATGGGAAATGGAAGGATGACTTGTATCCCTCCCTCCCTGTGATAGCTGATCATGGAGTTCTTCTCCAATATTATCATGGCTGCTGCTATCCTCCTCCAATTCTGCAATTCACCTAGTTCCTCTGTTTAGGAAGTTCCCAACTCGTCCCATTCTGTAGTAGCAACTTCTTAGAGCAGTTATAACCTACCTCCTTCTGGGGCACTATGTAGTTGTGTGAATGAAGTTGGGAATAGTTCCCAAACCTCTGCCATACCCACCTCTTGTTGCCTAGCAACTTAGGGGTGAAGAAGACAACCTCTAGGGTTGTGATCAGTGAATAAGAGCCCTGCCTTGCTCCCTCTCCAGGCCTTCTCCCTTTTCATTTTGGCTAGGACAGAATGACTCACGAAAGATAAATAGACATGGGTGAGTTTCTATCCACATCCAAAAGCTCTTTATGTTACTTTTCTCCTAAACTCACACCTCTTCTGAATTTCTATTTTTCTCCTACAGGGTACCATCATCTTTCCTGTCACCCAGATTCATCAACTTGCTGTCATCTTCAACTCCAGTTACTCCCTCACTCAACATGTCCAATCAATTGCAAATCTTATTTTTCTCTGCACAGTGTATGTTTTATCTACCCCTTTCTCTCCATTCTCATAACTACTATCCTAGTTCAGGATTTCATCATGTCTTGCTTGCTTTATTGCAAAGTCTCATTTGGTCTCTCCTCTCTTTAATTCAGCGCCATACAGCTGCCAAAGTGATTTTCTTAAATCACAGGTCTGACCATGTCACTCCACCACTCAATAAACTCCACTGGCTCCCCTCTCTGGAATCAAGTATTATTTCAACTTTATTTCATCCTTTTTGTAAGGTGCATAATTATTAGTACTGCAATATGTGCAATTAATTTTTAAATAAGTTGTGTACACATGTTGGAGATATAAGCTCAAAAACTTTTACTGACAGAGGTACACAATTAAAATACTTTAATGACCATGGAAATAAACACACCCTGGTTCCCTGATTTCCACTCTGCTCTGTTAGTTAACGTATAAATAGAGATTTTATAGAATAAATCTTTCTCCATGAACACTACAAGATTTTAAAGAGATTTTTCTGCCTATGAGGCAGCATGGTGTAAAAGAAAGGAACTCTGTAAAGATGTTAGGTACTCTGCATTCTCTACTCACGTCTTTACCTTTACTGTAGATTTGTTTTGGGATAGACTTGGGATTAATCTTCCCTTCTCTGATACCCAGTTTTTTCACCTGAACAAAGGGATCAGGTTAGAAGGCTTCCAATTTCTATTCTAGTTGACATTTTGGAATATTCAAGGGATGGTTCATTTAAGTAGCTTCTCCATTTCTTTGACTACTCCATAATTCTAACCCTCATGTTTTATGTTAAAATGTTAACAATTTGAAAGGAAAAAAAGTAGAGCATGTCAGAACTTAGAAAGATCATCTCTTCTAATCTCCTTATCTTACAGAGGAGGATTCTCCTCCTCCTGTTCCATCCACATGGGGAGTCATACCATTCCATAGGGGTACTTTGTCCAAAGGAATATACATTTTGATTAATTGTGCTTTGCAAGGTATGTTGAGGTTTGAGAGTTAGATTTTTTTCTTTCCCTACTTATTTATTCTATCCTTTTTTTTAACTGGGACAATTAACTCTTTTTGTCTCATGTAGTTTTTATTTATGATTTTTTGAGCTATAGCCTTTGATGAAGCCCATTGGGATTCAGATGAAGCCTTTAAACCCAAATCACTTGACTCTGTCTGATTGGCCAATAATAGGATCCAGGTCAAGCTTCATTTACTCATTGTTTTAATGACTTAGAGTGCCTATAAATAGAAGTTGTTTCAGTTCTGGCTAGACACTCTGAGAATCTTCCTCTCCCCAACTGATTCTTTTGTGGAGAAGTAGGCCATGTTTCGCCTCTTCATTCATTCATACCTAGCCTTTAGTCATTGAATGGGTGTTGCCTTCAGACCTGGGAAAGATCTTAGCTTAAAAAGGTCAAGGTCTTGCAGTGCATCCTGGGCCATTGCCAGTTGGTCCTGACCTAGTCTTGCCACTGGAATCTGATGACTCTGGAGGAGAGAGGGAGGCTGATGACTTTACACAGCTCTGTTTCACTTAAATCCAATTCATCTATAAGTCAAACATCATCTTCCTTGTGTCATTGATCCTCTGTGAGAATGAAGGATAAACAACAGCAGAGGATGACACAGCTTGCAGAAAGAAGCGACTTGCCCAGAGACACATAGAAGCTGGTGACTAAGACAGGGTTTGAACACAAATATCCTTAGCTCCCAGTTTAGAATTCTTTCCACTATAAATAGAAATTCTCCAGAGACCCTCTCAGAGGGTCCATAAGGTTAAAACAATTTTCATAATAATATTAATGAAATATTATTAGTTGCCCATTAAAATAACACCCATGTCTTTCTTTTAACATCTATGTTCTATTTTAAAATATTTGTTAAATATTTTTGAATTACATTCTTTAAAAATTTTAAAAGAATTTTTATTCAGTCCCAAATTCTCTTCCTTTTTCTACTCCCTTCTCTTCACCTTGAGAAGATAAGAAATATAATACCCATTATACAAGTGAAGTAATACAAAACGTATTTCCACATTAAAAGGGAAAAAATATGCTTCAATCTGTATTCAGAGTTCATCAGTTCTCTGTCTGAAGGTAGATAGCATTTTTTGTCTTGAGTCCTTTGCATTTGTCCTGATCACAGTAAACTAAGTCTTTCACAGTTATTTATCATTACAATATTGTAATTTTCTTTTCTTTTTTCTCTGATGTCTTTGGGATACAGATATAGCAGTAGTATTGCTGGGTCAAAAAGGGTATTTACAGTTGTATAGCCCTTTGAAACATAGTTGCAAATTGTTCTTCGAAATGGTTGGACCAGTTCACAGCTCCAACAATAGTATGTCAGCGTCTCTATTTTTTCACATTGTCTCCAGTATTTGTCATTTTCCTTTTCTGTCATGTTGGCCAATCTGATGGGTGTGAGGTGGTACCTCTGAGTTGTTTTAATTTTCATTTTTCTAATTATTAATAACAGCACTTTTTCATATGACTATTGATAACTTTGATTTCTTCTTTTGAAAACTTGCCTGCTCATGTCTTTTGACCATTTGTCAATTAAAGATTGGCTCTTATTTTTATATATTTGGCTTTGTTCCTTATATGTTTGATAAATAAGGTCTTTATCAGAGAAACCTTGCTATAATTTTTTTCCCCTCTGGTTTCTTGTTTTCCTTCTAATTTTAGCTGCCTTGACTTCATTTTTGCAAAACAATTTTCTTTTAAGATAATCAAAATTATCCACTTTATCTGTCATAATCTCTATCTCTTATTTGAACATGAGTTCTTCCCTTACCCACAGACCTGACAGGTAAATTTTTCCATACATTCCCAATTTGCTTATGATATAATCTTTTAAGTATAAATCATGTAACTATTTTGACCTTATCTTGGTATATGATGTGAGATGTTGGCTTATACCTGGTTTCTGACAAATTGCTTTCCTAGTTTTTTTTTTTTAGCAGTCTTTGTTGAGTAGTGAGTCCTTGCCCAAATATCTTGGATCTTTGGGTTTATCAAACACAAGGATATTGTGGTCATTTACCTCTATATATTGTGTATGTAATCTATTCCTCTAATCAAGCACTCTATTTCCTATCCAATACTAGATTGTATTGAAAGTTCTTATTTTATGACATAGTTTGAGAGCTATTCCTGAGCCCTCCCATTTCTAACTGCACATCTGTTTGAAGTCAGATATTCTTCAGAGACTTCAACCAAAATAACCAGTCACAATAGACTGAATGCAGAAGCAGACAGGAGAATCTAGTCATTTCCTATTAAGCTAGATACTAAAGAGATTCGTGAAAATCTATACAAATAATGGCACTTTTCTCACTTTTTAGGGGAAAATATAGCTATTTTCATAAAATAGGTTATTTATGATTATATATAATAGGCTTATTTTTAATGCATTAATAAAATTTTAATTATGAGTTTTAATTTCTAATGTGGTAAATTTCAATAGATATAATCCACATAAACAAAAGTTCCTTGGGGTTCTCAATAAATTTTAGGAGTGTAAAGGAGACCAAAAAGTTGGAGAACTGCTGCCCTACCTCAATGGAGCAATATTGAGGAGCCCTGCAAGTGTTCTTTGTGTAGAAAAGAGAAACAGAAAGATGAGTATTTTATATGTTTCCCTCAGATATGGAGTTAGGCTCTGTTGAAGTCTTAAGGATTCTCTGAACAGTTATTCACTTTTTCAACTTTTCTTGTTAAAGGGCACCTTATACCTCTTACTTCCTTCTAGGTAGTGAGAATAGAGAAGATTCTGAATTTCTTGACAGCTACCCTATTGATACCAACTGTCAATGGTAAGATGGAACTATCACCAATGGTTTTCAAGGTGTAAATAAGCTTAAAAAGAAATTGAACAATGTCTAATATAGCAAGTCCTAGTCCCACAATAAGCAGTCCCAGGTTCTGGCTCCCTAGTATGGTACTCTCTAAACCATGTGCAAGTCATGTCCCCTCAGAGTGCCTCAACTTCCATTTCTGTAAAGTGAAATTTAAACTCTCTGACTCACCTTTGTCATTGGGCTGCTTTGAGAGGATCAAATGATACTGGATGAGAAAGCACTTTGACAAGCATGAAAGTCTATACATTATTATGTAAAGTAGTGATGAGTCCAAGGACTGACAATTTGAACAAAGGAGCATCTTGTCCTTAGTCTCTTTCTTTTGAAAGAAGCTGCTAAACAGTTGGGTGCCAAGCTAGTGCAAAACTAAAGGGCCTAATAGGCCTATTCTCCAAATCATCCCTGCCTCAATATCTTAATCCTTTGTTCGGATATTGATCTCCAAACTTCATTTGACAAAAGGTAGCCTCACTAACCTAGTGGCAGGAAAATGCATTTTGAGCTTTCACTCATGTTCTGCTTCCCTAGGCAATGATTTTCTCTCTTTCTCTACTCTTTACATCTAGAGAAGTTTCAGAAAGGCTTCGCCCTCCCTCTACCAAAAGACATTTACTTCTACGACCTTGTTTTGCAGCCTTATAAGGTCAGTGAAAAGCCCTTCTCCAAGGAGGAGCACGTGGTGGTAGGATGGTGGAGATGACCTCTTGGCTTGCTCTGGTTGTGAATGGTCTTTCAGGGTTTTGGGAAGGGATAAAATAATGTCTTTGATGGGGGATTAGACTCAGACTTCACTAGGGTGCCACTATGGTGTGGAAGTAAAGAGATGACTGTTTAGAGGTTCCATGACACACAGCTATGGGGCTGCCTGCAACTCACTGACAAATACTACCTTGGCCTTAAAAAATGTATCCAAATGTATCCAAAACAGCCCCCCTCCTTGCCAGCATATGCCCTCCCTCCGCCAAGGAAACCAGGCCATCTAGAACTTCTAAACCAGTTCAAGTTTCCAAAACTGATTTGGGGACTCAAGGTATAAGGGAGAGGAATGGCCTATAATCTCACCTGAAGCTGGTTTCAAGGCAGGATCCCTGGACGCTTACACTAACAGAGTAAAACTGGGGATGGATGGAGAAAGTTGTGCCATATAGATGGCAATCTCTGTATTTGAGTTCCCAAAAGGGACTTCACCAAATACTGCTCAACTCTCCATCCATAAACATCAATGGGGAGAGCCAAGAAGAGCACACTAAAGACTGGTTCATTTGAAAGTCAGTTCCAAAAGTCTGGGTACCTAGAGTGAAGCTGAGATTCAGGAAGCAAACAAAAATGGCCCCTGAGTGTCTAGAATACATGGGTTAATACTGATTTTCTTAAGATGCCTCTCAGGTCTTCAGACCTAACAAATTCACTCTTAATATACAATTCTAGTGTGGTGGTCTCTAAGCCCTATAAGGAAGAAGTTAAATCACATTTCTTAGTCGTTTAAGAAGGCAACAAAGTGTCTTATATGTTTTAGAAAGCAAAATGATTCAAAGGAAAAAAGTGTTTTACTTATATGGAAAGGGTATGAAAGGAAGAGAGCTGACTGTTTTGGAAGCCAGAGGTCCTAGATTCAGATCCCAGTTCTACTATTAACTTGCTTTTTGACCTCGGAAAATTTTTTTCCCTTTTTCTGGGCTTCAGTTTGCATCCCTTCCTAGAGCACTGGGTCTGAAATTGGAAGACCTGATTTTAAATCTGGCTTCAGACACTTTACTAAATATATGATCCTGGGTAAGTCACTTAGTCTCTGCCTCAGTTTCCTCATCTGTAAAATGACCATAATAAAAGCACCTATGCCTCAGGATTATTGTACTGATCAAATGACATCATTATAAAGCATTCAACACAGTCTCTGCTGCCAGGTAAATGATCTATAAATATTAGCTATTATTATTAATCTCGGTGCAGTGAGAAGGTTGAGCTATATGACCTCTAAGACCCCTTCCAGTTTTTAACCTATGTCTCTAAGAACAGTTTGTTTTCCAACCTCATGAGATGAATGAGCTGTTTCTTTCTGATCCAAACTGAAGGCAGTCTTGCTGAGATGGTGATGATGGTGGTAGTCTCCATTTGCTGTCTGTCCTCCAGCAACAGCTTCCATTCTTCAGTGAATTTCCTGAAGCTTTGGAAATAAATCTTCTCCTTTGGGTGATGGGAAATATAACGTAGGGAATGGAAGCAGCAGGAGGCACCCACAGTTTTCCTGTGCGCATTCAGCAGACAAAATGTACAAAGCAGGGGACATTTGTCTGTGTCTTCCAGAAAATAAACTGTCTGTGAAATGATAGATGGGGCCCAGGAGCTGGGCTCAGTGAAGACTACAGAGTTGAAGGAAAATTGCGATTCCTGTCAGTTGACCTGGTTTCAGGTCAAAGTGAAAGTTTACATTTCCATGAAAAGCATCCCTTCCTGCCCCACTCCCTCCAAATTAGAGAGGTATCATTGGTGAAGAAAAGATGTTCTTTACTTTTTGTCTTCTTGTGATCCTCCCCTAGAACTTTCTGCTCTTAGGAGCCAACATCCAGTAGACCAGAGTGAAGACTGGCTGCAGAACATTGGAGGTATATCTGGAAAGGAAAGGGCCACATCCCTACTTCTGTGGACTTGGGCAGTGTTTCTCCTGCCTCTATATGTTTTGGTGGATACTAGACATTGTGATTCCTGCTAAGCACTTTTGGAACATTGCACAAGATACTTCTGGAATATACTTTCTCTTTCTTATCCCATTATCTCCCTTCCCCAGAGTCTAAGTCAGGGATGGGAAGTCTGTGGCCTCAAGGCCACAAGTGGGATTTGTTCTGTGAAGCTTAGATTCAGTCGAAGGGTCACACTTGAGGACCTAGAGGGCCATATGTGGCCTTGAGGACACAGGTTCCCCACCCCTGGTAAACCATCCCCCAACAATCCTGAAATGGAAGCTCATGAGGTTTAAAGGGTGGTGGTGCTTATTGTTTAAAGATAAAAATCATTAAATACTTGTTGCATTAACTTTGGTGTCAGAATTTATTTCAACAGGAAATATTTTTGCATATTTGCTCAGGCTTTGGAAGATTTTATAGAATCATAACTACAAAATTGTAATTAGATAAATTTAGTTTGGGAAAGTTCATAGGGGAAATCTGTACTTGTCATGTTCAATTGCACCAAGACATTTGATGGAGAAGTGGGCAGTGGGCAGGAGAGACAGGACCCTTGGAACATGGTATAAGACAATAGAATACATGATGTATGTGGATGTTAGGTCAGATGAATACTATAGAAGAATGCTTACCCCAAGAGGTTGGAAGCCTGGGAAATATCACTGTTGATTTTTCCAGGTGTGGGCTGGAGCCAGATCAAATTGGTTTACAAGAGCCAATGATTAAATTTTAAATGTGAGCATTTATACTTCAGAAATCAGCAAACTTTAAATGAAGGCTTGAATATTCTTTTGTTTGTTGTCTAGACTTAAGAAAGTGATGGAGAGAATGTGTAGCCATCTCTGCTATTGGGCTAACAGCTCAAGCTACACACAGAAATATTGTCTGGGTATACCAGGATTGAAATATTGCCATAAAAGCATTCAACTGAGTTTTCATTCATTCATTCATTCATTCAACAGTATTTATTGAGTACTTACTTCACAATGAACTTGGTTTTGGTGTGAAAAAGAGGATATAGAGTTGAATAAGGCAAAACCTTTCCTCTCAAACAGCTCACCGTTCATCCAGAGATGCAATATATAATTTTCCTTCCAAGGAACCCCACCATCATAGTCCTATGTCTTCTTTTACTCATGTTTTCTATCATATTCTCCATTTTCATTATTTGGTTAACAAGATCAAGAATTTAAAGCTAGGAGACACCTTGGTAATCACCTAATCCAACCTGTCTTTTTGCACAAAGGTTCAGAGATGCCAAGTAATTTGCCTGAGATAAAGGTCATAATTAACACAAGGGATATCTGCATCACAGTCACCTAATTCTGGATACAGCATTCTCTTTGAGGGCAAAGTCTGTGCCATATTCATCCTTGCCTCCTTACCCCACAGAGCCCTGCAAAGAACCTTGGTCATAGCAAGGAATCAACAAATTTTTCTTGATTGAATTATTTCACATGCAACTACATATCAGGATATAAGTGACAGAACATATGTCAAAAGACATAAGACCCATTCCCAATTAAATACAAGAAATAGGTCATGAGGTTCTAAATGTCCAATGAAGCATACATATAGTAAAAGATTGAGGGGAGGCAGGGTCAAAGCAAAATATTGATGTGAGGGCTGAAGCAGCCAAGGGAGGTCTCCTGGAGGAGATCAGGTTATAAGCTGAGCCTTGAAATATGCCTGAAATATGCTTTTAGAGAAGGTATTCTAGTCATTCACTCACAGAAGATCCTACTACACAAGAAACTTCCTCCTGCTTCACATACTACACCACCCACCACCAGACAATTTTTTTACAACCAGGACATGTGCCAGTCCAGGAGGGATTTGAAATATCAGAATTAGCAGCAGTGAGATGGAAAAGAAAGACAGAGTGGGTTAACATTCCCTATAAGCCTGCCCTTCTCCCTCACTGAATGTGTTATTCCCTCAATTCTGCCTTCCCAGCACTTGTCTCCAAAGCAGATTCCACAGTCCTCTTGGTAATGAAGTAGCTCCTGGAGTCCAGAGACATGACCTTATGGCAGGCAGTACCATGAGCAACCAGTTGCACTAGGAAGCTGTGGCTTCTAGTTTCCCATTTATAACTTGGACTTTATGCTACAGGAAATATGAAATGTGTGGACTTTCCTTTTCCTAAGTCTCCATTCTGCTATGGTTAGGGGAGATCATTGAACTGGGCACCACTTCCTTACGAGGAGAAAGTGGTTCTAAGTTCCCCATGGTGGTTTCCCCTTGTATTTCCCTTTGGATGGTGATAAACACTCACTTGGGCACCATTTGATCTCTAGGTTCAACACAAGACCATAAGATAGTGCATTTAGATTTGAATTTGTCTAGTTCTCTACCTCCCCATTTTATGGAGAAAGAAGTTGAGGACTATAAACGGAAAAAAGTTTGCCTAAAATCACAACAATAGAACATAGGTATTTTCTTTTTTATCTAACAACTAAATAAATTTGGCTTTCATATATGTCTATATGTATACACATACACACATATGTCTTTTTAAAGTAAATTTGTACGTGAACATCTACATTTTTATAGATGTCAGTCATGTCATCTTATTTTAGAACTGGATTTATTAGAATTAGAAGTTAGAACCTAATCGAGATAATGATGTTCGAAAGGCTGCAGAAATAGAGGCAGACTGTCTAAAACATGGTTAGTTTTGAAATTGTATGTAGCCATTCATTCTGGATAACAATGAGATATTAATCCTGAGAAAGTAACTAAGAGCTCCACATTGATGGCAGAGATCCCAGTCTATACATATATCCCAAAGAAGTCAAAGGTAGAAAGAAAGGTCCCATAAACCCCCTAAGTATCAAGAGTATCATTAGTATGGCACCTAAGGAATGGAATAAAGCAGTTGAGGAATGGCTAAACAAATTGTGTACATGTTAAAAATAACACACTGTGATATAAGAAATGATTAGTGTGAAGAATTCAGAGGAGCATGGAAAGACATGATCTAATGCAGAGTGAAGTAAATATGTATCAGGAAAACTACGTAAATAATGACGCCAGCAATGTAAATAGAAAGAACAAAAATCCTAAATCAAATGTTGTGTAATTATAATAACAAAGCTCAATGGGAACTTTGAGATTGTCTCATCCAACACACCTTCATTTTACAGATAAAGAAACTGAGGGGGGGCGGAGCCAAGATGG
>CM053769.1:345535727-345606496 GCA_028658325.1 Potorous gilbertii | reverse complement strand
CAAATGGGGAGAAAATTTTGGAACCCAAAATCTTGTGAAAATGAATGTAAAAAGTTAAATAAATTTATTTAAAAAAAAAAAAAAGAAACTGAGATTCAGAGAGTCCGCTTCCACTTTATGGTGAGTTTATGCAAGTCACATTTTTACTTAGTTCCTTCCAGTTGCTTAGGTGTATTTGGCTTTTTACACTTCACTTGATTCCTACGGTTGCATTTCACATTTTCTACTCAGATATGATCTTTTTAATTAAGAATGTTCACGTAATGAGACACTACTAGATAATGCAAGTCTAGCCCTTATGAGGTTGCTCATATGAACACATTTTCACATGGTCTAGAATATCACTGGATGATTCCCCAATATACTTGGAAATTTGTTATTCTCTTTAAAGTTCCACCCTCTCTACCATTGCCCCTCCTTTTACAATCCCCTCTTTGGTTGTAAGTCTTTATCTGTTGCCTTTTGGAATAATATGTTCCAAGATTATTTCTCCTTCAATGTAGTTGCTCTCCAATCTTGTGTGATCTTGACTGGCTCCTTGGTACTTGAATTCTTTCTTGTTATTTACAGTATTTTTCCTTTGAAATTGAAGCTCTTAGAGTTTATGTATGACATTGTTTGAAATTTTAATTTGAGTTTTCCTTTATGAAATGATTGCTAAACTTTCTATTTTTATTTGGTTCCCCGCTTCTAATAGGTTGCAGCAGTTTTCATTTTGAATTTCTTGAAATGTGGTGTGCCAACATTTTTGGTCATAGTTTTCAGGGAATTGGATGATGCTTAAATTATGTCTTCTAGCCATGATTTACAGCTCAGTTGTATTTAACTGTACATACTGTATATTTCCTTTTATTTTTTCAATATTTTTATTTTTTTCTAATTTTCCTGTTATTTATGGAGTTCTTTTTGGTTTATATTAATTCTCAGAGAGTGTGCTAGGTGGATAAGATTTTCTACTTCATGTTCTAAGTTACAGAGTCAATTATTCTCCTTCCATTTTTCTTTCTGCTGGAGTTCTTGTTTCAATATATATTTCTTGCTTTGGCCAGGTATTTCTTTCAGCAGTACTTTTTATGATAGCTAAGAATTGGAAACTAAGTAGAGTTCCATCAATTGGGAAATGACTAAATAAATTGTAGTGAATTAATATAACGGAATATCACTGAATTATAAAAGAATGAAGGGTATGATGAATACAGAGGAGAATGGAAAGATCTGTATGAGCTGATGCAGAGTGAAATAAGCAGAGCAAAGAAAATAATATATACAGTGGCTACAACAGTGTAAATGGAAAGAACAACACACTAAAAATATCAAAAGTAAAAGTAAAAATATTATAAAAATCAAGCAGGACTCAAATGAAGAGATATGAGAAGACACCTCCAAACTATCCCTTCATGGATATGAGAGGTCCATAGGTGTTACACATTGCACATGTTTTCAGACTTTTTCAATCTATCGATTAGTTGTCCATAGGTTTTTTTCCCTCTCTAAAAGTACTATTTGTCCTGTAGGATGATTTTCTGTAGAGGTTTGAAGAGGAATACTTAGGATAATTATGGTAATATAAGAAACGAAAAATATCAATAAAGACTTATTTTAAAAAAGATATTTTTCTGGATATGCACATATATAGATAAATATATATCTAGTGTATATATACTTGTATATATATTGATGGATAGATATCTTAGCAATGATTATGGAGTCTCCACTGAGGTGTGTCCTTTTTTGCTTTGTTCTCACTTAATATTTTATTACATTATGATTTAAAAGTGATGTTTAACACTGCTGATATACTTTTACTAAGATGTTCTTTGTGCCATAGAACATTGTTTACTTTTGTAAAAGTACCACGTGATGGTGAAAATATTTGTATATTCATTAATATTTCCATTCAAAGACTCCATACATCTTTCATGCTCAATTTCTCCAATAGTTGTTCAGATATATATATTCTGCCTTTTGCTGATCTTTCTATTAGATTTAGCCAGTTCTGGGAGAGGAGTATTAATTAGTCTTCTTCAAGTATTGATTTACTAGTTAGAATTGTTTGAATTTCAGTTTAATTTTACTTTTATGAAATTAGATGCCATATAATCTGGTGAATATATATATTTCCTATTGATTACTATTGATATGTTTTCATAATGTGGTTTGCCTGTTGGTCTATCTTGAGATTATGAATTTTTGATTTTGCTTTTATTTTGATAGCAATCTTGACGCTACTAATTTTTTGGAATTACTACATGAAGAGTAAATTTGGTTCTAGTCTTTCATTTTCACTCTGTAAATCCTTTATTTTTAGATGTCTTTCTTGTATGCATCAAATTGTTGTTTTTTTTATAGCAATTCTAACATTTTCTTTACTTTTATCAAAGTTTTTGATCCATTCAAATTTCGGGCTCTTGTTGGGTTTGTACTTTTCTCATTTTTTTTGTATTGATAGTCATTCCTTTCTTCAGTCAGTATTTTGTCCTTGTGATTAGTTTTGCTTTACTATTTTTATTCTGCTCAATTCCCATAGTCTTTCAGCCCACTGATATTTGCTTACCTTATCCCAAATTTCTTAAATTTAATAGAATTGTCCATATATTCCTTTTTTGTTGGTTTGCCCCCAACACATCTCTCCCACTTTTGATCTTTCCCTGTCTACATCCAGATAAGAATGTAATTTGAAATATTAGGCTATTTGAATTATTTTTCCCTCCCATTCTTGGGTTATATTTTTGCTTATTTTTCCTTTATTCTCCACTAAGGAGAGGGAAAGTTTCTGGGAAATTTGAGACCCCTCTTTGATTCTATTCTGTAATTGCATTGTAAATTTTACGTAGTAGAGTCTCTTACTTCTGTGTCTCTTAGTAATATTCATCCACAAAGGAAATTGGGTCATGTGGAAGGAGGCACTCTTACCTTTATATCATGAGGTTCAGTCCTTGTCCCTGCCTTCATGATCTCTCTCATTGCTCCTAAAGTCATACTATCCTATCTATGGCTTCTTGATTCCAAGTCTTACCAGTTTCAGTGAAATTTTGGTTATAGTTATAAATTGCTTTCCAGAAAGCTTAAATTAATTCACAGAAACCCAAAGTCTCTCTAATAATTGTTATTTTCCTTTTTAAAAAAGTTATCTTTGCCAATTTGAGGGGCATGAGTTGTTTTAATTTTAATTTCCCTTGCTAGCATTTTGAAGCATTTTTTTTCACATGGATATTGATAGCTTATCTCTTTTCTTTTGAGAACTGACAGGGGTTGATTTCTAAAGGGTTTGAATGACCCCTTTTCTTTCAGCCCCACCAACATCTTTCTTGAGGACTCAAACTGGAAGACTAACAATAGAGTCTCCTTTTGGGCACTCTAAGCACACACAAACAAAATATTACTTTTGGTTCACTTTTCATACAATTTCTGAAACTATCATCCTTGAATCTTGATCCTAAACTTCCTTTCAATTAATGTAATAGACATATATTAATGTGACAATAGTATGGGCCCTATGAACATCTGGTGGTCATCTTAGGTAGGAATGCATTGGTATAAATGTTTAATAATTAACTTGGAAAAACGTATGCACAAAATACTTTTAAGTTTAATTTGCATTACTTTTTTCCATCACTTTCTTAAGTCTAGAACATCAACAAAAGAGTAAATTAAGCCCTAATTTGCTGTGTTTACCAATTTTGGAGGAGTAAATATTCACACTGAAAACTAGTTTGTGCTGATTGATATGAACTGGTTCCAACATATCCTAGATAAAACATGATTTGTTGAAGCAACCTACCTCGCTGTGCTGCTTTCCGCAGATCTACAGAAAGGAGTGTAGTATATATTTTGGCCACCAGATGGCTTCATCCTCAAACCACCAGCCAATTTAGAGAGTAGCCATTGCACATGTTACTATTAGCTTTTCTACAGGCTACAGTATTCCTGATCCTCAACAGAGGGTATTCACCTATAAGCTCATAGACTACTCTCACACCATAGAGATAACTAGGTAGTATCAGTCACTTTCAATATCTAGCTACTTTTGAAATTCAGTCTAGAGAAAAAAGAAAAGGAATATCAGTCTGAAACATCCAAATCATAAACTGGGAAATCGGCTTTCTGTTGATCAGTTTCATTCATAAGGCTTAGACAACTGGTTTGTCAATGGACACATGAGTGATTAAACCCAGCAAAGTAATATGTGTAAAGTTATATACAAGCAGTTGAATAGCAAAACTAAAAATAATCCCTCCCATCCATGGTCTCTGCTCTCCAAATCTCTCACGTGAGAGTTCATGAGATGTGGGTGAGGGGATGGGGGGGAGGGTGGAATCAGGGTTTAGAACTTGAAAAAACTAGACTTTCAAAAAAAAAAGAAAGAAGAAGGTAAAATGATGGAACAGGATCAAGCTACCAACTTGATCTTGCAAACAACTTAAAGTGTCAGTGCAGTTGTCAGTCTGGACTCTCCTATAACACTGGTTCTGCCTAGCCCCACTGGTCTACCTCACCACCACAGGGATTCAGTCCTATCTTTGTCCCATGACCACCATCATTGTCAGTCTTTGCTACATCCAGCTCATGACACAGTAGCAGTGGCTGCTTAAGAAAGGAGAAAACAGTGAATAGTAAGAGGTTGCTAGTGGCTGCTTATCTCACCAGCAACATGGGGGAAAAATGGTTTTGAATGTCAGACTAGAAGTTTCTTCAAAAACAAGAGAATATTCAAGGATTTTGTGCTGTGCGTGTATGTCTATATAGCTTTTCCTGCCTTCCCACTTTGTTCCTAATCAACTCTTCTTTTCAGACTTGAGAGAGAGGGAGGGGCTTGTTTATATCACCTATATACCATTAGGTATCTATTTATAATATGCATATATAGCATGAATGTAATCCCCTCAACAGACACTATGAATGCACAGATGTATTTCCTGGGTAAACTCGCAAAATATAAACTCTTTACCTCAAAGACAAAAATAAAATATTTATTCAGATACCCGAAAGTCAATTCCACCATGGTAACAATGAAGTTTGCACACATGACCAATAGGAGGACCACCATCCCCAAGCCTTCCCTCCCTCAAGCGTCTCCACAAACAAACTCCCTTAGGTAAAAGCCTCTTTCTCACACAGGCTAGCTGCTCTGCTCTGCCTGCTGCCTCTCTCCCAGCTCCATCTCACTCTCTCTTTCTGCTCACCCATTCAACAAGCTCCTTCAACCAGGGGCTTCATGCTTTGGGCTGGGCCAAAGCTCAAAGCAGGACACATGGGCCTATTAAGGGGCAGGGAAGATGTTCAAATCTTAACAATTTATACAATGACAGTAGGGAACAATTTATACAATGACAGTAGACATTTTGAAAGAATTAGAAATTTTCATCAGTATAATGACAAACCCTAATTCCAAAAGATTCATGATAAAACGTCATCATTGTAAGACTATGGTAAAACATGCTACCCTCTATCTCTGCTAGAGATGCAAAGGACTCAGAATGCAGAATAAGACTTTTTTTATATGGCCAGTGTGGAAATCTATTTTAATTGACTATAGATATATGTAATGGGTTTTGGTTTTTCTTTCATTCTCATTTGAGGGAACAAGAAGAGGGGGTTAGAGATGAGAAAGTAAAAAAGTTGATTTTTGTTGATTGAAACAAAATATTTTTCAAAAAAATCTGTTGTCTTCATGAAGTAGAATGAGGACTAGAAAAGCAAAATCCATGCTATTTAGCAGTTGAGGTCATTGGGAGAGAGAATAGCTTCTGTTAAGTGGTACAGTCAGAAGCCACATTGCAAGGGCTTGAAAAGTGAGTTGGATGAGAGGAAATGGAGGCGAGGGGATCTAAAACAGGGAATGCACGGTGGCCTGAGGAAATCACAGGTTCAAATAAAAGCTTTTTAAAGGGTAGGGTATGCCTGGGTATAATTGTAGGTAGCTAGGAAGCAAGCAGTGGCTAAGAAAGTATTGAAGATAAGAGAGGAGGATGCAGTGATTTGTGAGGCAAATTTCCAGTGGAAATAGAAGCGGATGGGACCAAGAGCACAAGTCCACAGGTTGCTTTAGGAAGTGCAGCTACCTCTTAATGACAAGCTGGAACAAAGGAGGAGATGGCAGGGCATGATGAAGAAGGGCTTTAAGGTATGCAAGAACGTTTTTAGCAACTGTGCAGTTTAAGGCTAGATTGCTCTGAGATGGTGGGGGCAAGGGGGAACCTATGGCCCTTGAGGTCATATGTCGTTATCTAGGTCCTCAAGTGCCACTCTTTGAGCCAAGTTTTACAGAACAAATTTACTAAAAGGATTTGTTCTGTGAAATTTGGATTTAGTCAAGGACACATGGGGGGGGGGTTAAAGATAGAGTTGAAAAGAAATCTTTTGAAGAAGTTAGAAAAAAGGGGGAAAAAACCCTGTTAAACTAATGTCAAGCAAATCTATGAAGCTATGAAAACTATTCAAAGAAAACTATTAAATTTTAACATGCAAGCAAAAAAAATTACAATAAATCATATCTAACACAAAAGATATTTTCTTCTTAGGAAAGCAATCTCTTAAAATGGGGATTGCAATACAGTTTCAGTAGATAATAAACAATAACCACTACAACAACAATGGCTTGATCCATCAGTCAGCCTTATTTCTGCAGTTAGAAGTTCATGCATTAATAGCAACTTGAACCAGGAGGAGAATCACGGAGTTAAAAATGCACAGTAGCTAATGAAAAAGGCTACCAAGGACATCTAGGAGCAGGATTTTTGTTTCAGAAGACCGGCTCTGAATCATACAGACGTAGGGGAGTAGGGGCTAGGATTCTGGACCATAAAGACAATTTGACTTGGTAGAGAAAAATAGTACTTTAAAGGTTTTCCTCTGACAAGTTGCCTCCCATGCATATTTAAAAAATAATACAAGGTTTCTTCAGAGATACAACAACAAAGATAATTTTGCTTGATAACCCTTGATTGTTAATATCAAGTGAAGGATTCATTCATTCATTTAATAATGACTACTAAGCACTTACAATGTGCCAGATACTGTGATAAATGCTAGAGGTACAAAAAGGTTTAAATAAAGCACCGATTCTTGCCCTCAAGGTATTTCTGTTTTTATTGGAGGAAAAATAACATATAGAAAATTAAATTCAAAATACGTATGAAGAAAATAAAAAAGTACTTTCCAGGCTAAAGGGTACAAGCAACAAGATCAGGGGCCACTCTCATATAGGAAGTGGCATCTGAGCTGAAATTTGAAGAAAGTTAAGAATCCTACAGGAGGAAGTGTAGGAGAAGGTGCATGTCAGGTAGGGAGCATGTACTCTGTAAAGCCATGGAGACAGAAGATATATAGTTCATGGCAGCAATGTGTGGTGCCAGTTCTACTGGATCAGGAGAGCTTATTACCCCTTGTAAATTAGCAAATACTACCAATCAGAGCTTGATTTATTATTTTTTGTTGTTTAAGAGACTTAAGAAAGGAATGGAGAACATTTTAATACAGATTAAACTTAAAAGTATGTCATGGGTACTTTTTTTTTTCTGAGCAGGTTGTTCACCACCTACCAAGATACCCATGTTTATGAATAATATTAAGCAGGGCAGTTTGGCCATAATGTAGAGTACCTGAAAAAGAATCATGGGTTTGATAAGACTAGAAAAGGAAGTTAGAGTCAGACTGAAGGACTTTAAATACCAAAGAGATATTCCTAGAGATAAGAGTGAGTCACCAGGCCTTCTAGAGTAGGGAAGTGATGCAATCAGACTTGAGCTTTAGAAATATCAGTTTGTCAATTGTGTAAATGCCGGATTGGAAAGAGGAAAGATGAAAGATCAGGAAGTTCCATTAGGAGGCTATTGCAGTAGTCAGTGAGAGGTGGTGGAGGCCTGAATGAGAGTGGTTTGTGGTATGAGTGGCAGATGCAAAATACATTGTGAAGATAGAATTGGCAAGATTTGGCAGTCAAGAGGTCATTACCTCTTGAGTGACAGGGCAAGTTGGATTGTAAAAGGCTGAGGGTAAAGTGAGAAAGCAGAGGAAGCGGTCACCCAATAAACACTCATTATGATGACCCAGTAGGTGTCAGGAACGAGCTAACTGCTGGGGATATGAAGGTATTGCCTGCTATCAATGAGCTCAGTCTAACGGGGGAAGACAATTTACAAAGATATCTGTACAAATAGGATGTATGCAGGTTAATTGGGAAATAACCGAGGGCAGACACCATCCTTAAGGCGATGGAATGATGTTTGGAGACATCCCTTTCTAGGGATTGGGCACAGTTGCCCATGCCCTAAAGATGTTTGCCAGGGTCATGGAGAACATCCAGGGCAGAGTCCAAATGGAAGATTTCCTTATAAGAAGACACAGGTCTTGGAGATATTCCTCAAAGTAGATGAGATTTGTGCTGATGGTAATAAGCCAGAAACTTAACGAGTTTGCCCTAATAGTCCACAATAATGTTTATTGTCCAGTATCAAGGCGCACATCGGCACGGACAGGCCTTGGAGTCTTCCCGTCGACACGCCTCTCTGGGACAGACCCAGACAAACGGACCAAGGCTTTCCACCAGAACTGGACAGGGGGAGACAAACCTTTGGGGAACGGAAGCCGAAACGCAGGCTCCTCATTTTAACTACACCGTGTTTCCGGTGATAACGTCTAGGACTGCAAGGGGTGGAACGTGAGAGTCCCCACCACTGTGTAACGCTTCCCTCCTGAAACTTCCCCCCACCGCTCCCCAAGCGTCTTCCGGGGACACGCAGGGCCAGGACGTGCCCCTGCTCGTGGCAGACCTCCAAAGCCTGGGCAGGCTGTCATGGTGCCCGCACGCGGCTTCTTCGGTTCGGGATCCCCAGTTCTTTAGTGGAAGGACGGCCAGTTCTTGGACATTGTAAGTCATAGAAGTTCCTCCCGCTCCCTCCCCAGGCCCTCCACATTGGCATCCTTACTCTTTCCTGGCGGAGCTGAGGGCTGTCGCCCACAGAAGAGGAGCAAATACTTCTCCCGTTGCCCGGAAGCCAAGAGGATGGGAGCCGGGGACGGAACCCATCTCGCGCGGTTTGTTTCCGGGAGGGCCCGTTTCGGAACGGACCAGGCGCGCCTGCGCAGTCGCCGCGGGAATCGTGCGGCGATTGGGCTGTCTGGGGACCCGGGAGGCCGTAACGCGTCCCGCCGGCCTTCGGCTGCCGCCTGGTCGCTCTCCGCGGCGTCCTTGCAAAGCCGAGAAGGTGACCCCTGAGGGACAGGTGGGAAGGAATGATGTTTTGGGGGTCGGCTTAGCGCGTTAAGAGGCCCTAGCAGGGGGCCGACGGGTGTTCCTGGGCCTCTCGCACGTGTGTGTCCGGGACGACCCGCCTCCCCCCGGTGAGCGTGGGTGTCCGGACGCCTTTCCTTCTCGTTCTGGCCGTGACTTGAAGCCTGGGGTCCAGATGACGGATTTGGAGGGGCGGGTGGCAGTCAGTGTAGCTGGTGCTGTGGGGAGGGACGCGGGGGACTTCGCACCCGGAGTCGGGTAGGGACCCCCCCCACCCCGCCCCGGGAGGTGGTGTAAGTGCCCGGCGCTCGGATCCCGGGTACTGCGCCTTAAAGCGCACGGGCTGGTCTGACGAGTGGGCACGTTTCTGGAACGGAAACTTGTTCCCTGGTAAGGACACCCCACCTGCCTACGCTCTACGGCGGACCTTAGGGTGGCACCCTGCCCTGGACAGAAGGAAGGACAGAGCGCTCACGGCTACATCCCTAATACAGTGGGAGCCTGCAAATTATATGTCAGTATACAGTCACTGGGAAAAAAAGTCCGTCTCACAGCCGAACTTTTAATGTATTTTTAGTAAGACCATCCGCCACCCCCCCACCTGTATTTTAGACTTGCCATCTGTTTGACCTTTGTTTTTAGCTTTTCTGGGACTAAAAGGTGAAGTCTTCGACCTTTTCTTCAAATCAAAAGTTCTCTCGTTAGTCATTCCGATTGTTTGCATTTATTGAGGTTCCAGAGTGTACTCTGGGAAGAAACAAAAGTAATGAGAGTTGTGGGGCTTGCCACAATAAGGAAATTAAAATTTAATTGGTTAGTCACAATGTGGCTTAATGTGAAACAACTAACTAAATAAAAGAAGTGAAAAAGGAAATGTTATATCACATGGATTTTTCCTACTCTGACATCACATACCTTACGATCCTGGAGTAAGGTGAGATGAATTGGCAGGTAGATTTCTTGTAAAATGGCAATTTTTTTCATGTAGCTTTGGAAAAGGAAAGGGTCTGTATAGGTGGAGAGGGTGTTCTCGATGTGGGTCATGAAATATATAATATGAGGAGAATGAGAGATTCCTTTTCCAAGATATAATGAGGTTTACCTGGCAAGTGTGCAGCATGACTTGGAGAAGAATGAAGAAGGAAGTTTGTGATTTGAGGGCCTTTGTCCATAGAAAGTCTTAATGATTTATATATAATACTGCATGTGAAATGGCTTTATGTGGGAAGAATTGCAAAGGAATAACCTTAAGATTCAAGTATTTACTATTTTTCAAAAGTTTTGTTTCATTTATCATACTTTGAAACAGGATCAATAATTTTGTTGATGTGAACACACCCTTCAAATTGCACTCCTTTTTAACTTGATAGATGCCTCTTCAGAAATGCTTTGGTTAAAAAAATTTAACCACCTGTGGCCAAGCCGGTGTTGAAACCCTATGAACTTAGGCAGATCTACTGGATAGCCAACATACAATTGGTGTCTGAATCCACACTCAAAGTCTTTCTTACTTGGTAAGACAACCAAGGCTTGCACACTGCTGTTACAGACTGTGAGGAGCCAGTGTTATCTCTATGCCATATTGAAGCATCAGAAGCAGTCTTCAGTAGAAGTTGGTTCATTGATGGTAATTTGTTTATAATATTTTTTTTTTAGACTTGGCACAGTTTGGATCTCTTACTCCCAATATGCAGCCTTTAAAATATGCATTGAAGACCAGTCAGACTTTGAGACAGAGTCCACTGTCCTCAGTAATCTGGCAGATCCTCAGGACCTACGGAACAACAAGCCATCACAATACAAAAGTATATCCAGAGTTAGAGAAACAGCAAGATGATGGAGTCCAGAGGGATTTCAGCTCCAGACTGGCAGCAGGACCAACATTTCAGCACTTTTTAAGAAATGCCTCAACTCCTCAAGAGAAATCTGATTCCTCTGCAACAGTGGAGGATCCTCCCCCGTATCTTACTGCAGAGTCCCTTGTAGGAACAGGGAGAAAAGGTCTGTCTTTACTTCCTTTCTGTCTGTTTGGTATCCCTCAGTGCCAACATAGTTTGCATGTCTCGGGTCTTAACTTTTATCATGATATTGATTATTGTGACATTTATTTTTCTTCTTTCTTTTGTTTTACTTTGTAGGTCCATGATATTTAATTACCAAGATAAGGCTCACTCATTTTTAATATGTTAATTTGAGCCCCTGTTTTTAAATTTAAGCAATAATCTGTAGAATGGATCCATCATACTGGTTCATAACGGTTCTGAGCCTGAAGGGTTGAAAAGATTTGACTTCAGTTGAGGGTCATTGTGGAATTGAATATGTCCATGGAAAAAACTTCGAAAGTATTGCAGATAGAAAATTTCACAGGGTTGTATGTTAATATAGAGGAATTCTATATCCTTCCTGAGGTTTGAATTCCTGGGAATTTATCCTTTTGGTATGCCTCTGTCTTGCTGTGTGACCCTTGGTTATCTGTCTGCCCTTTTAATTGTTAAAATGATTGCCAAAAGGCATAAAAGAAATAAAGAATCATTTAGGCTTATAATGTTAAACAAATTCACTGTTTATTTTTGATGTGGGGATTCAGTAGAAACTTAGTCACACTTTTTAGTTTTATGGAGAGTTTTGTGAAATTAATATTCCTATTTCAGAATAGCAGGATCACAGATCCCAAAGCTGGTAGCAGCCTCAATAAATCATCTGGCCCAATCCCTTTCTCATCTTGTAAAAGAGGTAATACATTGTGGTGATGTGATTCCATTAACATATAGGTACAGCTGCTATTAGCAAACCTGATATGTCACTGTAGTATTTCTAGGTGTTGTTAGGGTATTTGAAAAGGTATTCTTGTTCATGACTTTTATGTTTTCTCCCTCCTCTGTACTGTATTTACATGGGATTTCCCTTCTTTTTCTAGTCTATCTCGAGACTTATGGCTGCCAAATGAATGTTAATGATGCAGAGATTGCTTGGTCCATTCTGCAGAAGAATGGCTATTTGAGAACTAACAACCTCCATGAGGTAAGATGTCGCTTTAATTTTTCTTACATCCTAGGCCTAGAAGAAAGTTTTCATTGATGGTAAGTTCTTAAATATGGTTTGATATCTTGGTCACATAGAAGAAATAATGAAATATACTTACCTTTTCTTGTAGAAGGGTGGAGGACTGTGAGAACAAAATATTGTATAAACTATCAGGCATGATTATTTTGTCATTTTAAGTTGGTTTTGTCATTGTTAAGTTGGTTTTACTTAATTTTTTCTTTGTTACGTGAGGGAAGATTTATTGGTGTAGAAAGATGGTGTCTATTAGGAAGTAATTTATGAAAAACAAGAATCAGTAAGATATTCTTTAAATACAAAAAAAAAGTTGTTTGCGGTGCACATTGGAGTCTTCTTGTTAAAGAAAAAAAATCTCCCATGTATGAGATTCAGTTAATCAGCCATTAAATGTCTATTATGTGCTGGGTACTCTGCATAGAAAAATGATAAAATAGCACTTCCTGCCCTCAAGGACTGTACATCTACTGGAAAGATATGATATGTTTATAAATAAACATGTTAAAAGTAGAATGTGAGAGTGGTAAAGAAGAGATCCAGATAAAATATTCTAGGTGAATCAGGAGAGGGAGTGGCCACTTTTAGTTGAGGGTGAAGGTGGGTGGTAGGATAGATGAGAGAAAGCTTCATTGCGGAAGTGGCATCTGAGCCTCCATCCTGAAGGGAAGAAGAAAAGGATTTTAACTAGTAAAGATGAGGAAGCAATTGTGTATCAGGCATTGTGGGCAGATTACATGAATGTATATAAATCTGAAAGGAGGGATGAGGTCAGGGAAAAACTCATAGTTTGGTTTGGCTATTTAGAACCCAAGGTGCCTGAATTGGAATTGAATGAAAAAAATGCTAGAAAGGTAAGTTGGAGCCAGAGTATGGAGGGCCATATATGCTAGACTAAGAAGTTTGTATTTGTCCTATAGACAGTAGGGAACCACTGTAGGATTTTGTGTAGTGAGTGACAGGTAGAGCTGTGTGAATGGTTATTTCGATGGTTGTGTGAAGGACAGATTGAAGGTGGGAAAGATTCAAGGCAGGGTTTCTTCCAAAGCAAGAGACAATGTGGACTAAGGTGACAGGATTGTTAGTGGAGAGAATACAAGATGTGTTATGAAGACAGAATTGACAGGACATTTGTTATGAGAGAGAAGAAAGAATCCAAAATAACATTTGAGATTCCATTCTGAGTGACTGGGAAGATGGTGGTACCATTAATAGAGATATGGAAATTGAGGGGAAGGGTGACTTCCAGAGGAAGGTGAGTTCAGCTTTACATATATTGAGTTGGGGATTCTGTTGGGACATCCATAGATAGATGGGGCTTGGATACATAGATTTGGAAGTCAGCTACATAGAAGTGATGATTAAAGTCTTGAGATTGAATGAGATCTCTATGGGAAAGAATAGAAAAAGGAGAGAGAAGTGGGTAGAAGATAAAGCCTTAGGGAATACTCACACTTAAATGGCAGGTGGAGGATGAGAAACCAACGAGCAGTCAGAGAGATGGGAAAACCAGGAGAGAGTATTGAAAAAAAGGAGATAGTAAATGGTGTGAATTACTGCAGACAGGGCAAGTCTTGCAATTGAGAGGCTTTTGATGATTTTAGACAGAATAGTTTCACTATAACACTATGGTCAGAAGCTGTTTTGCCAAGGCTGGAGGAGTGAGTGGATGGTGAGGCTATCAGTAGAATCATTGGAGTGTTGATTATTTTTTTTGGAGGTTAAGCACTTAAGGTAGTAAGAAATATTGATAGTAGCTTGGGGGAATGTCAGATTTAAGGTAAGGTTTTTTATTGTAGACATCTGAGCCTATTTGTAAATGATGGGAGGAAGAGCTAATAGAGAGGGAGGAATCAAAGATGATGAGAGAGAGATTGGGAATGATTTTTGGAACAAAGTCCCAGGGAAGAAGAAAGGCTCATGTGTATAATTTAGCATTTGTGAGGGGGTGGAACATATCCTCCGAAACTACTCTCTCAGTTGGCACCTTTTAGTTGCCAAATGTCATGACCTTTTCTTAAGTCTCATCCTTGATCTCCCTGAAAAAATTGATGCCGGTGGCAATCCTCTCCTTCTGTATACTCTCTTGGTTTTCCTCTTTCTTACCGAATTTTCATGCTCCTTTGCTCAGCCATTATCTAGCACACCACCTAACTGTGGATGTGCTCTAAAATTATGTTTTCTACCTGCTTCTGTCCTTATTAGATCTCATGGGTTTAGTGATCTTGTCCATGTAATTCATTCAGTAAGTCACTGAACATTTATTAAGCACCTATTATGTTCCAGGCAGTAAGTGTTGGTGATATAAAAGGAGACAAAAGACAGTCCTTGTTCTCAAGGAGCTCACAATCTGATGGGGAGACAACAAGCAAACAAATATATAAAACATAAGATATATACGCAATAAATAGGAAATAATTAACAAAAAGAGAAGGCACCAGAATTAAGAGGGTTGGAATTAAGACTTCCTTTAAAAAGCTGGGATTTTAGTTGGGGCTTAAAAGAAGCCAGTGAAGCTAGTAAGTGGCAATGAGGAGGGAAAGTATCCCAGACATGGGGTACAGATACCTGGAGAAAATGCCTGTGGCTGAGAGATGAAGTATCTTCTTCCTAGAACAGCAAGCAGACCAGTGTCACTGAATTGAAGAGTAAATTCATGGTGGGGAGTAGTGTAAGAAAACTGGAAGGTGTTGGGGAAGAGATAGGTTATGACTCTGGTTGACTTCAGCCTATAATCTCGTTCCTGAATAATAGTCTTGCATCATTAATTATCTGTTGGACATTTTAAACTTCATGCCCTGGATGTAGCTTCAGTTTAACGTGTTAAAAAATACTCATTGTCTTCTCATCAAACCCACTCCTCTTCTGAACTTTTTATTATCCTTCCAGTTAGCCAGATTTGCAGCCTCACTGTTAACATGGATTCCTTATTTTACTCATTCCATAAATCCTGTCATTTGCCAAATCTTGTCATATCCACCTCCATAACATATCTCAAGTCTATTTACTTTTTTCTGCTCACATCCTTTGCATTCCCTTTATTAACTCTTTCTTGGACTATTGCAGTTGCATTCTAACTGGTTTCCCCGCCTTATCTCCCCACTCCAATTCATCCTGTATATAGCTGCCAAAGTGATTTTCTTTGTCCATGTCACTCCCCTACTCAGTAAACTTCAATTGTTCCTGATTGTCTCTAGGCTCAAATATAAACTCTTCCCTTTGGCATTCAAAGTTCTTTATAACCTGATTACAACTTACCTTCCCAACTTTTTTCCATATTACTCTTCTTGGCTCTATGGTCCAGCCAAATTGACCTTTTTATGGTTTCCCATTCACAGTATTCCATCTCGCATCTCTTTTTTTGTGCACTGGTTGTCACTAGGGTCGGGGTTGTGGGTGATAGGATAAAGGGTCAGAGGACTCAAGGGTAGAGAACAGCACAGTCCAACTAGTTACCTGTAGGTTCTAGATCTTGAAGGGAGGCAAGGGAGGGCAGACCTGGAGAGAGAGCCTGGGAAATCAGAGCAAGATAGACTGATCAGAGATTGTCATGAGGATAGAGAACAGGTGGAATTTATGGTAATGGTTCTTCAAGAGAATCAATGATTTCAAAAATGATCATTTTTCTTTTTTTTTTCCTGCTTTCATCTCAGGCTGACGTGATTCTTCTTGTCACATGTTCAATCAGGTGAGGATTTGTTCATGTGAGCCGATAAGAATGATTCAGTGTCTTTTGTGTTATGGAGTACTGACCTGCCATCTATAGCATACACAGTGTCTGGTACTTAAAAGGTTCTTAATAAATGTTGTTTGATTGAGTGATGTAATTGAATGATGTAACATAGGATGTAATATTTTTTCTAGGAGTGGGGATGGAGATGACCTGTGCTCAGTTTTTCTTATTCTTTAGATAGTTCTTGGATAGTTCATCAAAACACATTTTTGAGGCAGCATTCTAGGACTAAGAATATGCTGTTATGTTCAAAGGACCTATTTTTCCTCCATTTGAAGTTAGGTGCCTAAGTCTTACAAGCATCCTTTACTAGTTAAATGTTAAATCCTTTACTAGTGTTCTGTCCTTGTTTTCCTTTCTAAATATGGCTATATTTCTTTCTGTTTTATTAATGCTCTTTTAAAAAAATTTGTCGGTTCCCAATGTTCCTCTCCCTACTCCTATAGAATACCTGTGATAACAAAATTAATTCAGTTATGCAAAACAAACCATTCTGTTGGCCATGTCTGCAAATGTCAAATGTATATTACCTTCCATACCTGTCATCCAACCCTTCTCTATAAGTGGTCAAGGGGCAGCTAGGTGGTGCAGTGGATAGAGCACCAGTGTAGGAGTCAGGACAACCTGAGTTCAAATCTCACCTCAGACACTTGACACTCACTAGCTGTGTGACCTTGGGCAAGTCACTTAACCCCAATTGCCTCATCCTGGGTCATCTCCAGTCATCCTGATGAATATGGTCGCTGGATTCAGATGGCTCTGGAGGATAAGTGAGTCTGGTGACCTGCACAGCCCTCCCTCATTCACAACAAATTCAAGTGCAAGTCATGTCATCATTTCTCTGATGGCGTGGTCTTCTTCGGCAATGAAGGACGAGCACAAGTGGTCAAAGCCTTGTTTCATTTTCAGTCCTCTGAAGTCACTAATAGTTACTGCATTGAACCAGAGTTGCGAAGCTTTTCAGTGTTGTTTTTCTGTATGTTTCTGTGTAAATTCTTTGCTTTGCTTACTGCACACATTTTCCACAGTTATTTTTTCACCCCTAGTTACGTTAAAGTTGTTACATTAATGGTCCTTCTCTGCAAGACCACTAAGAGGACCAAAGTAATTTATAATATTTTTTCTTTCTCCAGTTATGCGGTATGTTCTGATCATTTCAATTCTAACTTGGTCTGTTGATTTATGCCACAGGGAGAAGGCTGAGCAGGCTATCTGGAATCGCTTGAAACGACTTAAATCCATAAAGGCCAGACGTCTCAAGTCACAGATTCCTCTTCGAATTGGGATTCTAGGTATCCTAAAGTTTGGAAGTGAAAGCCATTTTGGTGCATTGGGCTCTGCATTGCTGGAATGTCCTAGATTCTCCCTTGGACATGGCCATTTGTGAACTCTGAGCAGACCCAACAGGACATCCCTGCATCTTGGCTTCACTGTACAAAGGCTTCCCATAGTGCAGAATTTTGTGTGTTATAATGTTAGAAAATGAGAATAGAGTGACAACATGTAGTTTCTGTGAGTAAGTGGCAATCTAAAAGAATGAAGAAAACACATGGCTCTATGTGTATTGGGAGCACATCTGATAAAAGAAGTCTGAGTAGGACAGTGCCTTAAGTCCTCAAAAGAACCATCATTTTATCAATATGAGTACTTTCTCCTTTGGCATAGATAACAACCCCATCATACCTCAGTTGAAAGTATTCATGATTACTGTGGCCAAAAAGTCACTATCTGATGACCAACCTCCTGGTTATGGATCCTTTCGAGCTTAACTAGACTGCCTTTAGGATTTAGAGGAGGAAGCATCCTTGGAGAGTTTGTAATCCTATCACTTCCTTTAATAGATGAAAAAATTGAAGCCTAGTTCTTCGAACAATAAATAGATGTTACATATAGCTGTTCCCAGAGACCAGACTCTATAACAACAACAACTCTATCATGTTTGTGATAGACAAACTCTGTCAGAGTTTGTGATCTTCGTTGTGTACCCCTCATAGGTTGCCTCCATACCAGGACTCATCAGAATAGCACTTTAATGAGAGCTCACTCTTCCTGTGCTTCTAAATGAGGGACCGAGACTTCTTCTGAGACAATCCTTGGATGATTCCAAAGAGAATGGGGGAGTGAGGCCAGCATCTATGATTGCTTCTCACACTTTTGAAGATAAACTGTAAAGTGGTAGTAGAGACTTTGCCAGTGTAATACTGTGGAAGGAACACTGACTCTGAAGTCACAGGACCTCTTATGTTTACTGTTTGTGCATTCTTAGACAAGTCACTTGACCTCTTTGGGCCTCAGTTTCCTCATCTAAAATCTTATATAGCCCTAAGTTTTTGATCTTTTGAATTTTAATGCGATCATGAACTTTTTGGTAGTTTCATTTAAGAATTACTGTATATAAGATACATTTTCAAACTTCCTCAGATATTTCATTAACCTGTGATCACATTGATGTTCACCCTCCTTCCACCAATGCAGATGACTCCCATATGATTTAGCAAAATTTCTTTGAGATTTGTTGTGTTCGAAAAATCTGTCTCATTACATACAACTGGTAACAAATGTCTCTGAATTTACTTTGTCTTTGCATGAGAGACACCACAGTCTATCAGCATTTCCCTTCTAGTACCATAGGGCTAGTCAGAGCTTATAACTCCCTGGCCCAGCCTTTGAGAACCCAGGGTAGCTTCTACATCAATATCAGGCTCCTGGTCAAATGCCCCAGGTTTTTTGCTTACACATAAGGTGTGTGTCTTCAATACCATCCAAGAAGATTTGTTCCTGGTATTCCCAGAAATGTCCTCCTTACAACCAGGCATCATGGAGTGGCTCAGACATATGCCAGATTCCATTTCCTGTATTTTTGGCAGCATTTAGTAGCACAGGGAAAGCAGTGGGGGGAGAGAAAGGCATAGGTATAGTTGCAGGAAGAAAGTTAAATGAACTCTTGACATAGTGTCATTTTTGGCCTACAAATTATTATAGTTAATGGTCCATTCAGTTTAAGGCTCATGCATTTAAAAGCTTTCTGGATTGAAGGACATTATCTTTTTTTCGAGCAGTTTAGGAGGTTGGTGATCGTTTGGCTATGAGGATCTAAGGTTCTTTCTTCTTGATTTCCTTGTGCAGAAAAATACTGATTGCAAAATTATTCAAGTTTTGATCACTTTCAGAGGATAGCTGAATGCTCCCAGATACCTCATGTACATAAATTTTATAGGTGGATGTGGATTTATGTGCTTGGCATGAGCTGTGAGAACAAATACCACTGGATAAGTATATTTATTTTTCCCTCCCCAGGATGTATGGCTGAAAGGTTGAAGGAAGAGATTCTGCAGAGGGAAAAATTGGTGGATATTATAGCTGGACCAGATGCTTACCGGGATCTTCCTCGGTTGCTGACGTTAGCCGACTCTGGCCAGCGATCTGCTAATGTTCTGCTTTCACTGGAAGAGACATATGCAGACATCATGCCTGTCCAGACAAGTTCAAATTCCACATCAGCATTTGTGTGAGTCATTTCCCCAATGTTGGGTTTTGAATTTCTCCTTTTGATGGTTTTTGTATTACATCAGATAGAAAGGATTCAGAGCAGAGCCCTGTGTTCTAAGCCTTAAGAATCTTAAGGATGACAAGTTTCTGCATGTCTCTAGGATGTGAATTTGATCTTGTGTGGATTTATAGCTTAAAAACACACAATGAAATACGGTAATGCTGGGAAAGATTTTATTACTTTTTGAACCTCAGAATATTCTTTGATAATTTCTGATGATTTTCTCCCCAGGTCAATTATGCGAGGTTGTGACAACATGTGTAGCTACTGCATTGTTCCTTTCACACGTGGCCGTGAAAGGAGCAGGCCACTTGTCTCCATTCTGGAAGAAGTGAAGAAACTCTCTGAGCAGGTGATATATTGCCTGTGCTTTATTCCTTTTCAGTATTGGGGGAAAGTAAAAGACACTGATAGTGTGGGTTTGGTTTGCCAGTTCTGGAAGTGAAAGATGAAGAAGTGGGAAGAGGGAACTTCTCAAATGGAGTTAAATAAGGTCTCTGGGCAGTTGATATTTGTTTCTATGTTCATGTTTGTATCTTTAACTTTTTACTATCAACTAATTATTTCTCTTTTGTCTTCAAACATACCTGAGTCTTCTCTATCCTTTAGAACCTTCTCATTTCCTTAAGGTATCATCCTATATCTCTTGTTGCTTTCTCAACCAAACACTTTGAAAAAATAGTTTGCACTTACTGCTTCTATTTCCTTTTCTCTCAATTCGTTCCTTGGCCCTTTGTGATCTAGTTTCTAAAATAAAATTACTCTTTTAAAAGTTACTAATAATCTCTTAATTGCCAAATCTGAAGGTCTTTTCTCAGACATCATCTTTGGAAATTGTCATAAAATTTGAAGAACAAGAATGTTGGGTTGCTCATCCCTGTTCAAGCTGCTAGGTAAACTCATGAGCATTAATTATAGTTTCATATTCATGTAACGTGGTCAGATGGTTCATTTAGTCTAGTCAAATTAGAAAGAACATTATTTGAAAACCATGCTGCTTTGCAAAATGATGATCATCACCAACATTTCAGCAGAAGTTATTTCAAATGGTTATATGGATATTATTAAATAATGATGTAATTAATTTATTAGTAATTTTTATGATGATTTCTTTTGAATATCATAAACAAAATTGTGACTAAAGAAGGAGTCCTGGTGCCATTCTCTTCATTTCATTCATATTTTTAAGTTCTGTATTTTTTTAAGCTGAAGTTAAATTAGATCCATCTTGTTAGTAATTCTTCAGTTGCAGAATGCTGAAATTTTAAAATTAGAAGGTACTTCAGGAGTTGCCAGACAAGACATCCCCAGTTTCTTTCCCTCATTCTTATGTGACAGGGTTTTCAGTACCATTATCATCTTGGTCACCTTCCTCTGGACACTCTCCAACTTGTCAGTCATCTCAAAAGTGTGTTGTTCAAGGCTGAGTGTACTGCCCTGAATGTCATCAGATTAGAACAGAGTCCAGTGGGGACTCTCATGATGAGGGAACGTCATTATGACTTTAATGTCTCATTATGAAAGTTAGGAAGAGTATACTTCATGTCAACACATCTTAAAATCAAATGTTGCTTTCTATTTCTGAAATATCACAGTGTCAACTTACTGAATTTGTAGTCCAATCCTGTAGAATAAATTACTTTGATTGTAATGAAGTTATGATTAAGAAGAGACTTCCCCTGTAATTCAATTCTATAATATATATTGTATATTCTATAATATATATAATATATATTCTATAATATTTCTATAATAATACAATTCTAAAGGTAGTAGTGGGTGCAGATTTAATTTGATTTCCTTTTTCTGTTGAGTCTAAAGTTCTTAATCATATTAAGAGGTGAAAAACTCAAAGTCCTGGGATTCTGGAAGGCAGGTGGCTTTCTTTTGAATATTATCTGTGAGTAATAGGTTCTCTTTGCAACAAGCACTTACAGGAGAAATATGACCCCTTCTCAAAGGTTGTGAGTGGGTTAAATCTGTTAAGAGTCCCTAAATTGTTCTGTAGTTCCTCAGTTTATTTTAATCTTGCCCCAAAGTCCAGAATAAAGTAGTCAGGTTCTGGATCATCTTGATGGTTACAGTTTGGGGAGGTGTATTGGTACCTGAATGGCAGGCATACTAAAATAGTTTTAGTCACATCTTATCTGCTACTTAAAATATGATATAATTGCCTAAAAACATAAATTTCTGTTTTATTTTTCCACTTCATTTCTAAAATAATGGTTTGGTATGAAGGTGCCAATATGAGTATTTCCTAATTCCTTCCATTATGTATTTGTGATGTTATACAGGGCCTGAAAGAAATAACACTCCTTGGTCAGAATGTCAACAGCTATCGAGACAATTCAGAGATCCAGTTCAATAATGCCATACCTACTAACCTGAGTCGAGGATTTAGTACAAATTATAAAACAAAGAAAGGAGGTCTTCGATTTGCTGATCTTCTGGATCAGGTCTCTAGAGTTGATCCTGAAATGAGGATCCGCTTCACTTCTCCCCATCCTAAGGACTTTCCTGATGAGGCAAGTTTGAACAACTCTCTGAGGAAGTTATGTTGCTATTATGATGGAAACCTTTCCTTCAGAAAGACCAAGTTCAGGACCAAGAAGAAATCAGAGGGCTGGTGTATAGTGTATTCCCTATCTTGGAAATACATTGTTCTTTTGAAGGAATTGAAAATTCTTCCCTGGATAAAAAAGGAAAGTTGAGCCTATAATGAGCATGAGTTGGGGCCAACTGTTGATTTAGTGAATCTTGAGAGGAGAGGCAAGGCTGAAAGGAGGGTAGGTTCTTGTAGTTTTTATGATACTCTTGCTATTATAGCATTACCAAGGAAACATTGATTGACTTACCTATGCTGATGTCTCCTCACTCAGTCTGTTGAACTAAATACGGGACTAATTTCACCACAGGATGCCACCATAAAAGTTTGACCACATTCCAGTGAACTTGAATTTATTGTGGAACAAGTTCTCTGAAACATGACCTTTCCTCAGTAAAAGTTAGTTAAGACAGCCAACCATTTAAACAGGTGATATTACTCTCCTTTGGCAGTAGCATTCTGTGGCTGTTCTGTTTTCAAAAGGATTGATGTTGTTATGCCAGTGTGGGTGGGAGAGGCAGTCAGCGGGTCTTTTATAGCTCTGTCAGCCATCCTTTATTAAGGTATGCTGTGGTATGTGAAGTTAGAACCAAGTTAGTCTAAAAAGAAATTGAGCTGTAGCCAAAACCAAATTTGAACCCATATAAAACAAGCTAGTTGGTCCCTTTTGTGGCTGTTTGATCTTCATTATCTCATTACTGGTAGTATAGTGTAGTACACTACACTCTTGTGGTAGTGTAGAGGACAAACTTGAATCCAGGTCCCTTGCCTCTGAGGCCAATACCGTTTCTATATCATACTGTGCCATTTTGAGTTCTTAGTAAAAAAGTGACTAGATTTGTTTATGAAAATCCAGTCAGATCTCTGTTAGTAGTGGCTAGTTTGACATTCACAAGTGATTTTCTTTTAATGTCACTTTAGCCTTCAGTTTCACTGCTTTTCCTAGTTGAACTTTTTGCCTGAGCACTAATAGCTGCAGAATGACTTTGCTGTTTTATCTTTTTTATTCCCCCTCCCAGTTTTGTGGGAGTGCTGTGAGACGCCAGAAAGGAGGAAGAACAGAACCATAGTCTAGACGATCCATAGCTAATACTGTCCCTGCCTCTCCGGCCAGTTCTCACTTATTCAATAATTGACTATGAGGAGTAAGAGTTGTTAGCTATTGGCCATAAAAGAAGCTAATACTACCATTTGTTGAAACTTTAACGACCTATCCTGTTTCAATTGTTTTCTTTGGTCCAGGTTCTACAATTGATCCAGGAGCGGAACAATATTTGTAAACAGATCCATCTACCAGCCCAGAGTGGAAGCAGCCGGGTCTTGGAAATTATGAGAAGAGGGTCAGGCTTGTTTGAGACCATTGACTACCACCGTAAATTGCTATGTATTTCACTAGCCTTAGTTTCACCGTTGCTCACAAACCTGTAGACTTGGAATTTAGTGTAATCTTGACAAAGCAAAGACCTAGAAAGTAGGTATACTTTTACAGTTTTTAACATTAAAATTCTCAGGCCTTGGGATTTAAACTGTGGCTACTTTTGAGATATCTGTTCCCATGAGGATCAACACTGCGGAGTTAACAACTCAAGGAAGATAATTCAGTATAGAACAAGCTTGAATTATACCATCTGGCTTGTTTGCTACATTGGACAGACTTTTAGAAATCACCTTAAATGTTTACTTGTTCTTTTCTTTATCAAAAAAGAAATGAAAGAATTAACATTACTACCCCTTATCCCCAGATTGATCTAAAATACAGATTTTTTGGTTTAGTGCGATTTTCCTGGACTTCTACTTAAACAATACTATAAAAACACAAAACCTTTGGTTTCTGGTATTTTGGTGAAACAGAAGCAAATTTTGGCAAACCACAATACTTAGGATCCCATACATAATATAACTTTTTTAATAGGATGATAGATTTATATATGGAAGGGACATTAGAAGCCAAGGGGCCACTTAATCCAAACCTCTCATTATATAGATGAGTTAATCTTTTTGTTTGCCTCCTATTGTAGATATACAAGGGAAGCTTATTTGGACTTGATTCACCATATCAGAGAATCTATTCCAGGTAAGCTTTTTTTTTAAAGTGATGTCTTTTGTTTCTTACACATCAGACATTCCCTGATATGTCTCCCACTCTCAAATATTCCCTCGTTACAAAGAAAAACAGTTAAGTTAGGCTCTCTTAACCATTTTTTGTGTTATGGACCCCTTTGGCAGTCTGATAGATCCTATGGAACCCTTCTCAGAATGTTTTTAAATATATAATACATATGATTACAGAGGAAACCAGTTGTGTTGATCTATAGTTATCAAAATGTAAAACAAAGGAAAAAAAGTCTACAGACCCCAGGTTAAGGACCTTGAGTGAAGCAAGACTAGATGATACAAGCAGCATCCTGTCCCCGTAGTCTGCCTTCTTTCTTTTTGGAAGAGGGAGATGTGTTTCATCACCTGTTCTCTGGAATATTGGTCATTGCCTTTGATCTAAGTTCATCTGCCTTTTAATGTTGTTTCACGTACATGACCACAGTCATTTTGTATATTAATGTACACAATGAGCCTTCTCTCTTGGGTCATCTTAACTCAGCATCAGTTCATTCTTTATGACATGCTCTTTTTTAAATGGTTCAGTAATATTCCATTACATTCATACGGCACAGTGTATTCTGCCATTTTCTTATCAGCATGCACCTACTTTATCTACAGCTTCTTATTCCAGGTTAATATTTATTAGCGTTTTTTGCTGTTCATATTTCCCATAAGTGACCACAATCCTCTAGCTCAGACATAGGTTATTTTGGGCCCCTACAGCAATTGTTGTGGGGCATCCACTTCACCATGGTCACTTTTTATTCCTTTCGGCCTCCTGATTTTCTTAGCAAACACATTTTAAGCACCTGTTCTGTGCAGGTACTCAGCCAGATACTGGGAACAGAAAGATGAAGAGGAGCATAGTCCTTACGCCCTAAGATGATTCTCTTTGTATTGTTGCCTTTGTTCTAACCTCTTCTTTTTAGCGTTAAAGCCCTAAGCTGCATCAAGTGAAACAGAATTAATTTTATCCATAAAGAAAATAGAGATCAGATGAAAAGTTTTATTTTGAAGTATTTTCTGTCACTTACCGAACCTGGCTCTTGTAGAGTTAAACCTGATGCATCCGTACATTCCTTAGCAAATTGCTTCACCCTAGGGCTAGAGAGATGAACAGTTCCAGCTCTATATTCTAGTTTCAGATTAGATGGGAGAGAGATCATGCTCTTTTAAATGCATTATGCAGGGTCTGGAATAATTAACCTTAGGTTCAGATTCCGTGCAGCTAATATGTGTTAAAATATAAAATGTCTATTACATAATATATGGTTTGGAATTCTGGAAATGAATCCTTTCCCTGTTTGAGACCTGGAAGTTGTACTTGATTGCTGTTTATATTTTTTATTTTACTTTATGGAGCAAATTTTAACTCTTTTACAAATGAATTATGTGAAACCTTCTTTGGTGTAGATCACAAGGAATTTGCCAAATTTTCTGTACATCTTCAATGAACAATGTCAGATACAGGTTGGACTAGATGTCCTCTGAGGTCCCTTCTCACCGTTAGTTTCTGCAATCTTTGGATGGCAGGAGTGAGCCTCAGCAGTGACTTCATTGCTGGATTCTGTGGAGAAATGGAAGAAGATCACCTCCAGACTCTGTCCTTACTTCAGGAAGTTCGCTACAACGTGGGTTTCCTTTTTGCCTACAGCATGAGACAGGTGAGTTCTGGAAACAGAAAAGAGACTTGGGCAGTTGGGTGATTCTTAACATTCTCAGCTGTCCTTGTGTCTGGGGGTGCAGTAGGCTTCTAGGTGGAACACAGAGTGACAGCAGCGTGGCTCTGGAGAGCATCCACATGCCTTGTACACAGCTGGTTGTGTGATAAATACTCCTTGCATGTGCTGCAGGTATATTAAAAGTTGAATTAACTCATTTCCTTTCTGACTCTTTCCCCCTCCTTTCTCATTGTAGAAGACACGAGCATATCACAGGCTGCAGGATGATGTTCCAGAGGAGGTGAAACAAAGACGGCTTGCAGAGCTTATTACTGCCTACCGAGAAGGTGCTGCAGAAGCCAACAGGGCTGTGGTTGGTCACACACAGCTTGTCCTTGTGGAGGGGGTAAGGGCCTCAGGAAACTTTCATCAGTCTTAGGAGTAAATACCTTAACTTTCACCCTGTTCAGTGAACCTTCTTCACTGCTGTCCCAGTGTAGACATGGATTTACAAATTTTCCTGCCAAAAAAAGATTGTGAATATTTCCCATAATTATGTTTGTGTCAGTTTGGCCATTGCCAGGGAAATTTAGGCAGGTAACCAGGCATTCATGTTAATAGTCATGAATCTAATCAGGCGGATGTATCTCCCAGGTACAAGGTGTTAGGTATCTAAGTAGCACCACAAGGAGAGGGGTTCTAAAAGCCTCGAAAAGCCCAGCATTCTAGGTGATGGCTGAAGGGTGAATCTATTTAATTTGGCAGTGGATAGAATGTGGGCCATTTGACCCTGGGCAGGTGTGACCCTGGACAAGTCCATGTAAGTGCACAGCAGGTTCATTGATCTGCACTGATGGAGAGTCTTCACTGGCAGTTAAAAGACATCACTGATCCAGTGCTACCCCTGGAGCACAAAAACAACAAAAAAAGTTAAACTACTTAATAGTAGGAAGAAGGGATTTTAAGATTTAGAGCTGAAGAGGATCTTAACATTTCCTCTATTTCAGGTCATTTAGGATAATAAAAGAGTTAGTACTTGGGTATCTATAGTAAAATCTAACATTTGGATCAGAATGTCAGCTATTTTTATTATTAACTTTGATCCTTATTTTATCCTAGGAGAGTTTCACTCCCATCACCTCACAGGGTCCTCGGTGATGATTCCTGTGTTTCTAGGTGCTAAATGTCTAAGAAAGTACAAATTGTTCAAACATACTTGCCCTCAAGGAGCTCACATTCCAGCAGGGAAGATGATGTAAAAAAATAACTAGGCAGACACAAGATATCTATCTATCTATCCACCTATCTATCTCTCTTCCTTGTGTGTGTATGTGTACACAAATACATACACAGACATAGAGTAGGCAGGAAGTAATCATAGCAGGGAGACCACTAGCATCTGGGAAAGGCCTCCTGAAAGAGGTGGAATTTGAGCTATGTTAGTTAGTATTTTTTTCAATTAGCAGAAATCTAATTTTCCTCCCACCTCCTTCTCCTTGAAAAGAAAAAAACAACACTCTTGTAATAAATATGCAAAGTCAAACAAAACAAACTCCTGCCCTGGCCATGATCTCCATCTCCTCATCAAAAGAAAACAATTATTTTTCACTCTGCACCTTAAGTGCATTACCTCTCTGGAGACAGGTAGCATCATGAGTCTTTTAGAGTCATTGAACTGAGTCTTGAAGCTGCAGAAGTGGGAAAAGAGGTATGGGGGACAGTCAGTGCAAAGCCACATAGATGGAATATGGTGTATGGAAAAAACAGCAATAGGTTGGATTGTATAGTGTGTGCAGAGAGTAGTAGAGCATGAGAAGAGGAAAACAAAATAGGAAAGGGTTATGCATAGCTTTAAATGGCAAACAGAGGACCTTATATTTGATCCTGGAGGTGATAGGGAACAGCTAGATTTTGTTGAGTATGGGAGTGACTTGGTCATTTCTGTGCTTTAGAAAGTTTCTGTGGCTCAGCAGAAGATAAATTAGGGTGGAATGAGACCTAAGGCAGAATCTAGTTAGAAAGCTGTTGCCAATAGTCCAGGTGACCTTAATTGTCACTGTGTGTATATATGGAGTGAAGGGGACATATATGAAAGATGATGAATATTGAACAAGTGCATATTTTCCATTTTTCACCAAACCACAGCTCAGTTAATTTGATCATATTTTACAAAGCATTTAATTACCACAACTACTGTAGTTTGGTGTACTGGAATGTATTGTGCTCTCTACCCACTATAGCACACTGCTCCTTGAATATGCTGGTGAAGTGGTAAGAGCACTGGATTATGCTTGTGTATTATGTCTAACTCTGGGAATGAAGTTTCTGACAAAGAAGTGTGTCCCAGGAATATGTTGTCTTCACTGTGTTCTGTAATTTTTGTGATTATCTGTCTAACAGCTCATATTTCTAATGTATATTGACTGACCACTTTTGTCATATCTTTATAGATAGCACTTCACTCCTATTTTAGCTACTTGAAGACAGTTATCATTCTTCCCCCTTAAGCCTTTTGTCATCTCCAGGTTCAATATTCCTACATCTTTTTTTTCTCACATAGTTTGAATTTAAGAGCTTTGTGAAGTTTCTGATTACCATAGCCCCACTGCTCTTTCCTCTTCTCTGATTATCAATTTGAAAGTGGAAGGAAGCCTTAGGGCTTAAGCCTCCTCATTTTGAAGATGTAGAAACTGAGTCCTACAGGAATTAAGGTCTCATAAGTAGTTTAGTTAGCAAAGCAGAGATTTAAATCCATATTCTCTGACTCCAAGTATAATATCTCATTTCATTACACAGTTTAATACTTTCCTGTTGTTGTCTTCTGCTTTTCACTGTTGCTCCATGTGATTTAATTTTGCCTGTTCAACGAGATACTAAGCTCTTTGGTCTCTAATACTCTTTCCTTTGATTCTTTGGGACCATGTCTTAAAGACTTCTTCATCCCCTGCATTGTCTGCTTAAATTGCATCCACTACTTTTTAGTTGAGTGGTACTATTCTAGGCCTTGAATCTCTAGCATTTATCTTGTATGTGATTTCTAAGGATTATTTAAGCCAAAATCAATTCATATTCTGCTATTCCCAATTCGCTGATCCTAAATAGTTTAGCATTGTGTTCCCACTCTTCTGCCTTTTCAGCATATGAGTCAGTTCATGGCAGTTAAATAATTAATGTTGTTATCCTGATACCCTGCTTCTTGACAGGGAGCACAATTTCCTAGTAATAGCCTGGTTTTTAATTGAAAACCCTATATTTAACCATTTTGGTTCCTGTTCACTGATGTTCAAGGGTGTTCAAACATGGATACAAGTAATTATCCTTTCAAAAAAAAGTTTATTGATATATTTTGTTTTTATATCACCATAATTTTCAAATGTATTTTTCTTCCCTCCCCTCTTTAGAGAACCAATCTCTTGTAACAAATCAACTTTTTTTTAAAGGAGACGGAAAAGAAGTTCAACAAAGTTAACCAGAAAATCAAGTCTGACCATATGTACAGTATTCTATACTCATGCTTCCTCATCTCTGGAAAGAAGAAATAGGGCATTTTCTCTTCTTTTTGTCATGACAAGTTCGAATTATAGTTACAAAATATTTGGTATTGTTTCTCTTCTTTCCATTTACATTTTTGTACTGTTTCTCTGGTTCTACTTACTTCATTTGCATCAGTTCATAGAAGTTTCCCCATGCTTCTTTATATTCTCATGTATACCATTTCTTATAATAAAATGATATTCCAATAATGTTGCTTGAATTTTTTTAAGCCATTCACCCATCCCCAGTGATTATTCTAAATATGCCCTATAGGTAACCTGTTTTATTTCTCTTCGCAGCCCAGTAAGCGCTCTACCACTGAATTATGTGGAAGGAATGATGGAAACATCAAAGTGATCTTTCCTGACATAGAGATGGAAGATGGCACTAACTCTAGGGGCTTAATCCGAGCCCAGCCAGGAGACTATGTGTTAGTAAAGGTATAGATCCATTTTTAATTTGTTTGCTTTAGAAGATGAACATTTTATTTTTCTGTTACACCTGTTTCAATAATCATTTCAATAATTTCTGCTTTGACTACTGAAATCCTAGTTACTCTAATATGTACTTCTCAGTTCTTATCTTGACTCAGTGAGAGATGCTGGGTTTGCAGTGCTCAGGAGAAAGATTGAGTGGGAAAATGCATGTTACCAGTGCGTCAGGAGTCTTCCTGGCAAAGAGTCAAAGATACGGTAATGGAAAGAGGAGTGGAAGAGAAATGCAGTTTCTTTGCTTCTACCTTTCCCCCCTCCTGCTTTAAAAGGAGATGGGAGAATAAGCTCTATCCTGCCCCCACTCTTCCTACTCCTCTCTCCATTATTGTTTCTGTTCTTTGCCACAGAGCCCTCACTCCTCTCTCTTCCCTCTAGCCTGTGTCCAATTCTTCCTTGACTTACATCCCTGTTCTTTACTTCCTGTCATATTGCTCTGCCTTTTCCACACTTCTCACTTTTCCACCCCCTTTATCTTTTTGCAAGTCCTTACCCTTCAGAGTACCACCAGAACATCTTTCATTGTAGGTCTTCCTGTGTAGATTGTCTGGTGCTTCTGAAACTTGGAATTCCCTAGCAGCTATTGCACCTCTTTTCCGCGGTAGTCCTTCCCCCAAAGAGCTACAGATGAATTCTTGATGAACTGCTGCTTTGGCCCTGTTGACCTTGTTTTTTTAATTGGTTCACTGTTTTTCTAGATCACCTCTTCCAACTCCCAGAGCCTGAAAGGAATTGCTGTCTGCCGAACATCTCTGCAGGAGTACTCAGCATGTTGCTGACCTGGCTTAACAGCCACAAAATTCTTCTGGATGCCCACTTATTAGTGATGTTATGAGAAGATTTTTGTGGCTACAGATCATACAAGACACACTCTGAGGTTGCTTCCAAATCTGAAATTCTGTGAAAATGGCACTGAGAAGGTTTTACCAAAGAGAAAGGGAGAAGGAACTGGTTAAACAAGTAGTATTTATCTTCTGGATTCACTTGCTAATATGGAAGCATCTCTAAGAATCACTATTAAATGATTCACCTGCAGTTAAAATGTTTCTCTTTTTTCTCTTTTCTCTCATGTAATTTGTCTTTGCTTAGGTTTTTTTGAACTCTATGAAATTCAGTCAGCAACTTTTTTTATCTCCTCAACATCAATCAGTTTTCTAATGTAGTTGATAGGTGGTTGTGTTTGTCCTTTGTTTTCAAAGACCATGACATCAGAGAAATGATGGCATGACTTGCATTTGACTTTGTTTTGAATGAGGAAGAGCTGTGCAAAATCACTAGCCTCACTTTCTCCTCTTGAGCCATCTGGCCAGTGACCAGATTTTCCTCCGGATGACTAGAGATGGTGCAGGATACAATGGGAGGCCTTGGCCTCTTTAGGATAGGGCCTTATTCAGGTACTCATTTAGATGGGTTAACAGATAATCTCATCTTGCGTGGCACCAGGACTCCATACCACTTCCTGGACATCTGTCTCTACCCCATGCTGCCACAAATATTCCCTTTCTCTCTCCCTATCCTGCTCCAATGTGCCCTTTCCAGCCTCCCTGTATGTGTTGACTTCTGTCAATTGAATGTATACCCTTTGAGGGCGGGAATGTCTTAAACTTGTATCCCCAGTGCTTAGCACAGTGCCTGTTACAACACTTGCATTATTTTTACCTTCTCTCTCTGTTTCCACATCTGTCTCTGAATTTACCCACCGAATGCACAGTTAAGAGTTGAAGGGAACTATAGAGGTAATTTAATCCAATTCCTAAGAACTTGGAGCAAAAACACCAATATTCTTAGCAAGTGTTTGTCCAATGTCTGTTTTAATACATCTAGTGATAGGAAATTCACTGCTTCCAGAGGAAGCCCATTATATTTTTGTATTTATTTATTTTTAGTTTTCAACATTCATTTCCACAAAATTTTGAGTTCAAAATTTTATCCCCATCTCTCCCCTCCATCCACCCCAAGACACCATGCATTGTGATTACCTCTTCCCCCCAACCTGCCCTCCCTTATTTCACACTCCTTCCTTCCCTTAACCCTATCTCCTCTATTTTCTTGTAGGGCAAGATACATTTCTATATCCTATTATCTGTGTATCTTATTTCCCAGTTGCATGTAAAAACAATTTTTAACATTCATTTCTAAAACTTTGAGTTTCAATTTCTCTCTCTTCCTCCCTCCCCACCCATCCTCACTGAGAAGCCAAGTAAATCAATATAGGTTATACATGTGTAGTTGTGGAAAAGACTTCCATAATAGTCATGTTGTGAAAGACTATTTCCTTTCATCTTATCTTGTCCCCCATTTATTCTATTCTCTCTTTGGACCTTGTCCCTTCCCAAAAGTGTTTGCTTCTAATTACTCCCTCTTCCCCTTTGCCCTCCCTTCTATCATACCCCCCCACCCCACTTATCCCCTTCTCTCCTACTTTCCTGTAGTGTAAGATAGATTTTCATACCAAATTGAGTGGGCATATTGTTCCCTCCTTAAGCCAAATGTGATGAGAGTAAGCTTCACTTTTTCTCTCTCACATTCCCCCTTTTCCCTTCCATTGAAAAGGCTTTTTCTTGCTTTTTTGTGAGAGATAATTTGCCCCATTCCATTTCTCCCTTTCTCCTCCCAATATATTCCTCTCACCCTTTAATCTTATTTTTTAGGTATCATCCCTTCCTATTCAACTCACCCTGTGCCCTTTGTCTATATGTATATAATCACTCCAACTACCCAAATACTGAGAAAAGTCTCGAGTAACAAATACTGTCTTTCCATGTAGGAGTGTAAACAGTTCAACTTTAAGTCTCTTATGATTTCTCTTTCCTGTTTACTTTTTCATGCTTCCCTTTTGCCATTTTTGGGTTAGTCTATTTTTTAAAAAGTTATTTTCTTCAGGATATTTTTGGGTCTCCTTTAGCAAGTAGTTGACTCATTTTTTGTGATTTTCTTGCATCACTCTCATTTCTCTCCAATTTTTGCTCTACTTCTCTTAATTGATTTTCAAAATCCTTTTTGAGTTCTTCCATGGCCTGAGACCAATTCATATTTTTCTTGGAGGCTTTGGATGGAGGAGCTTTGACTTTGTTTTCTTCTGTTTGCAGGCTTTGATCTTGTCACCAAGGTAAGATTCTATAGTCTGATTCTTTTTCCAGTTTTTGCTCATTTCCTCAGCCATTTATTTGATTTTTGAGCTCTTAGTTAAGGTAGTTCTCTACTTCCAGTGTGGGTTGAGAGTATTCTGTCATCTATTTGATCCCCTCACAATCTGTGGGCCTAGAGCTCCAGAAACAGTGGCTACAGCTGCCCCTGCTGCTGCTGTGGCTGCTGCCTGTTGCTTCTTCCCCTTCCCCCTCCCGCTCTGCCGCCCTGGGGCTGGAGCTGAACCACTCCACTCTCCTGCACTAGTCCTACAGGAGTTTTCTACGGACCTTCCAATTTATCCTTAGTGTTTTGGGGTCACAAAGTCTGGAAACCACTATAGGTGCAAGAGATTCGGTTCTCTCAAAGCCTGCTCAGGTCTCCTCTGTGCACTTCTGGCCCACGCTGGTCCCAGTGTGGCATGATAGGCACTTCCTGGCAACCTTCCAGGCTATCATGGGCTCGAGATTTGCTTCATTCTGTCATTCTGTGGGTTTCCAGCTCAGAATTTGTTTAAAACCATTTTTTACAGGTATTTAGCTGGACTTGGTGGGAGTGTGCTAGGAAGTCCATGCTGTTACTCCTCCATCTTGGCTCCATCCCCTTTATTTTTAGATAGTGATGGAGTGATTGGGCCTTAGCCCCTAAGGTCATATCTCTGGAAGCCTCCCAATTTCTCAGTAGGTTTCTGTCCTGTGAGAAACTTTTCTCTTACTGCAGAACACATTCTCTTATCAGAACAGACAGGAGTGTCTTACCCAAGGATTTTTGTCCTGGCTAGCCTAAGGACTCTTCCTCCTGCCAGATCCCTAAGGTCCATGCCTCTGACAACTTAATGTCTGATATACTTCTTACACTTTCCCATCCATAGCTCCCAAAGACACCTGAACCCTTAGATTACCGAGTTAGTATCCCTGGCATTCCTTTGCCATGTTCCTTTCCCATGTAAACTCCAGCACCATCTTCAGTCTCTTACATGGTTCCCATAAGGACTCTTGCTTTTGCTAAAGTATTACAATAAACTTTCTTGCCACTTGACTAAGAGAATGCTTGAGTGTGTGAGTTCATTCCAGGCAACTCTGCCTTAGCATTCTCAGGGTCTCAGCACCCCAAAATCTCATCATATTTATTGACCTGGTATGGACTTGCTTGACTTGCAAGTCCTTTCTCTTGTCAAGTTCAGATGGTATATAAGCCTTCTTTCTTTCTCTTTTTCACCTTGCAGTCAGGGGTTGCTCTCCAAGCACCTAAGAAGACTTGGAAGTGCTTTTTGAGCCTGACCCTCTCATGTTCTCCATCCAGGAGTTTGAGGCCCTGGACTCAGGCATACCTTGCGCCACATAGGGGACTTCTTATCTGGAAGCATATGCCTAATTTACTCATTTCTTTGGGATACTGAGGAACTTGAGTGAGTGCAGGTACTTTTTGCACTTTGACTTACTGGCAAAAAAATGAGCAGTCTTTTTCAATCCCCCCAAATTCCTTCCTGTGTTGTCTTTTAAAGAACTGGAAAAATGTTCAGTTTCTCCTGAACAGAGACCTCTAATTTTTTATTTTGAAATAAAATGTGTTTCATGTTAGCTTTCACACCCCACCCTCATTAGACTTAGTTCTGCCCTCCCTTTCCTACACGATGATCCTTTAAGTAACTGAAGTCAGCAATCTCATACATACTCACTAAATCTTTTCAGATTAGACTTCCCTTGTTTCTCCAAGTGATCCATATGACACCCTTTCAAATCTCCTTCCCTCTTGAACACCCAGCACTTTATCAATATGCCTCCTAAAACATGGTACTGAGAATTAAATGTTTTTATTCAAATGTGATTTTATCAGGGCAGAACCCAGTAGGACTATCTTTTTATTCGTTCTGAAAATTAAACTTCCATCGGTGAAGCCCCGGACTTCATTAGTGTTAGGTTTGGTTACTCTGCCATGCTATTGACTTATATTGAGCCTGCTGTACAAAAATAACTCCAGGTCTCTTGCATATGAATAGTCTTATCAGACTTCCCTTATGTGCAGTAGGCTTACTCTATTTCCTAGTCTATGATGTACATTAAGTGGTCTGGTTAAATCAGTGTGGCTAATTACCCATATCCCAAACAACTGATACTTTTATTAATAATTAACTATAAAATGAAATCCTGTTTTTAGAGAATTAAGGAAAATGAATCATCTTCTTTTGCAAAGAAATCAGGTCATTTATTGAGAGAACAGTGACAGAAATTCAAAAAAGTACATGTTGCCAAGGCATACTTATAGCTTTTAGCACATTTGATTAAGAACAATTAGATTAAAATGCCAGTAGTTAGTTATGTTTTGACACTCAAAAACTCCTACAATCACGTGGATGTTCTTGGCTCAAAATGTCAGAAAAAAAGGTATGTTGGGACTTTTTGGTCTTGCCATTCTCTTCTAGTGAAGGCTGGAGTAACTCATCCTGGCTTCAGGTTGGTTGTTTTATTTACTTGCTATGAGATCACCCTGAGGAGATGGGAGAAGAGAATGATAATTGTTCACAATGTAATTTCTTATGGTTACATAGGACTTAACCTGCATTGGCTTATTTGTTCCTTACAATATCCCTATGGGATTGCTCCAGTAGTAGTATCATTGTTCTATTTTTAGAAAACCTAGACTCCAAGAGAGTGTGATTCTTTGAGATCAGATGGTTGGTACATGGTGAAACTGAACCTGAGTGTCCATTGCTCTTCCCACTATACCATGTGAAGCATGACTCTTCATTAAACCAAGAAATAGGTACTTTTAGGGGTTTGTTTCTCTGATAATTATTTCCATGAGAAACAGAGTTATGATGATGAGGTGAGAGGACCAGGGAATGAGGTGGGATCATGATAATCCTGGCCAGGAAGAGTGATGACTGACTTTTGAGACCTTCCATTCTCTGACCCTACCCTATCTCAGCTTTTCCCATTCAGATTCTCCTCCTTCCATCCAACCCTCCAGCACCTAACTAAAATACCCTCCTCACTTTTTCTAGATCCTACTGACTCTTCAGCTCATTTCTCCAGAAAACATTCCATAGGTATCCCAGCCCACCCTGAGCTTTTCTTCTTCTGAACACCTCTTGAATTGATAGTAGCACACCTAATATAATCTCCCATTTAGTGTAACCTGTGTGTAATTTGCTTAATGAATAAATGGATTTATATCCTTCACAATGTTAGGCACATCAGGCTCATAGGATTTAGAGTTGGAAGGGGTCTTGAATACTATCCGATCAGTCAACAAACATTTTTTGATCACCCACTATATGAACACTGCTTAGACATTGGGAATGCAAAAACCAAACATTACACTCTACCCTCAAAAGAACACAAGTGGGGTAGAAAACATGCACCCGTGTAAGTATATACACAGTAACATAACTTGGTGGGGGAGAGAAATGCATATGTAAGGGGACTGTGAAAGATCTCATCCAGAAGATGGCACTTGAACTGAGTCATGAAGGAAGCCAGGAATTCCAAGAGATGGAGGTGAGGAAAGAGAGCTTCCCAGGCATGAGACAGAGTATTGTGTCCAAGGAACAGCAAGGGGTGCAGTATGATTAGACAATAGAGTAAATGAAGGGAAGAAATACTTCAGAAGGTTAGAAAGGTAGTTTGACATGAAGTTGTAGGAAGCTTTAGGGAGTGTCATGGTCAGACCTGCACTGTAGGAAACTCACTTTCACATCTCTGAAGAGTTGGCTAGAGAGTGGAGAGTGGGGGCAGGGATCCTAATTAGGAGGTGATTGAAGTAGTCTGTGCCTGATTTAATGAGAGCCTGTGGTAGGTATATGCACAGTGCGGAGACAGGTGTGAAACAAGTTAGAGAGGATGTTTCTTACCTGTGGATCAACTTGAACAGGGGCATTGTTTAGAACTTCCATTTCTGGACCAAGTGGCACGTTGAAGCGTCTTAAATCCTCTGCAGTAAAAGAAAACACTCTGCTGAGATGTGAGCTAAAAGGAAAGTGGGCTTAAACCTTTATAGGGTTTGAGGAGCTGAGTCATCTCAACCAAGGCCAACTTCTGAAATAGACTTTGTATCCCATTTATGCACATAGGCAATGATTTCCCATAAAGGACTTATGCAGACCCAAGAGAGTTCTTAGCTCTCTCCCAGTGTTTTTATCTTTGAATTAAAGCAAGCCTGGATTTTCACACTCATTCTCAATGGATATGAAATCAAGATTTAGAGCTGGAAAGCAGCTTAGAGATATTGAATCATTTTAAGGAGGAGGAAATCAAGGCCCAGACTAATTAAGGAACTAGCACAAATTCATACAAATATCAGGGTTGAGATTTGATTTTAACATCTATTGGGGTGTGAAGATGGAGAAACAGGGCTGACATAAGGGCATATATGGTTCCATGGCAGTAGATTGTGCAAGCTTATTTATGAAGCTATTATCAGTGGGTCACTATCAGAATATCAGAAGGACATGTACTCTAAGTTGTTCTCCAGCAGTGGGGATTGATTGCATTTATCCATTCACGTATTCCTTCTAGCCCCTTGGTGCCCAATTGCTTAAGCCAGTGAGATGATGTAGGGAATGAGTTTTCTCTATGTAGCACCAATTGGTCACAGATGAATAGAACATTCTCTTTTGTCTTCATTAGCACCATGCTTTTGTGGCCTGTGCTAATGGATGTTAAGCACAAACAAATCATGCTTTGGTGGAGGATACCAGTGCTTATTTAATGTCCAGAGTTTCTCAAGAACTCAGTTTACATGAAATCATAGGATGGATAGCTGGAACGGAGCTTGGAGATCACTTAGTCTAACCCCAGGAGTTCACAGGACCCTGACTTGTCTATGTTCACACAAGCAGTACCAGAGCAAGGTTGAACAAAATGCATCTTCAGATGCCAAATTCATTGTTCTTTCCATTCTCTGGCTCTGCCTTCAGTGCTGCTGAATGAACTTGACCATAGCTCTCTTTCAACAGTGCAATGGAACAGTTCACATCTTTAAAGATTTCAGACTCGGTTTTTTTGCCTGCTGTAAAGACTAAGCCTTCAAATGGTAGGATATCTAAAAGCAAGGATTAACCCTATAATAGAATTAATTATGCACTTGGAAACTGGAATCCCCACAGTTATGTAGGCCATGCAGTTTGTCGTTCATACATCAGGCTACTTAAGCCTTTAAGTTTACAGATAGCCAATTCAACATACCATTTGCATTGCTCACCACCTTTGTAATCAACTGTTTTCCCATTTCTCTGGCAAAATCATTCTGCAAGAAGAGCAAAGAATAATATTTTTTAGTGTTTTAATTTTTTTTTTTTAATTCTGAAGTTGATGTCACACAAACGAATAATTCCACATACAGAAAGTAAAAGGGATTGTATATAAAACTGCCAATTTCAAGTATAGTTTGGTGTATGTGTGTGTATACACATGTATATGTGTATTGTGCCATATATAATATATGATATATAACACATGTATATAAATACTATACAACTTTATATCTATACATGATTATATCTATAGAGCTATATATATAAAGATAAGTGCAACATTAGTGTCGAAGCTGTCCTTTTGTTATTGTCTCTTCTGAATTTTCTTCTGCCTTATACATTTAAACAAAACATTTTTATTAACATTCTTTTCTTTTTGTCATCATCATCACTAACTCTTTTTCTGTGCAAAGGAAACCCCTAATTAAAAGTATAGTCTAGCCAAATTAATCTTCACATTAGTTATATCTGAAAATATCTATCACTGCCCATCTAGCCCATCACCTCTCTGCCAAGAAATAGTAAGTATGCTTCCTTATTGCCCTTCTGGGATAACAGTTGCTCACTGCACTGATCAGAGTACAAGAATTCATTTTTCTAAGTTTTGGGATGGATAATCTCATGCCATTACCTACGAACTAAAGGTTGTGTAATCATTGGATTTTTGGCTGATGATCAATTCAAAAGGTCTCGAATTGGGAAGGAATGCCAGAGGCTGCCAAGTACAGCCTCTGTTTATGTTGGGGCCTCCTCTGCGGCATCCCTAAGGAGTGCTCAGTCTGAAGACCTTGAGGGATGGGACTCTGGAGAGACCCCATTCCACACGTTGACAGATCTCTTCATTAGAAAAATTTCTTTCTACTCATCTGTCTGCTTCTCTATTGCTCCTTGTTCTGCCTTCTGAGGCTAATAGTTTCTCATATTTACATAGCACTTGAAGGTTTGCAAAGTACTTGGTCCTCACAACAACCCTGTGAGGTGGGTGATACTAGTACACTCATTTTACATATGGAGAAACTGAGGCGAGTTTAAGCGACTCATCCAGGATCACGTAGCCATTAATTAATGGCTAAGGCACACTTTGAGCTCAGGTATTCCTGCATTCAAGTCCAGCACTCTTTGCTAATTTCTAGGGCTAAGGCAATTCTTCCATATGATAGCCCTTCAGATACTTGAAGACAAGGTTTGCATCCTCTTCTCTTCTCCCCAGCCCTCAAGTCTTCTCTTCCCTACCTTCCCCAGTTCCTTCTATTGATCCTTGCGTTCACCATCCTCATTTAGATATGTTCCAACTTACCAATGTCTCTGCTAACTCTATTATCCGCTGTGGTTGGTGGATAGAGTAATCTGGCTCATAAGAAATTCCTATCTATCCCACATGTGGATTATCGTTTCAAAGAACTGAAACATGATAAAGTCCATTTAAATCTAATATGATAGTGAGTCTAACTACAACATTCAAGGATTCAGTAAACACTGGGGAAGCTGGTAAAGATTTAAGTTCCTTATTATAAGTATTAGTTCTCAGATCCAGAGGATTTCTACTTTAACCTCCTCATTTAACATATTTTTAAATTGAGGATTAAAGAAATGGAGTCATGTGTTCCAGCTCACACAGTAAAATGCCAGAAGTGGAATTTATTCCCATTTTAACTGAGGCCTCAGAGCAAAGCCTTTGCTCATTCCACTAAAGAGTTAATAAGTGAAAAGAAGCATTTATTAAGCTCCTGTTATGTTCTAGACACTGCTAAATGCTTTACAAATATCTCAATACGTCCTCAGAACAATCCTAAGAGGTAGACATTATTATTGTTTTCCAATTTTATACTTGAGGAAACTGAGGCAGACAGAAGTTAAGTGACTTGCCCAAGGTCAGACAGCTGGTAAGTGTCTGAGGCTGGATTTGAACTCTGTCTCTGAAAACGTTAGCCTGTTAGAGCTGGGAGGGTTCTTAAAATACACAATACTGGAGCTGAAAGGGACCTTAGAACACAAATGATTAGAGATAGAAGGCTCCTAGGAATACAGGATGTCAGAATTTAGGAATCATTTAGTCACAACTTCACAATTTTGGAACTAGAAAGGACCTCAGTGATCATTTAGCGAAACTCATATCTTAGAAGAATTCCCATGTGACTGATAAATGGTCACCTAGCCCTTCACTGAAGATCTCCAAGCAGGAGGAACCTGCCCCTTCCCAAGGGAGCCCATCCTACCTTTATTAGATAGTTCTGTTAGGTAGCTTTTTCCTGATATCAAATTTTCCTTTTTGTAATTTCCACTCACTACTCCTCTTTCCACCATCAGGTGCCATATAGAACAAGACCAACCTCAATTCCACATAAAAGCCTTTCAGATACTTGAGGACAGCTACCATGTTCCCCCTGGGTTTTCTCTGCACTAAATATTGCTTCATTGATCCTCTTAGAACATATGTCCAACCACTTCATTTTAAGACTGGGAAACTGAGAAAGGAAATTGCTTCTCTTTGGTCATTCAGTGTTGAAGGAAGACCTGGAATCAAAGCCTAATCCTTCTGACCAGTTTTGGTGTTGATTCATCCGATTTTGATCCATGTTAATCTTTCCTTCTGAACTCCTATTGCCCTTATAGCATGAACTACGTCCATTATTTCATACATATATATGCATATACATACACACACATATACACACACACACACACACACACATAGATAGATACATGTTAAGAACAAAACCAGAACTAGTTGACTTACATCAGGAGGGTCTATCGTGTGTTCAGAGCTGTCAGGAAAGGAAATATAAGAAAAGATTGGTTTTGTTTGGTGTATTTCCTCCCTCTGTTAAGGCAGTTTTTTAAAAAAAATTTTTGTTATTAGTTCCCTTTCATTTCACCCAATCTGCAATGAACTTCATAGCTTAAGCATTCCAATATACATTGGGAAATAATTAATGAAATAACTAGATGACTGGACAAGAGCAGATGAATTTAAGACAATATGCTGCTGGGTTAATCACTTGCCAACCTACCTGCCATCCCTGACTAATCAAAAATCTCCCAAGTAAAAATAGCCTGGACATAGGAATTTTGTCAGTATGGGAAACTCCTGTAGGGAAAGTCTCTGCCCAACAGCAGCAGATTAAGTCCTCTATGATTTAGTAGATATGTCTTGTTCAGTTGCCAGAGATGGCATTGTTCAGTCATTTCATTTGTGTCCAGCTCTTCATGACCCCTTTTGGAATTTTCTTGGCAAAGAGCAGGAATGGTTTGCCATTTCCAGATGAGGAAACTGAGGCAACAGGGTCAAGTGACTTGCTGAGGATCAACAGCTAGTAAGTGTCTGAGGTCAAATTTGAACTCAAGTCTTCCTGACTCCAGGCCCAGGACTCTATCCAGTTGCCTGCTGTTGTAGGAGGTATACATTGCTAATAGGCATTAGAGGTAGGATTTGAACCCGAGTTCTCCTGACTTCAAGCTTATAAATATATCCACTATGCCATGACGCTAATGATAATATTATTAATAATAGATTTCTGTAGCTTTCCAAGATTTATAAAATGGTTTTCTTACAAACAGCCTTTGAAGTAGGGAGTGCACATAATATTATCGCCATCTTAGAGATAAGGAATCCAAGGTTCAGAGATAGAATGACTTAGCAGAAGTCACCTAGTCACTAAATCAGACTCTCTGCTACATCAGGCTACCTTAGTTTGTCTCCTTCTTGTGCCCCTTTTTTTATGGGTCTCTCTGAACTTGGTCTTAAATTCTACTAAGTGCTAGGTAGGTAATGCAGTTCTATACAATACCTTAAAAGGTTGACATTACCACTCATATAACCATTGGTAATCACACAGCTGTGAGAGATGTCAACCAACTAAAATGAGGAAAAAAAATAAAGTGAGTTAGAATTGAGAATTAGCCCTGACAACTGTCTTGAATGAACAGTTTACAAAATAGTTTTATAGGACATCTTGAACAGGAAGTTTTCTTATCTTCAGTCCAACTTATCCTATTGAATCTAGCCCATTTTCTCCTCAAACTGACCCTCCATTTTAGTTAGGCAGACCTCATGCTTCCCTATGCTTGAAATACCCCCTCATCTTCTCCACCAACCAAACTGCCATCCTTATTTTGACCCCCCAGCTTAAATGATAGAATTTAGAGTCGGGAAGGGGTGTTAGAAATCATCTACTCCATCCCTCTTACTTTATAGATGAGGCATAGACAAGATAAGCGACCTGCTTAAGCCCATCCCGTGGATAAACTACAGAACTGGAGTTCAAACCAGGGCCTCGAAATCCCATGTTCTTTCCCCTGCAGCATAGGTCTCCTTTGACCTCTCCCAGTGACTCATCTGCCTCACTTTCAGGGACTCTGAATCCAGACTGTCTTCTCAGTACTCACCGAATCCATTGTAGCAGACGTGATGTCATTCTCCTTCACATCAGAGTGGATAATTAATTCGGCTTTTTTGTCGAGTAGTTTATAGCTCATCGTCTTCACTTTAAGTTCTCCATCTTTTGACTGTTCATGAAAAGAAAGTAACAGAGTGTGAAGACAAAGGAGTATTTATCAATGCAACCAAGAGTAGTTTATTTTTAAAAATCCTATTGATATCTTCTGTGTTTATCACAACATTTCCCAAAGTATCCTTCCCCAGAACCTTTCCAAGAGAGAAATCCCTTATAATAAATAATAAGAAAGGGAAAAAAGAATTCAGCGAAACTAACCACCACATTGAAAAAGTTCAGTGTTATATAACCTATAACTTCTTACGTCTGTAAGGAAGGGGGTGTGAAATGCTCTCATATGTAGGTGCTAGGTAGTATAGTAGACAGGAAAATCTGGGTTTAAACGCTGTCTTAGATGTTCACTAGTTCTGTGACCCTGGAAAAGTCACTTCTTCTAACCTCAGCTTTCTCACCAGTAAAATGAAGACAAAACACAAACCATCCAGGGTTTGTTATGAGACTCAAATGACATAATATATCTAAGACACTTTATAAATTATTATTCTGTTTTCCTTTGGAGCCAAGCTGGGGTCATCATGATTTCACATCAATCAATTCTAATTGCTTTGTTGGTGTTATTTCCATTTGTATGGTTACAGATATTACATATTATTTTCCTGGTTCTTCTCTTTGCATCAGTTAAGGGAAGTCCTACCATGCTTCTCCACAGTCACCATATTTATTGTTTCTCATAGTTTAATAATATTCCATTATATTTGTGGACCACAACTTGTGTAGACATTCCCTAATTGATGAACATGTACTTTATTTAACCAATAATAATTTCACCTTGCTTTTATATGTAGTCTTTTAAACCTTTCAAAGCACTTATTTGATACTTGAAAGAGTCATGATTTCATCCTTTTTGGAAACTCTTTCTGTTTATATAGATCTAAACCCCTTAAGAATTTCTGTGATCAAAAAAATTCAACTGACAACTTTTTGGTAATGAGCTTCTCCACACTTAGCTAGGCTGGCCCTTGAAAGACAGAAACTGGCAATATACTCCAAGTCTTGGCTCAGCAAGACCTATGACAGCTTGTGTGCCTTTCGTGTACTTGGGTCATGCCCATACCACGATAAGATGAAGGACTTCAATCCATTTGTTCACATGTTCTCCTTTAATCCTCACAACTGCTTGAAGTCAATGTTATTATCTCTATTTGCCAAATGCAGAAACTGAGGTTCAGCCAGATTAAGTGACTTTTCCAAGGTCACACAGGAATAGACTCTTGAGTTCCTAGTTAGGTGGTTTTTTGATGTTACTGCAATGCCTATCATTAGGATAGCTGTAGCCTGTTTATTGCTAAGGAACTCTCAAGGCATGGCTAGAACCTTGTCCATAACAAGATGAGACTCTGGTGATGCTCCCACCTATTCAGAGCTGATATACAGCTACAGGAAGGAGAGCTCTCATCATGCCCTCTGAGCCTTACTCCCTGAGGTATTCAAGTTCAGGCCCTCCACAATCTGGCACCATCTTTTATCTCTAGTCTTTAATATTGTTGCCCTACTTTGGTCAAGCTGGATTTCTCTTCCATCTGAATACATTCTGCATCAGCCTGACTCTGTGACTTTGATCACGCATATCTCTCTATCTGCAGTGCTCTCCTTCCTTTTCTGTGTCTATCAAATACCAATTATCCTTCAAAATTCAATCAAATGTGATTTCCTTCATGAAGCCTTGCCTAATCTCTTCTCACTGTGGTTATAATGCAACTCCTCTGTGTTTTTACCTCTCTCTGATTTACTTATCATGTGTCATTGTGCATTAATGATCTGTGTATGTATCTTTACCTCTTCACCTCTATTACCTCTAATAGGGCAGAGGCTGGATCTTATCTAAACTTCGTATTTTCCTCAGTACCTGAACAATAGGTGCTTAATAATTGTCTACTTAATAACAGAAGGAATGAGTGGGCATGTCTGAGTATAATTGATTTTCTTATTTATCTTACTGGCCATTAGGTCTCATGGGTGAAATTCAGAGAAAAAAATGCAGAATGCCATCATTCTATGCTGTCTCTACATTAGAAGCTCTTTGAGAATTGTTAAAAGAATCAAGCAAAGAAAAGAGAAAGTAACCTCACTTAAAAGTCTCTTAGAAGGAAGAGTTTGTGCTGGGTCATATAGTCAGAGGAAGATGGAGGAAGATGGTAAACTGAGAAGGCAAGTCAGATTTCATTTTGGAATTTGTTAGTGCATTGTTTCTATCCATTATTTTTCTTTTGATCTTTCCAAATAACTGCTTTTTAAAAGGGACTCTGCTTTATTTTCATGATATTCATGTCTGATAAAGGCCTTCCAATCATCAGTTAGGATATATGTCAAGTACTTTAAAAACCTTATTAGCTATATAAATGGTGGTGGTTATGGCAGACAATAGTTCATGGTACAGAGTAGCAGTAAAATCAATAGTTGTACCTGGGCTTATACTGAAGTTTATAAGTAAACTTATGAACATAGTTTCTAGAGCTGGAAGGAACCTCATGGGACATCTGATCTCACCTCCTTAGAAAATTAAGATACAAAGAAACTTACCTAAGATCTCATAGGATGAATGGAAAAAAGATAAAGGAAAAAAGAAAGGCAGGAAGGCAGGAAGGAAGGGAGGCAGGGAGGAAGGGAGGGAGAAGGAAAGTGTTAGATATTATCATGCCAAGTTTACAGTTAATGCTGAGAGAAAGTTTTTTCCAGCTTGCCCAAAGTCACACAACTAAAGTGAATGAGACCAGATTAAAACTCAGGCTTTCCTGACTCCAGGCCCAGCATTGTCTCCATTTTGCCACCTGACTGAGGGAGTAAACAATAGCACAGGACCTTGAACTCAGGCCTTCCAAATGAATGCAGGCCTTTCTCTGCAACACTGCTCAGTCTTGGAGAGATTAAAAATGTAAGGAGGCTTCTCAGCTGAGTTCAGAAAGAAAGGGGCCCAGACCAAGGATATTCCCTTTGGAAATCACTGTTCACAATGCTTACCTTTACAGAGCTCGCCTTTATAATATCAGTAACTAGTGCCTTGACCATTCGGGAAGAGAATGCCAGGGAAGCCTCACCGTCTTCAGGGATTGGAGGAACAGGGCCGCCAGGCACAGGGATTGACTTATCTTTATAATTGATCTCAGACTAGAGAGAGACAGAGAGTCAGTACTTCAGGTTCTAAGCAGCCTGTCTATTTGCTTGGATATTGCTCATCTACTCTGAGTCTACTATTCTACATGACCCACTTCAACATTATCCCTGAGGACCTTTGGGAAATCAGGGAAAACTCAGCTACCAAGCTTAGATAAAAAGATACAACACATTTTAGATGCACTGCACTGCATCCCAAATCCATTTCCAAGGATTCATCAGGGACTATAATTCTAAATTAACTCAGCAGCCCCATGAAAAGAAGTCTTTGAAGTGCCAACCAAAGACTCAGGGTGCATGTAAAAAAACACTCCAAAGTCAATTCCCAAAGGGCATTTGTAGTATTAGTGAATTACAGGTTTCTGGCTTTGTCTGCCTTTCCCAAACCCCTATTAAAATTTCTACTTGGAATGCTAGCATAAGCACAGATTGGTTCAGGTGTCACAAGTTCTAACCTGGCGTTCAAAGATCTTTGTCTTCTGACACCAGATGACACCACTCCGTTCCAGGCAGTTCTGTCTTCCTGCTGTCCCTCAAATATCATTTTCTGTCTCCTCTCTATGCCCTGTCCCTCCATCTTCCACTGCCACCTGGAAAATTGTCCCCTTCCTCTCTGCTTTTCCAAATCCTGCCTAACTCCAGTCACTCATCCTCCATGCAGTCTTCCCATATTACCCTAGGGCCCCCTAGTTTCTGCCACTCTTGACTTCCTATGAAATCACAGCTCATAAGATTTGTTGCTGGAAGGGACCCTAGAAGCTGCCAAGTCCAACTCTATTATTACAGAGAGGAGCAAACTGAGGGCCAGAGAAGACCTCTAAGAAATATTTCTTTAGCTCACAGGAGCATCTGACTTCAGTCTCATCTTTGTATGAAAAAATAACACTTAACACAGTAGGTCCTTGTCCAAACCATGAAGATAGAAAGTAGTGAAGGCATAATTTAAACCAGGGCTCTGAATCCAGTTCTCTACATGGTGTAGCCTCATTGTAACCAAGCTACCAAATTTGGAATTTTCCGCAGGTAACACCAATTAAAAATAATCTATCCAATTTTAAGTGAGTATTCTTCTCCTAGTCACTTTATTGTTTAAATAAAGGATTCAGCACAATTAATTTTTTAAATGTTTGTAAGATTTCTTACATAAATACATTTCTACATCAAAGAAAAGAATCAGACTATATGCCTTGAGTTTTGATTTGGAAAATATGAGTACTACATATTGAATATGAGCACTGCAAAATTTGGCAGTTACGGGTTTCTAATACTTTTTGTGCATAAGACTTACTTCTTTAAGCAGATTGTAAATTCCTCCAGGACTGGGTCTACCCGTTCTTCTTTGCTTGTGTTCCCCTTTACCTTCCCAACAAACTTGGCACTGACCTGGGGGCATACTCAGTATGCACTTGTTGATTGATTTCTACTTTGGCCACTTACTTAATCCACCATGAGGGAAACTGAATGGGAAATCTGGTTTAGTTGCTCCTGATGTTTTCCCAGTGCCTTAGCACTGGAGCAAGTTAGGATACTCAGCAAGTTGGTCCCTTCTTAAAGGAATAGGGACCAGAGACTAGGAGGGCCTAGCTTCCTATTCTACTAGGAGATATTTCTTTAGCTCACAGGAGCATCTATTTTAGTTTCATCTTTGTATGAAAAATAGCACTTACACAGTAGGCGATCTGAAGGCCTTTGGTGGTGAAATTCACATTTTTTAGATGGTAATTAAATAAGTCTCCCTTAGCAGATGAAGTTGCTTCTGTCAGACACAGAATAAAAGGATGTTAGAGTGCTGTCAGCAAAGACTAAGCAGCCACTGAATTTGGAGGGATGTGCTTTACATTCAAAATAATTTTTCTGAAGGATAAACAGTCACAACAGCTGATGTTTATAACAAACTTAGCTCATGGAGCCTTATCCCAGAGATCATAAGATCGACATTTAAAACTAGAAGAGGCACTAAGGGGGTCATGATAAAGGCACTTTAAGGTTTGCAAAGAGCTCTTATATCATGTTCAATCTTCTCAACAACCCAAGATGTTGTTCACTTGTTTCAGTCATGTCCAACTCTTTATGACCACATTTGGGTTTTTTTGGCAAAGATACTGGAGTGATTTGCCATTTTCTTCTTCAGTTCATTTTACAGATGGAGGAAACTGAGGCAAACAGGGTTAAGTGACTTTCCCAAGGTCACACAGCTAGTAAGTGCCTGAGGCCAGAGTTGAACCAAAGAAGATAAGTCTCATTGACTTCAGTCCCGGTACTTTATCCACTGTTCCATCTAGTTACCTAAAGCCATTATCATCCTTAATTTACAGATGGGGAAACTGAGGTTGAAAAAGGGTGAGTGACTTGCCCAGAATCACATTCAAACCCAGATGATCCTGACTTCACATCCAGTGCCATGCTCTCCAGGTGCCTGTCAACTAGCCCAACCCTCTTATTCTGGAAATGGGGAGATGAAAAACCGAAGAGCTCCTTAGGCAAGTAGTAAGTTATTTCACATTGTCCCAGAACACAGTTTAGATGCCGCAGGAAAGTTGTAGGGCCACAGAAACTCCAGGAAATGTTTGGCAATTCTCCAATGATGTAATTCCCTGACCAAAGTCACAATACCATAAGATTTAAGAGCTGGAAGAGACCTCAGAGATCCATTAGTACAATTTTGTTCAATCATTTTTTCAGTCATATCCAATTCTCTTTGACCCCATTTGGGTTTTTCTTGGCAAAGACAACTGGAGTGGCTTGTCATTTCCTTCTCTAGCCCATTTTACAGATGAGGAAACTGAGGCAAACAAGGGTAAGTCATTTACCCAAGGTCCTATAGTTAGTGAGTATCTGAGGCCAGATTTGAACTCAGGAGGATGAGAGACCTAACACTTTATCCACTGTACCACCTAGTTTCCCCTATTAGTCCAATACTCTCATTTTCAGGTGAAGAAATGGAACCAACTTGCCCAAAGTCACATAGTTAGTAGTAATAGCAACCTGTTGCCCATAAGATAAAAATCTGAACTCCTTAGCTGAGCAATCAAAGCCTCCCAGGATCTGGTACCAACAAACTGCCCATTCATTCATTCATTCAATGAACGTTTGGATACTTCCTGTGTTCTAGGTCCTATGTAACCTCTTGGATATTTCCCTTCTTAAACCCTTTATTGCTGCCAAGTTGATGGATTTTTCTACCTCAGCTTTTGCTTAGACTATTCTCTCATATCATATGCTTCCCCCCACTCCCACCCTCTCCATCTAAACAAATCTAAATCATTCTTCTAAACTCCGTCTTACCTAATTTTGTTTCCCTCCTAGAGCTAAGCCCTGGGCTCTATACATAGTAAATACTTGCTATTTTTTCTTTTTTGTATTATATTGTTAGGTAGCAGAGGTTCAATAACTGTGTTGAATAATTGATTTCAATACATCTGTGGGCAGAACACAACTTCTTCCAGGTGATCTTGCACTTATGCATAGTTGCATTCAAATATTATATCAATCATTTATTAAACTCTTATTATGTGCAATATATTGATCAATCAACTAGAATCTCAGTATCAGCCTCAGTAATTTGTATTCCCCAAAATGAGAATGACTAAAATAATAGTAACTACTATCTAGATTGTCACTTATCAAGATGTAGACCATAGAACCCATGGGATTGGGACCCTTAGAATCTTCTAATCCAGGGGTATCAAGCACAAGACCAGTTGGTTGCAATGTTGGCAAGAACCACTTGAACCAGATTAAAATGTCATTGGGAAAAATGTCACAAAATAAATCAAAACACAATTAAACATAGATAATATTAATTTGTAGTTTTCTAAGTCAATATATGACTCACGAGGACCCTCATGTGTGGCTTAGTGGCCTCATTTCTATTTGGGTTTGTCACCACTGATCTAGCCCAATCACTTCCTTTTACAGAAGAGGCCCTTGATATATGAAGAAAGGGAAAAGACCCTTTTTTTAGTCACATGGTTCATCAGTGGCAGAGACAGATCCAAATTCTAATATTCTAATAGTGCTATTCCTGCTCACTGGGAGGAAGGATATGAAGAAGAATAGAAGGAAGGTATAGGAATCCCCCAAAGGTCAATGAGTAGATTTCCCTTGAATGGGGAATAAATTACCTCTGTTTTTCACTAACCTCTAACTGAAATCTAATATTCCCTTCAAAAACACAATTCTGAGAAGGGGTCCACAGGTTTTACTAGACTATCAAAGGAATCGAGGACACACCAAAAGGATTAAGAACCCCTGGTTTAGAGAACTTCCGAGGCGGCAGCTTGTGAAGTTGCTGTTGGACGAGGCATTGAGAGACCTGCATTTGAATCTCACCTTGTGTATGTCTAGGAAGGACAATTCGCCTAACATTTCCAAGTCTCAGTTTCTTCCTCTGCAAAAATAGGAATAATGCTCCTACTACCTGACATGGTTGGGAAGAAAGTGCTACGTGAAGCGGAAAGCCTTGTAGGAATGACAGAGCTCAAAGACTCTTAGGACCCCATTTACTTTGAAATTGATTTCCTAACTGTCAGACTTGTTAGAGGCACGTCATCATTTGAGATCCGCCAGCCAGTATATGTGGGTTTGTGCCACTCACCAATTTTGCATGCAGGATTCTTTAAAGTAAGGTCGCACTCTCCTTCCTGTAACATAGACACACAGGGGAACTTCAGGAAGGACAGACTGAGAATATCAGAGTTGAAAGACACCTCAGAGGTCATCCAGTCCAGCTCCCAACTGAACAAGCATCCCATCTACAATGTACCCAATAAAAGGCCCCTAGCCTTTGCTTAAAGAACTCCATTGAGGGAGGATCTATCACCTCCAATCTAGCCAGTTCTCACTCTTAGCAAGCTGTTGGTTTATATTCCTGAAATCCATGCTAAATCTACTTCTCAGCCTTGTTGCTCCTCTTTTTCCCCTTGAAGGCCAAGCAGGACAAATCTAATTCCCCCTCCCACAGGACAACCCCTTCAAAGGCAGATACCATCTTGCCCTTTTCTTCTCTAGGCTAAACAACTCCAGTTCCTTCATCCAATCCTCATTTAGTATAAATTCAAGGTCCCTCATTATCCTTGTAACCCTTCTCTGGATCCTTTCCCACATTCTTATAATGTAGCCCCCCAGAAGTGAATATGGTACTTTATATGCAGTCTCATGAGAAGAGAGTACATTGGCATTATGATCTTCCCCATTCTGGACACCGTTCTTATCTTAGTTCAGTCTAAGATCTTGTGTGCTTATGGGGCTGCCATACCATGTTACACTATTGACTTTTTGTAGGCTTTCATTCTACTAAAACAAAATAGAACAACAAGAAGCACCAACCCTCCAGCTGGTTGAAAGGACTATTTTGTCTAATTTTGAGATTTATGTTAAGATTAGGAAGTCCAGTGCCTCACCTAGCATTGATGGACCATAAAAATGGTATCCCCGAGTTATGGTTTAGTCAGTTATCATCACCTGAATATCTGAATCTCGTTTGTTTAGATCTTCCACCCAATCTTAACTCTCCTTCATCTTGCCAATATCTGCTCCCAAGCCAGGTATTGCTTAAAGTTTATTCCCAGGTTTAAGGAGGCAGTTGACCTTTTTACCTAGGACCTTATTTGAGACTTAGTCACTAAACTCAGGTTGGTAGTGGGCCAGGCCTGAAGAGACACTAGCTCTATGCCCTTACCCAGCATAACACTGAGATGGGACCCTGTAACTTACCGGAGATGTCACATTTAACATCAGCAGGGTAGGTACAATTGAATCCAGTGGAAGTGGCACTGGTTCCTTTAACTGGTTTTTGAGCCTGGAAAAGCAAAAGGATAGGCTCTTTGTGTTATGAGTTTTAGCACAGGTACCCAGAAACCTACTGGGTAAGGGAAAAACCCCTCCTGGGTCATACTGCTTTATTGAATGCATTTAGGTATCCCACATTTAGGTATCTAAGTCCCTAACTACCTTCTCCTTTCCTGTAACTCTCCACATGTAAAAAGAACATTGTACTTGGAGTCAGAGGACCTGCATATAAATTCTGTCTTTGCGCTTTATTAGCTATGTGAATAACTTAAGTATGACTTGGCCTTAGTTTTCTTCTCCAGAAGGTTGTACTAGATTCATAGGTCTCAAGGACTGCTGGGGGCTCCTGAGACCCTTTCAGGGAGTCTATGAGATCAAAATTATTTTTATAATGATGCCAGGCCTCATCCCTTTTCCACCCTATTGTGTTATTAGGAGGAAGGCCCCCTGTGAATTGTAAAAGCTACAAATGTTAGATATTCTATTGACATTCAGTAGTCCATATTTTAAAATTACTTTCTGCCCTGACATTCTAGTTTCTTAGCTCCTTTGCTGCTCTGATATTTTGTATTGTAAGGTCCCTTCCAGACTGGCAAGTCAATGGTTCTGTGATTCAGTTCTGATTCTCCTTTAAAGAACTAAAGGAGTTTCTACCAATGTGTGAAAGCTAATCCTACTCACCTATCAATTATTTTAATTTTTATCTCTTCAACTTCCATTTGGTTTTCCAGGACTTCAAAGAGGATACATTTGGTACCATTCGTATTCAGACCAATTGTCAGTATTACTGTAATGTCCACCTGGAAGGCCAGTAGGTCTGTGACAGAACCCAGCAAACTAAAGAAGAAGCAAGATTTAGGTTAAAATGCAGTATTAGAAGGAGACTTTCTTAGCCCAAAGTACAGCTAGCTTATGAAGCTTCCAGTCAAATTCATGTGTCTTCCCTAGCACATTTTTAAGCAGATATAATCATGGCCTGGCCTCGATTGTCATATAAGAAAAACAAAAATTTGGCAACATTAAAACCTTGAGTTTTTAAAAGGGAATGTGAACCTTGGCACAAGTTTGGAGCTATGTGAACATGAAAGGGCAAAGCTCCCCATGGGACTCATCTGCCTCTCACATGAATCTAATGCTATGGGAATTCACTTTTAGGAATAATATTTAAATTTTTGGCATAACATTTGTTTTGTGAAATTTTAAGTATTGTCATATTTTCTCTTTTCCTACAAAGGGGGCATTTTTTTCAAGGTATGATTTCAAAAGTCATTTATAGGTATAACTTTCATTACATTGTTGGTCTGCCTTTTTTTTTAAACCCCCAGTGGAACAAATCTATGGTTTTATAATTGAAATCAGTTGAATTATGGGAATCAAATTGTAGAAGTCCATTACACAGGAGAACCATCAAGAACCTTTTTTTGTAAAGCAAGATAGCCATGCATGCAAGAGAGTCTTCCTTTGCTCACAGTCAATGTAAAATTCTTCAGGCCAATGGCAAAGTCAAGAGAGTCTGCCAATATTCATAACCTCACTTTGAGAGACTTGCCATGCTTTAATCTATAGGGATCATGAAAATCTTTGCATGCCAAATCCAATAGCCATTTAAAAAAAGACCATTAGAAACCTTTAAGGTTTTCACTAATGAGAGGGGAAAATCCCTCAAGATCAGAATATTTTAAGGGAATTTCATTCCTTTAAAGCCATGGAAAGGTAGTATGAATAGTACAACAGAATGCAAGATAACACTACATACTGACTTCCTCTAGCAGCACTATGTGAATGTTTTTTCTTATTACTGTCCAAACATTCAGTTCAATACACATTGCTTAAGTGCTTGCAATGTGAGAGGCACTGGGGATATAGAGACAAACTCTCTGTTCCATTTTCCTGGTTGTGGGTGGGAGGGGCAGGTATGTAAAAATAAGTAAATATAAGGTAATCTAAGAAGGGAAAGAGTACTAACCTCTGGCTGTATCAAGGACAACTTAATTGAAGGGTAGCACTAGACAAGTGAGTCTTCTAAAAGGCTAAGGTGAGCAAAGGCCTTCCAGGCCTGGATGAATGGAGGAAGGTGGAGAATGGAGAGTTGAGTTTAGGGAACAAAAACTCTCAGGCTCTAAGTTGTTACCAGGTAAGGACAGTGGTTATGGATTGTGGCACTGAGCAGTTAAAGATCTCTAAAGCGTTTGAGAGAAGAAATTAATTGCCACTGCAACATTTTGTTAGCAGGGATTAAACCTTGATAGATGAGGTTGATCAGGATATTTGAGGATTGTAGTGGAATGAGGTAGAAAGGAACTTACTCATCCGATCCTTTCATGTTTGTTGAAACAGAGGCTGTGACCTTTATATCACTGCCCTCGGTTACTATAGTCATATTCTTTATAACGATATCACTGGCATGAAGTCTGTAAGGCAATGAGAGTCATAAGAAAGTCAGGAAAATGAATTCTCCAAGTAGGGGAAGCCACCTTTACAAGGTGCTTGATAAACATCTTCTTAACCCAACTCTACTGGGCATATTTTAAGATTTTGTAGAAAGAATAGCCTTTAAAATCTATGAGTCTTCTCTTACTTCCCTCTCTCCTCCTAATTACAGAGAAAATCTCTGATTACTGATCAGATTTCTAACTAGGGGGTCAGTTTTGCAGTACAGAACTTGGATTTTGTTTGAGTAGATTACAATTTGGAGTGGGAGTGGGTAGAGAGCAGACAGGGGGAGTTCCAAGTCTTCTATTTCATAACTTTAGTGAATTCCCTCCATCAATGCAAATCGGGAACTGATTTGTAACTTATTGTCTTAAAGAGTTATTCGGGAGCTCAGGGAGTTGTTTGAGAGGTTAGCTATTTTGCATCAAAGTAGGACTTGGAACCCAATTTTTCCTATGTCCAAGACCAGCTCTCTACCTACTATGCTATGCAACTTTTCAGACTGTAGATTACTTCAGTGTAAACCCATTAAGGATGAAGACCATGCTTTACAAAGTGACAGATTCTCAGAGCATGAAAGACCTGAGGGACCATTGTAGCTGAGAAGGAAACCTCTCTACAAGTGGTGATCAATTTCTGCTTGCATAACTCCTGTGACTGGGAGCCTATGGTCTCTCAGGGCAGTCCTTTCTGGTTTTAATCTTACCTCTATTCAGAACATGCAACTCAGGAACTTCCCTCCACAGTACAAGTAGGAATAGTTAATGGGTAAGACACATTCCTGTGTTCTGTAACAGTCTTTCTAATATTCAAAAATAGCAATCAGAATCCCATCCCTGCAAATATCTTTTTTTCCACTGGTCCTCCCAGTGGTGCAGTTGCTAGACCCTTCTGCCATTTGCCATGGCCCAAGTCACTTCCCATCCTCATCCTACCCCACCAGATCTCATTCTCCACATTTGAAGAGAAATAGAAGATCCCAAGGTTCTCTTTAACTTCAACAGTAAATGATTTTATAATTTCAAAGTCACTGTCACCTGAAAGTCCATCTGATTTTATAACTTAAAAGTCACTATCACCTGAAAATCCATCCTGTTGCTGGATAGTTCTGATTATTGCAAACTTTTCCCCCCTTATATCAAGTTTCAAATCTACCTACCTGGAACCTGTTGTCCCAAGTCTGCCCTGCTGGAACTGCCTTTCCCAAGTCCAAAGTAGCATCGTTGTCTATCCCTTAGCATGGTATTCTATACATAATTAGTATTTAATTAATGGCTATTGAAGGAGTGAATGATTGAATGTGGGCATTGGTTTGTTGGAAAAACCTTTCTTTAAACATGTTTGTTATCTTCTCTGTAAAATGAGGGAATAGGCTTTTTGAGACTCAAAAGTGTCTTCTAGCTCTGCTATTTTACAGATCTCTACTTTTAGGAATTTGGGGATAAATTCAGTTTTAGAGAAATGTGGACCTGATGCCCTGAGGAACTTTTTCCAAGCCAGGGAAGCAAATATTTATATAAATAAAAACAAATCTTAAATTAGAGTAGAGGCCCAGTCCTGCCCATACTTTCCTCTCACCTACACAACTTTCTTCACCTCTTCACATTCCTCTAGAAAATTCACTGGCCTCTTGACCTTGAAGAGAACTCAAGAATATCTCTTCAACGCATCATTCTCCCCATCTAGCTACTGATTTCAGAAGATCCATTTGGCTCCTTGTCAAGATACTATTTATTTACACAAATGGGATCTAATTTTTCTGCCCTGAATTTAGCTAAAGACTTGGGATCACAAACTCTGAGATCTGGAAGAGATCTTAAAGACTTCCTTGTCCAACATGTACTTGATCAAGAATCCTTTCCAGAGTACAGATGGCACAAATGGAGCATCCATCCTCTGCTTTAATTAAATGGAGAACTCCACCCTACCCCTCTTCCGGAGCAACCTCTTCCACCATTTAGGTGAGTCTTCCAAGTTCTTCCTTGTATGGAAGTCTAATCCCTTTTCCACAGACCCGACCTTTAAATACTATAGATAGCTAGCTATTATGCCATCCCTTCCCCAGGCTAAACCTGCTGGTTGCATTAAGTATCCAAAAGTATGCATTCTGGTTAAGGAGTTGACTTACTTTAGATCCAGTTTTTCAAGCACATGACCTATCTTCTCAGGGTTTTCTTGTAAGGTACCCAGGTCCACACCAGATATTTCATTTGGACCTGAAGAGGCAGCTTTTATTATATCTGCATTTTTGCCTAACCCTTGACTTTGCTGTAAATTTTTGACACTCTTTACACCCGAATTCAGCAAATCACCAGGATTCTTTCCTTCCAGTGGATTTCCAGTACCCCGTACATTTTTTGCTCCTCCAAAAGCAGACATCAGTTTGTTTCCATTTCCAAGGAAGTTAGATGCCATACCAAGACCACCAGCACCACCTACACCTGGTAAACCACCAGGCAGAGAATTTAAAGCGCCATCAGGCAAATCACCAACAGGAAGTGGCAAAGAACCCGTCAAACCAGACAAGGGACTGCTGTCTCCCCCTATCCCTAAAGATGAGGCAATTTTCAACACAGATTCGATATCCAATGTCTCCAAAGCCGTTTTAATAATTCCTGTCAAGTCGAATTCAGCACAGTTGATCAACTTTTTAATAGCTTCTGGAACAGTTTCATTCAGATCTGAAAAGAGTGAAGGAAATCAGATTTACATATGACAAGTGATGAGTTCCATGCGTTATCTTCACCCTAACTTGGTGAGTATTTCCACCATTTGGAGGATGGACTCAAGGTAGGAATGGGATGTTTGGTGACTGTGGCTGAGCATATCAGAAGAGATAATGACTGAACAAGGAAGGCTGAAAATACCGAATCAAACCATCTAGTCCAGGAGTGGGAAACCTGTGGCTTTAAGGCCACATGTGGCCTTCTAGATGCTTGGGTGCAGCCTTTTGACTGAGTCCAAGTTTTACACAAAAAATCCTTTTATTAAGGGATTTGTTCTTTAAAGTTTGGATTCAGTCAAAGGGCTGCACTTGGAGACTTAGGGGACCACAGGTGACCTTGAGGCCACAGATTCCCCACCCCTGATTTAGTCTAACCCATCCTTGAGTGAGATCTCCTTTTTCACATCCGTGACACACACTGCCTCTGGAGGCACTCCACTCTACTTGGAGGGTAGTTCTCGTTGAGAGGGATTTTTTTCTGGACATCAAACCAAACCCTTCTCTTCTGTGGCTTTTCTCCTCTGCTCTTTATTTTGAATCTAGGACCAAGTAGAACATGTCTAATCCTTCTTCCCCATGAAAATCCTTTAAATACAATGATTGTGTTCCCTTCTAGAAAAGTTATTTGTCTAGATTATTGGAAATCAAGGAGGCGGAGAAGCTAGTACAATGTTTTATTATCTATCATTATTTACTGCATATTAATTATCATGGCCTGCTAAGGTGCTTGTAAGCAAGCTGTGGAAGATTCTACCAGCTAAATAGGCTTTGAATAGGGTCTTGCAGACAGGTTGTTGGTCTGAGGATAATGCTGAGAATCTTATCTTCAGAAGATTACTTCTCAATTAATCAACAAGACTAATGAAGTGCCATGTGCCAGGAACTGTCAAAGATGAAACAATCTCTACTCATGAAGAACTTATATTCTAATGGGGAAGCAATACATACTTATGTAAAAATATATAGAGAGTGAATAAAATGGAGAGTTTGAGTGAGAGGGTGCTAGCTCTTGGAGGATCAGGAAAGGTTTCATGCAGTAGATGGTGCTTGAGTTTGCATTTTAAAGAACAAGAGGGGCTCTATTAGGTAGAAGTAAGGAAAGAGGACTTTCTCGGCATGGTGGATAGTCAATGCAAAATGTAGAGATAGTTTTAAGGGAAGAGTTGGGAGAGCTGGTTCAAATTTGAAAGAATTTACATAGACCTTCTCTTTAGCCAAAGGGATCTTTATTGACACAAAGGCAGTGGGCCTGAGATTTAGCAAGGAACTAAACAAAGGCACTGATACAGAAAAACAACCAGGCTTACATACAGAGCCTGTAGGATAATGATGTAATTTTTAGGGTTTCTAATGAGGGTTGGAGATTTTAGGGACAGAATGAATAAGATGGATGACACAAGATAAGGGAGACAGGGGAAACTCTCCCCAGGATGGGAGAGACAAGGAATTTTATGATCCAGGATAAGGGAGAAATTTTATGGTATTTCAAGATAAAGAACATAGACTTTAGGGCACCTTCAGGCTAGAAAATAAACCAGGGGCTTCACAAAGTACTAGAAAAGCAACCTTTAATATTATTTTTAGCCCATAGGGCATTATTTCTATCTACATCAATAGGAGATGGATTGTTGTACATGAGTAACAGAGAGAAGACCAGTGGGATTGAATTAGAGAGTGCAGGAAATGTCCAAAGAAGCTAAAAAGCTAGGTTGAGACCAGGTTGTATAGAGCTTTAAAAGCTAAAGAAAAGAGTAATACAAGATTTCAAACTATATTATAAAACAGTCATCATCAAAACAATCTGATACTAGCTGAGAAACAGGATGGTGGATCAAATATAATAGATTACGTACACAACATTCAGTAGTAAGTGATCATAGTCACGTAATGGCCAATAAACCCCCCAGTTCAAGTTTTGGAGGCAAAAAACTCACTATTTGATAAAAACTTCTGGGAAAACTGGAAAGAAGTTTGGCAGAAACTAGATATAAACCAACATTTCACACAAGATAAGATCAAAATGGGTACATGATTTAGACATAAAGGTGATATAACAAGCAAATTAGGGAAACATGGAAAAATGTACCTGTCAGACCTATGGATGAAAGAAGAGTTTATGACCAAATAAGAGACAGAGAGGATCACAGGAAGTACAATAGGTACTTTTGATTACATAAAATTAAAAAAGATTTTGCACAAACAAAACCAATGCAGCCAAAATTAGAAGACAAACAGAAAACTATGGAAATTTTTTTGACAGTGAGTTTCTCTGATAAAGGTCTCATTTCTCAAATATATAGAGAACTGCACCAAATTTATAAAAATAAAAGATATTCCACAATTGATAAATGGTCAAAGGATAGGAACAGGCAATTTTCAGGAGAAGAAATCAAAACTATCAGTAGTCATATAAAAATGCTCTAAAATACTACTGATTAGATAAGTGTAAATTAAAACAACTCTGAAGTACCACTTCACACCTATCAGACTGGCAAACTTGACAGAAAAGGAAAATGACAGATGTTGTAGGGAATGTGGGAAAATAGGTTTGTGAATGCATTCTTGTCAGAGTTATGAACTGGTGCAATCATTCTGGAGAACAATTTGCAATTATGCCCAAAGGGTTATCAAATTGTGAATTCTCTTTGACCCAGCAATATCACTACTAGGTCTGTATTTCAAAGAGATCTCCATCCTCAAAGGAAAAGACCCATATATGCAAAAATATTGAGTAGTTCTTTTTGTGGGAGCAAAGAATTGGAAATTGAAGGGATGTCTATCAATTGGGAAATGGTGGAACAAGTTGTGGTATATGATTGTGATGGAAGAGTATAGTGCTATAAGAAATTATGAACTTAAGAAAAACCTGGAAAGACTTATATCAACTGATGCTGAGTGAAGTGAACAGAGCAGGGAGAACATTATACACAGTAACAGTCACAGTGTATGAGAACTGTTTTTGATAAACTTAGCCCTTCACAGCAATGCAAGGACCTAGAAACATTTCCAAAGGATTCATGATGTAAAATGCCATCCATATCCAGATGGCATCCAACTATGGAGTCAGAATGCAGAATGAAGTGGATTATTTTCCCCTTTGTTGTGTTTTGCTGTTTTCATGGTTTCTCCCACTCATTTTATTTCTTCTATGCAACATGGCTAATGTGAAAACGTGTTTAATAGGAATTCATGTGTAGAACCTATATGAAATTCCATGGCCTCTTGGGGACGTAGCGGGGAGGGAGGGGGAGAAAATTTGGAGCTTATGGAAATGATTGTTGAAAACTAGAAACAAATTTGAAAAGAAACCCTAAAAATACTATAATACAAAGAAATAATGAACAGGATTGCTTTCAGAAAAAACCCTGAGAAGACTTAGAACTGATACTAGGTGAAGTGAGCAGAACCAGGAGAACATTGTACAGACTAGTAGCAATATTGTAAGTGATCAACTGTGAAAGACTTAGATACTCTGATCAATACAATGATCCAAGATAATTCCACTGGACTCAGAAAGAAAAATGCTATCTCCCTCCAGAGAGAGAGAGAGAGAGAGAGAGAGAGAGAGAGAGAGAGAGAGAGAGAGCTGATGAATTTTGCATATTGCAGCATACTTTCTACTTTATTTTTCTTGCTTTTTTGCAGCATGGCTAATGTAGAGATGTTTCATGTGACTTAATATGTACAATTAATATCACTTGCCTTCTCAATGGTGAGGGATGAACAAGATGGGTAAGAGAATTGGGATCTCAAAATTTTTTAAATGAATATTAAAAAGAATATAAGCTTCTTAAAAAAGAGATGAGTTTTATTTTATCCTAGAAGCAATAGGATGTCACTGAATTTGATTGAGGAGGGGAATCATATAGTTGAACGGAAATCAAAAGACAGTTTCATTGGCAGCAGTATGTCGCATGGATTGGAATGAGAAGAGATTTGAAGTAGGGATTATTGTGGCCACAGCAATTTTTGAAACTATACTAAGGCACCTGCCTGAATTGAGCAGGTACTCATCCTGATAAATATCATAGATATTTAAAATATTGAAGTTAAAGCAGTTAGACCTGCTGCTGGGCCTGTAGGATAAAATATAACTTTTCTTTAGGTTTTAAAACAGGAAGTCACTGACGTTGATGGAGTAGGAGAGTCACATAGTTGAATGTACACCTGAGGACCTGAATTAGGATGGTGGCTTTGTGGGTGGAGATCAGGTAAAGAATAGATGATACCACCGGAAATTCTCTCTTCTTCCCACAATGGAGGAAAATTTAGAGGGGACTTATCTAAACAAAGGCAGCTTATTGTCATATTGGATACAGCCTTGGGTCTAGAGTCAGGAAGACAAGTTCAAATCTAGCCCCAAACACTTACTAGCTGTGTGACCCCAGTCAAATCTCTTAGCCTCTGTTTACCTCAGTTTTTCTCACTGTAAAATGGAGATTAAAAATAGTACTTACCTCTCAGGATTATGAGATTATTATCAAATGAGATAATATTTTTGTAAAGCACTTAGCATAGTGCTAGGCACATAGTAGGCAACATATAAATGCTAATTACTCTCTCTTTCTTCTATGTTCAAGCCTTGCCTCTGATGCTTGCTGGTTGTGTGACTTTTGAAAAATTGCTTTGCTTCCTGGTACTCTAGGTAACTCTCTAGCACTTTAAGTTGCAGAGAAGGAACCCACTTTTATTGGTTAAACATGAGAGATTCCCCAAGTCAGTGAAATCACAGATCAAATCCCTGTTCCTGTCCCACACAGCTCGTGAATAGCAGGACATAGATTTGAATCTGAGGCTCTCTTATACCAAAGGAAATCCTCTCTCTACCACTTCAGGTTCTTTTGGTTAGAATCCTAGTTCTGATACCTCCTTAACAGGCTAATATTTTTCATGCTGTTTCACCTTTCTATGCCTCAGTTTCCTCCTTCTCAAATAAGGATAGTCATCATTACTCATGGCTACACAGCTACTTAAGTGCTGGAGTCCAGGACATCATCTTGACTTCAAGTCTAGGGCTTGGTCTTAATTAATTATTGATTATTAATTGATAATTATTGATTAATCCTCAGTGCTGTGCCTTGCACAGAGGGGATGTTTGAATAACATCCTTAATCTATCTAAGGTGTGTGTGATTAAGGTGGCCCCTGATCGTATGAGGCAGACTGACTATTGAAATCCCACTGTTTGAATGGCCATGTCCTAGAGATGATAATGGCCAAAGACCCATCTCTAGATTTACCTTCACCTATGTTGAAGGTGCAACAATGAGCACATTTGGGAATTGTACATTGCATGGAGACCATTGGTCTCAAAATCAAATGTGACCATTTCAAAATATTGGCTATGTCTCCTTGAGAATGATGTGTAAGTCTGGGGTGACTCAACAGCACTTATAAATTTTCAGTTACTGAGATATTTATACAAGGCAGAGATCTATCCAGTGAGAAAGGAGCTATGAGAATAAAAGTCTAAATAGAAGGGCAATATATGTATCTACTAATTGTTCTCTCAAGATGACATTGACTAAAGTTTACTTGGTTCCCCATCTTCTTACCCTCTTGGGTGGACAGTGAATCCAATAAGGTATAAAATATCTCTTTTTCTATTTTGAGTTCCACAAAATCAGGGACTTACATTTTTAACTAAACTTTGCATCACCCTAACAGGTACAGTGCTTTTACTTATACAGTTATACAGTAGGCACTTTAAGGTAGAATGCTCCTACATTAACAAATTATTGTCTCCTTGGGAGACAGGAGTTAGATCAGTCATTGGGAATAATTCAAATTTAGAAACCAGTAGGGGCTGTAGTCTACCCAATATGGTAAACTCCAAAATAAAAAGAAAGAAAGAAGGGAAGGAAGGAAGGATGGAAGAAAGAAAAAAAGAAAAGAAATGTTTTAAAACTCTCAACTTACAATCATCAACTTTCTTCTTAGAGATGAAATACCATGCTGAAGCTTCACAGTGCTGTCTATTTGTTTCAGCTGGGTCTTTGTAAGGCTTTTTCTTAGGTTGGGGTGGAATTTCAGGACCAGGTGCTAATGGTATTGGTAGCCTTGGCACAGGTCTGGAAAGTCTCAGAAACTCTGGTGATGGTTGTAGAGGTTGATTAAGAGCAGGTATTTGTAAAGATGGCAACAAAGCACTATTGACAGATGAAAGTAGCTGGCCTGAAACACCATTGAGACCTCCAAGTTGGATGGAGAGAAGGGCAACCAAGGCCCAGAGCACTGACATCTTTGATCTTGATCCCTGCAAAAAAAATTTCCTTTTAATATTGACCATGATCCTTCCCTGTTTAGAAACATGCAATGACTCTCCATTAACTCCTAAAAAAAATGCCGAGAGTCCTCTGGCTGGTGTTCAAAGGCCTCTAGCCCCAAGCTACCTTTTTGGTTTTTTCATCCACTGGTCCCCACCTTATACTACAGGCTCCAAGCAAACTGGACCCCTAGTCATTTCCTGAAAATACTCCACACATTTTTACTGTTTATATTCTTTATGCACAGTCTCCCTTTCCCATTTCCTTCCCCTGACCCATGCTGGAATCTTTTTATCTTTCAAGCATAATGAGATATACTTGGTTGCAGAAGACCTGAGTTCAAATCCTAGTTCTGATACTTAATACTTGTGTTGCCTTGGGAAATCATTTAGCCTCTCTACACCTCAGATACTTCATCTCTAATATGAGGGGGTTGGATCAAATGACTTCTCGAGTCCCTTCAAGTTCTAAATGTGTGATTCCAAGGTCCAGCTCAAATGCTATTTATTGCATGAAAATTTCTCTAATTCCTTCAGTTCATAATTACTCTTTTCCTCTCAGGAACAGTTAGGTGGTACAATGAACAGAGCAGTGAACCTGGAAGTTAGACGAACTGAGTCCAAATCCAGCCTCAGACACTTACTAGTTTACTAGCTGGATAAGTCAATTAATGGCTGCCTGCCTCAGTTTCCTCATCTGTAAATTGGGGGTGTTAATAGCACCTATTTTCCAGGGTTGTTGTGAAAATAAAATGAGATAACATCTGTAAAGCACTTTGTAAATTTTCAGGCACTCGTTGCTAGCTATTATTATTAGATTGAAAAATGCTTTGTTTGCCTTGGGTTTTTATTCATTTACTACATCTTGTTTCATCTCTTAGCCTGTGGGCCTGTGGGGAAATCCCCCCCACCCCCACCCCTGAGATCAGTGGGGTATGGGCTGAAAAGGAGTTTGTCTTGTTGGCTTTTTCTTAGGCAGAAAGAACAGCAAAGCATCTGTAAGATGGGCTGGGCCTGCGCTGAGGAGCATCCCCAACTCTGCCAGTTGGCCAGGCGGCTATCTTCTCAGAGAGGTCATTTTTTTTTCTAAATGAAGGCTGTGTTTAGCCGTTTTAGTGGCATTTTTTCAGATATCCTTCTTGGAGAGAATTTGATCTCAGTCTTTGGAATTTGAGAGATTCTGTCGCTAGACTATGGGAACCAGAAGAAACCTTAATACATAGATGATTGAACATTGGGACATTAGAACAAAGAACTTAGTAGTCAGAGCTGGAAAGGACCTTGGAATGTCGAACAGAGAAAGTGATTCTAGAACAGTGTTAGAACTTAAAAGAATCCTAAGACATAGGAGATTATCAAAACAGGAAGGGTCCTTGGAAGATAGAATACAGGATGTCAGAAGTGAAGATCTTTAAACACAGGCTGCTAGAACTGGGCAGAGTAGTAACATTAGAGCTGGGAAGGGTCTTAGACCACACAGCGCTGATCTGACAGAAACATTCCAGTGCCTAGCACAATGATAACCATTTATGAAGCGTTGGTTAAAATAAATGATTGAAGACAGGATATGGATGTTAGAACTTAGGTCTTCTAGTTGAGCCTCCTCATTTTATAGCTCAGAAATCTGAGTTGTAAAACTCAGATGTGATTTGTCCAAGACCACACAGACAGATTAGTGGTGGAGCTGGGTGTGATTTGAATACTGATCCTCTGACTCACAATGCAATCTTCCCTCTACTTTGCTATGGCTGGTATGGGGCCCTAGGGGGGTATCCATATAACACGAAGACTGCTATTTAAAAAAAAGTGATCAATTCAGACCCTTGAGTGCTTATAAGTCTATTCAGGACCAAACAAGCAGTCTAATTTGTTTACAGATTTGATGTTTAATGACATTGGACTAATTTAACTATTTTGTTATTGTATATCTTTCTTAGCTTTGGGCCTTAGTTTCCTCTTTCGTAAATCAAGAGATTTTGGCTAGATGATTTCTAAGGTCCCTTCCTTCTCTGATATGCATAATGTAGTAATATTTATTGGAAGGGAAGAATATAACTTAAACTGTGGATCTGCCATTTATTACTGGTGTGACCTTGAGAATATAACTTACCTAATCTTAGAGTCTCAGGTCCAAAGTGAGGGGTTTGCACAATATGATCTTTACAATATATAATTTATGATCCAAGAATTATAAAATTTCATGAAATAGAAGTGTTTTAAGCTTCTGAATCCTAAAAAAGGTCAGTTTAGAAGAAGAAAAATAAGAGAAGCAAATGTATTGAACTATAAATAGCATTGATTTGGGAGACAGGAAAACTCATTAACTTAAAAATCAAGCAGTCCAGTAGTCATGACATAGCAGAGTAGTATTAGCCCAAGCCCACCGAGTTTGAGACCCAGCTTTGACACCTCCTAGCTGTGTGATCCTGGACAAGTCCCTTCCCCTTGTCAGATTTCAGTCTCAATGTCTATAATATGGGACTGATAATGTCCTCATTACCATCCTCTCAGGGTTATTTACATTGAAAAGTGCTAGACAAGGACTTATTATTACTTAAGACAACACAAAATAACCACGTATTACTCAAAACAACATGAAATAATCAACGAGGGTCCTTTCAATAGATGTTTCACACTCCTGGCACTCCCTGCTTTTGTATTCTTGCTTACCATTCACTAACCAAAGATTTCTTACCTTGTTTAGTTGGGAAGAGATTTTTTAGAAGTGACTTCTTCCCTTCCCTCTGCTGAGCTATTGGTAGGGAAGGAGAGACCCCTTTTTATACTTTGCGCCTAATTATGAGAAGAACACAGAAGACAAAGAAGGAAGTGTGAGCCAATCATCCTGATAAGGGATGGCATGAGAGGCGAGCCTGGGACCTCCAGTCCAACATCAACAATCCACAATGATGTAACTTTCGGCCACCTGGATTCCAAGAAGATGCCATGTCCTCCAGGTTGAGAATGTGAGATGGTGCTTCTGCTGTTGCCCACCATTGAGAGAGTCATGTGTCTCTCCCAGGCCTTCAGATTGTTTGGTATCTGATGGAGGAAAGAGTTGAATGAATATCAGATAATATTGTCATGTAGGGTCTGGTATGACCCCTAAAAGGCTATGCTGAAAGCCACTCTCCAGGTCAATTCCATAACTTTGTAATAGAATTAGGTCAATCTCAAAGTACACACTAAATGTTCACTATGCATCTAACATTCTATAAGTTTCTGTAAATTAATAAGGAAAAGTTGAGAGTCTAGTCCTAGCCCAGGGAAGACAAGCCATGATGGGGTTAGCACCATAGTGTGGGCCCTGAGTATCCAGAGTACAACTTGAAGGAAGAGTATAAGGATACAATATGAAGGAGGGACTCCACGAGGGACTCATGGTTAACCCAGAAGATTAAATTATACAAAGCTACCTGAGATTGAGTCCTTGCTCTGACGCTGACTTTCTACATGACATTGGACGAGTCGTTTTACCTTTCTAAGTCTTCAATTTCCTCATCTATGAAAGGAGGGCATTGAATTAGATAATTTCTGAAAGCTATCCTAGTCTTAAGCTTTGAAGATGCTGTGGTCCTGAATGTTGATGAAGATGAGTTTAAAGGGCAGAAGTGGGGGAGGTGGAGAGAAAGGGAGTGTATAGGGTGAGATGCAAAGTCTCCAAGCACTGAGCACTGCTGGAAAATAAAGCACTGCAGTATCCCTGTGTAGAGGTTGACACCTGTCCTAACTATGTGGGATGATACCCACAAGGAAAACGGAGGGGCTGTCTTGAGGCAGGCTACCCATCTCATCATTTTGTTATGGTCTGACAGATAAAAAAAGAAATATCATGCTAGTTCAATCACCAATCAAAATCAGAAGATTGGGTTTGAACTCTGCTCTTTGGAAGCTTCACTGTCTGTATTGGTCCTTTTTTTACAAGGAATATCCCTGACCTCTTAACTTCTAAGGCAGGGGGTTCCTAAGCCTTTTTCTGTGGCATAGCCCTATCTGGCAGACTAGTAAAGACAGTGGGTTTTCAAACATGGTTTTAAATGCATGAAATAAAACACATACAGTAACAAGTGAAACAAATTATACTGAAATACACTGATCAAAATAGTAAAGAAACAGATTTTTAGACCCCTGGTTCAGGTGCCCAGTACCTAAGCTAAGATTAGTTTTTCCTTAGCCTTGTCCCTCAAGACAACATAGTAAGACTTTACTGGCATTTTGCTATCCCACAGTGGCATTACTACAATTTTAATGATACAGAAGAAAGATTGTGTGACCTTTTCATAGGGGACAGAGCTTAGGCCATTATATATGGCAAAAGGTAAAAGACAAGCCCTAATAGTTTGGGGCCTTATTTTTCTTTGAAATTGGAGAGGGATGTAATGCTTGGGTCTTAGAAAGCTTTGACAAGTCAGGGTTTAGTTTCTTCCTGCCAACTGGCACAGTGACTGGTTTAAGGGCTGTAGCTGGGTCACAGGACATGGAAGGGGCTGAGCCCAGCTTCCAAAGAAGAAATGGGATGTCCTTCATGACTGAGGCTAATCCCTCTGCCCTTCTGTTCTTTGTCATTATCAAGCATTAGGAGGGAAACAGGAATTCATTTAGTTAAAAGGCCATTGAGCTAAAGAAGCATGCCACCTAAAATCTTGAAAGTTATGTATGGGGCCTTGCACACAAGGGGCTGTTTGTTCCTGATTGTTAAGTGATTTGACCTTTTGGATTCATGGCTGTGAGTCCTTTTTTAGGAAATTATTGTCAAACTCCATGAATGCCAGCTCTCAAGGTCATAGCTGCTATGCCTGACAGCACAGTGAGGACAAGGATGAGTCTGGGCTTCTGATGGTGGACTCACTCAGTGCAAATTCCACTCAACCTCAGCTTTTCACCAGAGCTGATAATAGAGTGACTCAAACTCATGTATTTTGAACAGCTTAAATGCTTCAGAATCATCAAAGTACTTTCACATTCATGAACTTACTGATTCTGACAGAGAACCCTGGGAGATGGATTGGGCAAGACCCCACATAATTATATATTGTTAGAGCAGTTCTTAAGACCTTCTCAGTCAGTCAGTTAGCAAGCATTTATAAAACACTTACCATGTACCAAACACTATGTTAAGTGTTGGAGATTCACATTCTCAAGGGGGAGACAACATGCAAACAACTATGTGCCTACAAGACATATGTGCTCTCAATGCAGGTAGTCTTTAGAGGGAAGGTGCTAGCAGTGGGGAGGCTGCAGTGAGTGGGGGAGAGGGGCAGGACAAACACACAGAAGCATTTGAGCTGAGCCTTAAAAGAGGTCAGGGAAACCAGTAGACTAAGTCGTGGAAGGAGAACATCCCAAGCATGAGGAAAAACCAGTGCAAAAGCAGAGTCTCAAGATAGAGTGTTATATTCAAAGAACTCCAAGGAAACCAGTGTGGCTAGATAGAAGAGTAGGTAGAGGGGAATAAAGTATAAGAAGGCCTGAAAAGTAGGAAGGAGCCAGGTTGTAGAAGGCTTTAAATGCCAAGCAAAGCACTTTATATTGGATTATAGAGGTAATAGGGAGACTCTGGACTTTATTGAGTTAGGGGTGGGGATGACATGGACAGAACTGCACTTCAGCAAAATCACATTGGCAGGGAGTAGATGGACTGGAGTTAGAAAAGACTTGAGGCTGGAAGACCAACTGAAAGGTTAGTGCAATGACCCAGTCATGAGGCATGTAGGGTCTATATCAGTGTTGGCAGAGTTGAGTCAAGAGAAAGGGTGGTGGGGGGGGAGGTTATATTGGAAGAGATGATGGGAAGGCAGAAATGTTAACCTTTAATAAGTGGAAGTGAGGATGACATTATGGTTGTGAGCCTTGAGGATTGCTGGTGTTATTGACACTAACAGGAAAATGAGAAGAGGGGACATAATGGGGCAAGATAATGAGTTCTCTTTTGGACAGGTTGAGTTTGAGATGCTTCTAAAACATCTAGCTAGCTCTAGATGCCCCAAAAGTGGTTGTTGATGTAGATAGACAGAGAGATATATAGATAGAGAGAGAGAGAGAGAGAGAGAGAGAGAGAGAGAGAGAGAGAGAGAGAGAGAGAGAAATAGATAGATAGATTAGAATATCCCAACCCCTCAGGCTTCCTGCAAAGATATAAGCAGTCAGTTACTCTCTGGGATTCAACCTACCTGTGACAGTAGGGATGCAGAGGGTGAGTCCAGATGGTGAGCTTCAGTAGTATAAAAGAGATGGAAGTGTAAGAAGGAGTAAGATTATGGAGATCCCTAGATTCCAGGCTAGAAAATGAGCATTTCATCCTGGAGGTACTGGAGAGCTGCTGAAGATTTTTGATCAAAGCAGTGCCATAAACTTGTGCTTATGGTCCTAAGCTCTATAGTGATATAGGGGGCATTCTGTGAGGATTTATTTCTTATCAACACAATCACAAACTTTATCTGAATTTTTAATTTTTAACTAAAACTCACTCCTCAATTCATTAGATATAATTTAATAAACTAGAGAAATCTCCCTTCCCAACAGCAATTACTTTATTCAGTAAGCTGCAGTGGCTCCCTATGTATATTCAGGACCAAATATACATTTCTTTATTTGGCATTTAAGTACTGCATAACCTAGTCCATCTTTTAGTTTACTATGATTTTTATATACACTGTGCATATATACATGATGCTTCACTCTTAATGATTTGACTATATCGTTCGATTTGTAGTTTCTCATATATTACATCACATCTCCTATCTCTGTGCCTTTGCATTAGCTGTACCTCACACTTGCAATATTCTGCCCCCTCATAGCCACTTCCTGGTTTTCCTCGATTCCTTCAAGACACAGTTCAAATTCCACTATCTGCAGGTGATTTTTCCTGGTTCTCTCCCCTGCCCCTCTTCTATCATGAGCTGCTGACATTTTCCAAGGGATCAGCACAGTGTCTGTCACACAGTAAATGCTTGTTAATTACTGTAATTGAATAAATGGTTGGATGACTAGGTGGCACTGCAGTGGAAAAAGCCTGGAGTCAGAAAGACTCATTTTCCCGAGTTCAAATCTGGCCTCAGACACTTACTAGCTGTGTAACCTGGGGCTACTCACTTGACCTTGTTTGCCTCAATATTCTCAGCTTTAAAAAAAGCTAGAGAAGGAAATGGCAAACCCCTTCTGTATCTTTAGCAAGGAAACCCAAAAGGGGTCATGAAAAGTCTGACATCACGGAACAAAAACAAAAATTAAATACTAACATTTTTTAATAAATGTAATTTATTAACAAATGGAATCAATAATAAACATGATATATAATAAGTATAAAATATGATGATTATAATATTTTGGCTATGACTAATGTCACAGATTGACATATCTAAGCCCTCAGTGTTGACTCAATCTATAAAAATGCATTCAGCATTTATTGTGTACCAGGTACTGTGCTAAATGTTAGGGATACAAAGAAAGGCAAAAACCAGTTCCTGCTTTCAAGGAGTTTACAATCGAATGAGAGATACAACATGAAACAACTAAGTACAAACAAGATATACTGAGTCAAAGTCTTAGAGTGTATTAGCTTTAGTAGACCACCAGGGGTGGGGAATTTAGGG
>CM053769.1:345490760-345535227 GCA_028658325.1 Potorous gilbertii | reverse complement strand
CCAAAAGAATGAAAAAAATGGGAGAGAATGTGAAATATCTCATTGGAAAAACAACTGACTTGGAAAATAGATCCAGGAGAGACAATTTAAAAATTATGGGACTATCTGAAAGCCATGATCAAAAAAAGAACCTAGACATCATCCTTCATGAAATTATCAGTGTCTTCAGATGACTTTCCCACTGACCTGACTTGAGCATCAAAGGTTCCTTGTAGCCATTGGCAAATCTTTCAGTCATAGTCTGTGGATAGCTCTCTGGACTGATCTCTCTAGATTGCCTCTTCTATTCTGACTCTGGGTTTCACAGAATCCTAAACTGTCAGAGCTGCAGGAATCATCTCACACACACACACACACATGCACACACACCACAAAGAAGGGAGAAAGATAATTTTTCTCATTTTTTTTTTGGGTGGTTAAGTGGGGAATTTGACTCCTCATTTTTCAAAGCCCACCTCAAATATCATCTCCTCTATGAAATCTTCCCTACCAGTGTTGTATAGTATAGAGGATGCTCTGTTAGGAGTCAGGGGCCAAGACTCACCTCCTGTGCTCACAATTTGGGTGACCTTGGGTAAGTAATTACCAGTCCGTGCCTGAGCATGCTTATCTAAAAAATAAGAGGATTGAACTACATGAACTTCTAGGGTACTTTTCTGTAAGGCATCTGGAACTCTCGGATTATCAGGGTCATAAGGCCCTCAGAAGAAATCTCTTTGAGGTGCCAGGTCCTTGCATGATTTACCAGATGGACCACCCCTACGCAATTACTGACCCTCACAATTATCTTGAGCAGGAATAACAACAGTCAAGCACGTAAGCATAACAGACAGTATTTACAAAACTTCTTGCTTGAATAGAAGTAGAATGTCTATGCATACTCTGATCTAGCTGAGAATAAATGGAGTAGGCATGAGATCTTTGCGAACTTAACACTTTTCACCTCTATTCTATAATCCTTCCAGTTGGTAATGCTTTCTTTCCTCCCCTCCCCCAGATAATTTGAGAAGGGAGGGAACACTAATAACTGGGGGTGGGGGGGAATCCAGGCAGGCTTCATAGAGGAAGTAGCATCTGAATTGAGCTTGGAAGAAAGATAAGAATTCTGAGAGGTGTCTTTGAGGAGGGAATGCATTCCTGGAATGGGGGAAGCTTGCATTACAGCACAGAGAGGGAAGATGGAATGTCAAGTTTGGAACTAAAAAGTAGGTCAGTTTGGCTAGAGCATAGAATTTATGAAAAGGAGTTATGTGAAACAAGTCTGCAAAGGTAAGTTATAGTCAGGTTTTAGAATGCTTTAAGGAGTTTGTATTTATCCCTAAAGGCAACAGAGAACCACAGAAAGTTATTGAAGGGGAGTTGATAAGTCTAAGAGAGAAGTTTCATTTTAGTAGTGGAGTCAAAAGCAGAGGTTGGAAGTTTGAATTGAGTGGATGGTGAGAAAGTGGAGGTGATTAAGATGGAGATTTTTCCTGAGTCCAACTAGGAATTCCTAGGAATAAGGAGCAGGGATGGAGAAAGAGATTGAATAAATGTCAGTGGTGTTTGTTGAGGATGGGGGAATTGTGAGAATGCTTGTAGACCATGGAGATAGGGTTATTACATAGAGAAATGCTTAACATGTGTAACAGCAAGCACCCTGCAAACACAGAAGGGCCTGCTGTACAGGTTCTTAAATTTGCTTTTCTAAAAGGGAAGCAACTTTTGAGGGGTCGACAATCTACTTTAATCAAGCACATATATCATTCACTTAGTTCAGGGGAAAATAGTCAAGTACTCTGAACTTCAGGGAAAATACAAACAGAGAAATAAAGACCAATAGACACAGCTTCTAACTATCTGAATGTAAGCAATACATACATCACAGATCAGCAGACAGATCCAATTGTTTGACCATATATACATAGTTATTAGAGAGAGAAACACCAACATCTGGGTTTTCAAAGCCGGAAATGGGGGGGCTCCTTATTGGCTACCCAGAGTCTCATCTGGCCAAAAACCGCTTCCAGTGAGTAAGCCCCAAAACTAAATCTCACCTCAGAGTATATATACACTTTTCAGAGCCAGAGGGTATCACAAGACTTAAGAACTAGTACATTAGAAATTAACAGAAGATATGGGTCTTCCTACAAAACAAATCTAATCAAGCTTCCCTTAAGGGGCAAGCTCATTAATGGGTGGGGAGATCTTTAACTCCCATTAACATTAAAACATGAGAGCAAATGATCAAAGGAGCAAGTTTCCCAGGAGATGAGAAAGGTCAGGATCAAAAGCATAAGTAGTGAGGTAAGCCTTGGTAAAGGCAAAAATCACTTTTTCCCCAGAGACTAGCAAAGGGGGGAAAAATAGTTTGTTATGTAGAGAGGTTTCGAGATATGGAGTAGGGGAGATGGGTAAAACTCATAGCAGAGAGCCTGGTTTTGTCTGGGATACAAGAAGCACTACAAGAGAGATGGGAGAAACATTAATGTAGTGATCTTGAAAGGGGAAGAGAAGTCCTGAAAAAGTCATAGAAGAGAAGTCCTGAAAAAGTCATAGAAGAGATAGATGGCTAGAGAATGAATCAGGGAATAATAAAGAGTCTGGCATGCAGTGGTGAGGACATAGTTGAGATATGATAACATCAATTTGGGTTGGACCCAGTTAGTGTGGTGGCCTGGCATCATGTAGCAACATTCAGCAGGAAATTAAGGAGGGGACGAGAAGAGGGATGGGGGGAGGGGAATAATTTAGGGGTGAGGTTTGTGAGATCAGGAACTTCAAAGAGCAAAGAGGCAAAGTATTAAAAGGACAATGTAAAGTTGAACTATTGAATAAGTTGAATTTGCCTTATAGGGTCAAGATCATTAAGGGAAGAAAATAGGGATAGAGCAGATGGTAGACTGGGAAAACAGGGAGAGGAAGAGGGAGTGAAGGATGTAGTCAGAAGGAATAGGTTCTAGAGTTGTTGTTGTTTTTGTGTTTGTCCTTCATTCTTGAAGAGGACCATGACATCAGGGAGATAATGACATGATTTGCAGTTGACTTGGATTTGAGTGAGGAAGGACTATTCAAGGTCACCAGGTTCACTTTCTCCTCCAGAGCCATCTGGGTCCAGTGACCAGATATTCATCAGAACTACTGCAGATGGCCCAGGATGCAAAAGGCTAAGGCCTTCTCAGTTTCTCATTTTGGGTAAGATAACGCCCATTCAGTGGATAGATCTCTTTAAGAAGTGAGTCAAGAGATGGCCCCTTAAATTAAAAAAAAAAGATTCTAGAGTACTGGGTCACAAGAAGAGATGGATGGATCAGGGATTATTATCCAAAGCGGAACTCTCAGAATTCAAGGTCAAGTGGAAGTGGAAAATGTATTGATGATAATGAAGTTTCAAGTGAGACCACCCCCTGAGTGACTGAGGCACAGGAAAGATTCATGGATGTCCTCATATAATATTCATTTATTCAACTGAACGTTTGTTAAAGGTGCCTACTATGCATGAGGTGTATATTTATCTGCATAGACTTTTTATCTCCTATGAGCCCTGGCTTCTTCCCTAAACATTAAATATCTTTGAACACCAAGCCCAGGGTTCTGAATAGAGTAAGTCTGTATAAGTATTTTCTGACACATATTGTCTGACATGTTGTTGTCTTATATTATATCCAAGGAACTGCTTTGTGAAAGCACTAACTCTGTAACCTTGGACTAATCACTTCACCGCTTCTATAAAATGAAATGACTGGACTACACGTCCTTTAGTCCCTTCCAACTCTAACTCTATGATTCAATCCCCCAGGCCTCCCTCTAATGTCCTATGTGAGGTGATTTCTTCACCTTGGACCTCAGTTTCCTAATCTATGAAAATTAGGTTAATAATTGGGTTCCCTACCTGATAGATGCCATAACAAGGAAGTATTTGGTAAAAGTTGAAGAAGCCCCATAAAAAGCAGAGCTGTTGTGAGTTATGTAACTCTATGCCACACCCAGGAAAACTGTCACTTGATCCTCTGCTTAAGCTCTTAATCTCTCCTTCCTTGCATGCCCTGCTCAGTATTTTACATACCCTTGTCTCCTGCTCATAACTGTTCACTTGGAGTCCTGGACTCCAAGGCCATGCATGAATCCTTAGGTCATTGCTCCCCTATTTCCAATTCTTTCTTTGACTCTCAAGAAGGTTCTATGCTCAAGACTACCAGGCTGGGGGCAGCAGGGCCCAGCAGAACTGAATGGTCCCGAGAAACATTGTGATTACTGAAGCTCAGAGAAACCAGTGTCCCCACCTAGCAATGTGGTGGATAAGACCACCCTCAAAAACATGGAAAATGAGAGAACTCATCCCAAGAAATGAACCAGAGAAACAGGTGAAAATCCAAGGTTCTATGGGGCTGTAGGGGACATCAAGTGTAGTCTCCCTAGGAATCCCCTCAATCTCCTGACACTGAATTTTCTCATCCTTGAAGGTTATCAGATCAAAAGTCATGTCTCCCATCGTCCTTAAGCAGAAGACATCTTTCCTTCCTTGGGCGTTACATGATACCTTGTCTCCCCTTCTTTTATCCACATCTCCTTTGTTTTATAGTTATGTCCTTACTTGTCTTCTCTTCCCAGCTGGATTGTAAACTTCATGAAGGTAGGAGCTATATCATATTCATCTCTGTCCTTCCCTCAATGATCAACAGGGGGCTCAGAAGAGAAGAGAGAGAGAGAGAGAGACAGACAGACAGACAGACAGAGACAGAGAGAGAGACAGACAGAGAGAGACAGAGATAGAGAGAGAAAGGAAGAGAGGGAAGAGATCTGAGGGTGTGGGAGGAAGAGAGGGAAAGTGGTGATAATAGAAATCACTCCATTTCATGAGCACTTTAAAGTTTACAAAGTACTTTTCTCATCATAATCTTTCTATGAAAGTAGTGCAAGTAGTATCAATCGATATTTAAGAAATTGGGAAATTTGATCTTGTTTATCCTAAATTATACAATTAGCAAGTGGCAGAGCACAGAGGGAAGCCTCAGAAAATCTCAGAGTGGGCAGGTGATCACAGATCATCTAGGTCAACCCATACTTATCTGTCTTCAAACCCATGTCTTCTGACTTCAGTCCAACTCTCTCCATGCCAATCTATCATAGTTCAAAGATACTGAGGATTCTAGACTCTCAGAGATGAAAAGAGTCTTGCAAATCTCTAGTCCAGTTCATACTTAAGCAGGGATTTCATCAACATCTAGCTTCTTCTGTGAAGGGGAGCTGGTCACCTCCCACGGCAGCCCAGTCCACTTTTGGCTTGCTCTAATTTTGGGGAGGTTTTCTTTACATCAAGTCAAAATCTGCCTCTCTGCACCTTCTGCCCTTCACTCCTTAACCTATCCTCTGGAGCCAGACAAAACTGGACAATTCATCAAATATCTGAAAGCATGCATATCAGCCTTGCTCCACAAGATTTTTATACTCAAGGCTAAATACTGATCCCAGCTGAGGACCACAGAGAACACTATGGGTTCACCAAGTTATGCTATGAAAGGATGCACAAAGGTCCCTTGTCTGATACACTGACAACCCCACTGTCAGTTGGGTACTTCATTTTATCCTTTAGAGCTTCCTGTACCCAGCAACCCAGGTCCATGTAGAGGAGGATTCAGGAAACACAGAGTTTGATGTTGTGGAAAGAGCACTGGGTTTGGAGTCAGGAGACTGAAGGTAGAAGTGCACTCTAGCTCTTACTAATTGTAGTGCTTCAGGAAAAAAGTGCTTCCCATCTGTGGCTCTCAGTTGGTTCCCCTTGAAAATAATGAACTTGAGATACTTTCAAGCTCCAGTGTTCTATGATTTTAATAGAACATTGAACGAATGAGAAAATACATGAAACAAGACCTAAAAGGGCCAAGTCCAGGAATTAATGGGCAGCTGTCTTCTGCTCCTGTCCCAGGCAAATCCTTCTGAAAATAGTTGCTATGGTTTATGTGCTCTTCAAGTCTTCTGATTTTTTCTCTTCTTGTCTTTCTCTATATAATAAGCTACCTATTTGCTAATCAAGTTCTCTTTTCTTCCACAGCTTTCCATATTCCTTTCTGACAAGCTCCTTTTCTGAACCCTCTCCCCCATCCTCCATCTATTTATATCTGGAAGCTTCTAACTGATTGGTGCCTCCCTGTCTGTCTTGACTTTGAAAACCATTTGAACTTAGGTCTTTGGATTCCAGATCCAGCAATCCATTTTCTGTTATGTGTTTTGATGGCACTTAAGGCTCTAGAACAGGAGGTTCCAAATTTGGTGATAAATTTCAGGAGGTCTATAAAGTTGTATGGGGGAAAAAACTACATTTTTATTTACACAAACATTTAGTTTCCTTTTAAAAATACAATGTATTTTATTTAATGCACTTAAAAACAACATTCTAAGAAGGGTTCTATGGGCATCACCCGATTGCCAAAGTAACCCATGCAACAAAAACGGTAAAGAAAGAATCCTTGATCTAGGAAGCAACTCAAGGTTAAACTGAGACCTTGTCGATGGAAATAGGACCCTTGTTGACTTAAGCATCCTGGGGGCCCCACTCTTTCCTCTGTAGAGTCACCAAAGACATTGGATCCTATTGTTTCTAACATGAGTTTTCGAAACTCCGTGTTATTCTTTGTTGGGAAAACATCATTTCCCTCAACACAAGATGCAACCCAATCCCATGTAATCGCCTTCAGGATGACACGGGCCCACCGTGCCTCCCACATTGCATTCAGTCTCAGAACAAGAAGGCCATTGTTCTGCTCTGATCCTGATGCCAGCAGCTAAACTGAGCAAAGGACAGCCACAGAGTCACAGGATTATGGTACACCTGAGCCAAAGGATCCCTAGAGGTTGACTGGGTCAAGGTGCTCCATTTACAAATGAAGAAATTGAAGTTCAGGCTGAGGAAGACACCTGTCCAATATCACATAACCATTTAGTGGCAGAATCTAAGTCTACAGAATGAGTTTCTCTCAGGCTGAGGAATTTTGTACAGCTTAAGAAGATTTAAACACAGATCTCATTGCTCAGTTTGATTTAGCACAGGTCAGATATGGGAAATCTTGGAATAGAATTCCAACTCTTTAATTTTCTAGCTCCGTGTGTGTGCGCGTGCGTACATGCTCGTTCACGTGTGGCCCTTTCTCCTTTCTGGGCCTCAGTTTTCTCCTCCCCAAAATAGAAGTAGTAGTGCTTACATTACCCGTTTCCCAGAGTTGTTGAGGAACAGTGCTTTAAACCTTAAATCACTATGTACAGAACTAGAAGGGACTTTGGAAACCCTTGTGTACTACAGCCCCCTCATTTTACAAATTAGGAAACTGAACGCAGAGAATTTAAGTGATTTTTCTGAGGTCACAAAAGTAGGAAATGACAAAAATGGTTTTTTTTCCTGTTATTGACTCCAGGGTTCTTTCCACTATACCATACGTATCCCATTGCAGAGTTGTTACCTCTCTTAGAAAAGATGGGTAGAGGAGGCCAGGCATGCAGATAGACTCCATCCCATTATATTAACCTATATATTAAACCAATATATTAACTCATTTGATTCCCATAGAATAAAGCTCTCTGCTCTGACCATGGATTGCTCCCCCAAATTCTGGATTACTTTCTTGTAATGGAAGCTATGAATCACAAGAAGAGAGAGCAAGAGAATGGGGTGCCTCCTGTGTACATGGCCCTGTGCTGCTGGATGTATGTGTGTGTGAGCAGGGGGAGAGGTACATAAAAGGAGGGTTTGATGTAGTTCCTGCCTTCATAGGGATGGTAGCATGTAAGGCAGGGGAACATTTGTGCATCCTTTACAGCATCACTTGGTCCTCTATTCTCCGTATTCTCTTTGGTCCTCAATTAGGATTCAGTATCTAGCCTGGAGAATACTAGGAGTGGGGGTGGGAGGAGGAAAAGCAGCCTTCAAGCATCTGATGAGCTGTCAGGTTTGGTTTGGTCCTGGAGGGCTAATAATCAACTTTTTTGGGTGAGTAGCTCAGAGCAAGGTGTTTGGAGGGTTAGCAGAACCATTTTTAGGAATATAGTATTTAACAGCATCAAAAAAACAGAGATGAGACCTATAAAACAGCATGAAGAGTAAACCATGTTATTCTCTCCTTTGCACCATTTTTACTGAGCTTTACACAGTTCCTGGAACATGGCAGGTACTTAAGAGATGTTTATTGATTGATTTACTGACTGAGCTGCCTGTTAGACACCTGTGGTCAGTCAAATACAGTTTGTTGGTTCATTTGTTTGTTTTGCTCAATCAGCATAAAAAACGGATGGAAGAAAGTAAACAGTCCTTCCTTCTTCTTCGTTTCTTCCCCAGATTCGATGGCAGAATGGGAAAGCAATTCCTCTGTAGTGGAAAGAGGATTGCATCCCCTTAAAGAACGTTTACCATTTTGTTTCCAACAAGTGAAGTCAACAAGCCTTAATGGAGGACCCAGTATGTTCCTGGCACTGTGCTAAGTCCTGAGAATACTGAGACAAAAAAACAGTCCCTTTCCTCAAGGAGACTCCATCCTAAAGAGAGAAGACAACATGTAAAAGGAAAGAAAAAAGTGGGAGTGAGGAATAGGAGGAGTGTATCCTAAAGGGCAATGAAGGATTGAATGTGACTCACGAGGGCATTTTCTTTAAAATGTAAATTAGTTAATCTAAAGGTTCTGTCCTAGGAACAGAATGATCTTCTGGGTGAGAAGGCTAGATAGTTGCTTCAAGGCACTTCTCCCACATTAGTTATCATACCCTGGCCTTAGTTATTCTCATTTAGACAGTTATGGTATAGTTCTGGAAAGTTGGATGTAATATGTACTCTTAGACTTCTAATGATGGCAGGATTACCAAGCCCTGGGTGCTGAAAAATCAATTCCCCCAGAGTTAAGTGAGGAACAGAGAGGAATACACATATGAGAACATGGCACTGGAGTAGAGTAGGAGCCCCCACACTCAGAGACATCTTTCTTTCCTTGTCTTTAGTTCCTGGATTAATTAGTAATAACTGTCTCCTTTGGCAAATAGGACTTACACTTTCCCCAGGGTCCAGGAAGTAGTAGATGAGCATCTCCTTTTTTTCATAGATATAATAATTATCCTCCAATCAAGATCAAGACGGACAAGAAGTATAAAAGTAGGGATGGTGGATAGTTCCTGAACCATAAGGTCATAGGATCATGGCATACCTGAGTCAAAAGATCCATAAAGGATGCTAGGTAGGTCAAGCCCCTCCATTTATAAATGAAGAAACTGAGGCCTAGAATGAGAAAGAAACCTGTCCAGTATCTCACAACAATTTAGTGGCAGAATTCTGTGCTTGAATGATGTGACTGAGTCCAGGGTAAGGGAAAGCATGGAGTTGAACCAACATCAAGTAAAATCCTTGGAGTGTAGTCCTGACCATCCTGCCCATACTAGCCCTCTCAAGGAGGTCCTTGGGACCTCCCTCCTCAGGGAAAGAAAGGCTTGGACAGAGACCTAGCCCTAGAGGACCTATAGAGAAATGGGTCTTCATGTCAGCAGGGATCACAGGGCTCCTGCCTCATCCGCTGAAGAGAAGGGTTGGGGAAGCCATCTGATCAGGATAAGGGAATGATGTTGCCATTGGCTTTCACCTCCTTCCTGCTTTGTGAGAATCCTATTCCTTCTCAATGTCTGGGTCTCCCCAAAGAGTTGCGGGAGGCAGTTGTTAGGAGTTGAATATGGACACAGGAGTGGGCTGAGGGTAGTGTCATGTAGGGGTCTATGCCCTTTTATTTTGACCACATATGGCCTGTTAGGGAAGCACATCCTGCTGTTACCCACAACTTCCTCCTCATACATGGTGCTATTGAGACCATGTGGCCACACATTCTTGGCTCCAGATCAGGAATGCTAACATAAGCTCTGAGTTGAACTGTCTTTGTACTTCAGCAGAAGATCTTGACCCTTTGCCACTTCTCCTCCCCTCTGCCTAGGCCAGGCCTCACTCACCATTAGTAGAAAGAAAGAGAGATAAGCATCTGGCATATTGCCTCTTTGCCAACGTGGCAGTGGGGGTGGGTGGTGGAAGGGAGAGGCAGGTGGATGTGTTGAATGTCTCAAATTCTACACATACACACACACACACACACACACACACCTGGGGCCTCTGGACTGGCTAGACATTGCTTAACTCCTTAACAAAGATGATTAGTTAATCCTGGAAGCTATCTGATAGTTCCCTGGGGTATAAACTTCTTCCCCATTCTGCATGGCAAGGAGTGTATTGTCCTTCTTCAACTGAAGACACTTTCTGTACCTCTTGCCCCAGGGTAACAATTCTTAGTTTTAGCACTGTGTGCCTTCTTTTCAAAAAGATTTAGAAAGATACTTTTGTAGGTATGCAGTAGAATGAAAGAGATGGAAGAAAGAGATCACAGAAACTCCAGGGGGAGGGAGAAGGAGAGGTGGGAAATGGGCTATAATAGCATTTTATATAGCATTTTAAGTGTGTATTTGTGTGCATGTATACACATACATAATCTCAAAAAGATAAACATATCTAAAGATAAAGATCTTTCTGTTTTTCTATACTGAATTGGGTTTTTGGTGAGAAGTATTAGGTTGAAATTAGGGAGATGGTTTGTGCCCCATCAGAGACCATGAATGTCTCTATTAGTCCCAGAACCCAGAATATCAGGTTGAAACAAAGGCCACAGATTACTGGGGCTGTGAGGGTCAGAGAACACCAATCTAGAATACCACCATTAGAAGGAACCTTAGAGATCCTCTTGTTCAGTCTTTATAGAGATTCTAGATGATTAGGTGCTTTGCTCAAGGTCACATAGTTAAAGAGTGAGGAGAGGATCCCAAGCCTTTGGGGGCCATGTGTGGTCCAAATAAACACTGTGCTACCAACATCAACAACCTGCTCTTTTCATTCAGAGATCATCCCAGTCATCAGTAGCCAAGACAGTTAACAGAGCCAGGAGAGAAGAAGTCAGGTATACTGATCCAGACCCCCCAGATCCACCTGTCTGCTTGGGGAAGTTAAAGAATGCCACCAGTGCAGGGACAGATATGTTTATTGATAAGTTAGAACATCTACAGACTAGGAAGTTCTCATGTTCTTCCACTCTCAGCTCCCCTCAAGTCTGATTTAAGAGCAAACTCGGTGATCAAGCCTTCCATTGTCTCCATCACCTCTGAATTCCTTTCATCGATGGGTCTTCTGAGCCAGGAATGGCAAATATTCTAGAATAAGGATGGCGTGATACAGAGTGCACCCTAGAAAAGGACAAATCAAACCAGCATCCTGGATGAGAAGACTATCTAGCACATAGAGCAGAGATCTATGAATTTATTGGTAGAAGTATTTGTTCTGCCTTCATGAATCATATAACCCCATATGCCTTAGTAGATTGTCACTAAGAATCACTATGGCTAAAAACAAATAATGTCTCAATGACCAGCCTTCTGACCTCTCTCTGAACCATCTAGGCTCATCCTCAAATGACAGACACAGTCCCTCACCCAGCCAGTAGCTACTCTTTTATGCTTTGGTAGGCCCAAAGATTAAGAAATGCATGGGATATTAGAAATAATCTAGTCCATTTATCCAATCTTATAGATGAGGAAACACAAGTGACTTGTCCATGTTCCACACAGTTATTTTATTAAGTGGCGAAGTATGGACTGAGACCCGGGTCCTCTAAGTCTAAGTCTAGAATTCTTCTTATTGTACCATGCTACCTACTTCAAAACTTCATTCTTACTAGATACAACTCCTCTGATGATACTTTCTGAAGGGTATTAATTATCTGGAGCTGGAAAGGTTACCTGAGCTGCAGACTGAGGGCTAAGAGCCTCCCTCAGAGATAAACAATGTTGCTAAGGACAGAGCAGTATCAGTGGACTGAGGACTGATGGACAGTCTCTATGGCCATGGCAAAGAGAGAAATTTGAGGCCATGTCATTGCTTTAATTTGCCCCTGAATTGCCTAATTACCTGTCTTTGAAATCTTATGGCCAAGTTCAGCGTTGTGTGATGTATTGGTGCTGGTGTGGTGGTGATGGTGGTAATGGTGGTGGTAGTGGTGAAGGTAGTGGTAGTGGTGGTGGTGGAGGGGTGTGTGTGTGTGTGTGTGTGTGTGTGTGTGTGTGTGTGTGTGTGTTAAATGGCCTAAATATATCCAGACATATGGCTCTCATGTGAGGCAGTATGTGGTTCAATGGAAAGAAGATGGGATACCAGCCATGCTGCCTTTGGACTACTTTGGATCTCTCCATTATACCTTCCTTCCTCAGGAAATGCATCATTGGGAAATCTCATTATCTTACAAGACTGAATCAGTCTGGTTCTCACATCTCATCAATACCCCTTGCTCTTCTAATTGGACCCTCTGACTAGAGGGCAGGGCCTGGGGACTCAGGACAGGGCTCAGCATAGTCTTTCTCCACATTTTCCATCAGTTGCACTGACTTTTGAACTTCTCTGACACTCTCCACCATGTCCCTATGCTTGGTACCTTCTCCACTATCTTCCTTAAGGCTACCCCCTACTTTTCATCTTCCTTTTGTGTGCTATCTAGAGGCAGCTAGTGGCACAGCAGATAGAGTTTCAGGCCTGGAGTCAGGAAGATCTGACTTGAAAGCCAACCTTAGACACTGTTTAACCCTGGACAAGTCACTTAACCTCTGTTTATCTCATCTGTAAAGTGGGAATAATAACATCTACCTCCCAGGGTTATTGTGAAGATTGAATGAGATAAATCATTGGAAAGCTCTTAGCACAATGCCTGGCACATAGTAGGTGCCATATAAATGTATTATTAGTAGTATCTCCCCCGTTATATTGTAAGGTCATTGAGGGCAGGAACTGTCTTTGTTTTTATTTTTATTTGTATCTCTAGCCCTTAGAGTGTCTGGCATGTAATAGGTGTCTAATTGATGGATGTGAGTTGGAAATCCAGAGCACTAGATTCTAGTCTTGGTTAGATTTATTATGCAACTTTGGACAAGTAGCTTTCTTTCTCTGTTCCTCCAAGATCAATATTCTTTCCTCTTCATTCTAAGGCCTCCCTAAAGCAGCAGTATCAGGGACTACCAGAATGTCTTACTTACCTCAATAGGAATCACTTTGATGTCATCATATCCAAATTTCTTGAAGATGGGCAAGGAAATTCCATCTCGCAATAAGCCTTAAATAAGCACATGTTTTTGAGCAGGAGGAGAGGGCCATTCCCAGGAATCTACCATCTGCATTTTAGGCATCTTGGCTTCTTAGAACATGCCCTGGAAGCTCCACAGTGAAGGTATCCTCACTCCCACCAACCTCCCTGACACCCTACTTTCCCAGCTTCCCAAGACCCTTCTCTCCCTTGTCATGTCTTTGGGCACCTTACAAGAAGTGTACCACCTTTTGATATCTTTATTCTGTTCCAAACCCATGGCCTACAGGGTAAAATCCTCTACCTTTGCTTGATCTATTCCTTATGGAATCTCCTTTATCTCCCTTTTCCACTGTGGGATTTCTAGCCCTCCTTTAAAATCCAACTCAAATGCACACTCTAGGAATGTCTCTGATCTCCCCTTTCCCCTTTCCCATTTCATAAAATATATTCTTCCTTAAATATCACTTAGCATCTTGTTTGATCATCTAAGGTACTTACATAATAAATATTGCAACATCTATGTTTATATTTTAATCCATGCTATACTACGAGTTCTACAAGGACAGGAACTATATCTTATTTTAATGTTATTTATCTGCTTTAACACCTAAGACAAGGCCCTGTGTACAATATGCACTTATTAAGTATTGATTGACATTTGAGGCCCTTCAAAATCTGGTACAATTTCCCTCCATCAATTTATCTCCAGTATTAGGTCCTAATTACTTGCCCATTAATGCCCCAATAACCCACAACCATTACTTATATGTTCTTTTTCTTCCTTAAAAATTCAAGAAGCATTTATTGGAAACATTTTGTGTAGGGAACATGGTATATGAGATGCTTAGAGACATAGACAATATCAATACAGATATCTCTAATATATAATGTACAAGATATACTGCACTAAGAAGTAAGTCCTAGCAATCTGGGGTTCTGATCTGTTTCAAGCTCTACCATTGATTGGAATTTTGATTAGCATCTTTAGAGGTAGAGGTAGAGTTTGACATTACATATACATTCTCACCTTCTAGGTCATTGCTCAAGATACTCCCCTCCCACTTTTCCCATTTTCTCTCTAACTCTACCCAACCTCTCCAAGGTCCAGCTAACACTCTGCTTCCTCCAAGAAGCCTTCTCTGACTGCCTTTTCCATGACAGGCTCTCCCTCCCCTAACCACCTTGAGTGGCTATACTTACCATTCTGGTTTGGCAACAACACAGCAAATAAGATTTCGCTTATCACATTCCCCATAAGTTCAGGCTGCAACAACAACAGCAAAATGAAGGTTTATACTCTTACCCATGCAGTGATTCTTCTCCATAGCCCTGCAGGCTTCAGCTAGTCCCAGGGAAAACAGGTGAGAGAGAATGTGTATGAGGAGTTTGGTGAGGGGAGGAAGGAGGGGAGAATAGATGACTGATAGAAGCTTGTCTGTACTGCTAAATGGGACAACTGAAATCTTATGTTCTTCAGTGGGGAAGCAAGATCAGATATGAAAGTTGGTACACTGTTGGAGGTGGGAAATCTTTAATGGTGGTCCCAGGGCCAAGAGGAGGGAGAGAACAGAAGATGGCACCATCATAAACTGTCAAACTTCCTACAAAAGATTAATGACCCTGGAGTATAGATGGGACCTAAGAAAAGATAGGAGCCAAACCCAAGAGAGGAAACATCTGTAAATCCTTCTTTGATTACCCTAGTTCAGGAGCTGCTTCTTCCACAAAGGCTCTGATCCCTTCCTGGTTGAAGGGAATTCATTTCTCCTCAGGTTTCTCACACCCTTAGGACTGTATTTTCTTTTGTCCTTGTCACACTCTCCCTTGTAAATGCTTATTTGTACACATGCAATATCTCCCTTAATAGACTGCAAGTACCCTAAATGGCAGATGTCATGCCATTTAGCATGTTTGTGCAGCCCAGTGCCAACAACATTGTCCTAAACATAGTAGGCACTTAAATGTTCATTGGATTGAATTGAAGTCATGACCTTGTCCTTGGAATCATAGGTTGTCAGAGCATACAGAGTCCTTCAAGATCTAAAATATAAGTGAATTAGAGATTCAAACAAGGTTCTAAGTGACATTTGAGGGAGAATATAGAGATCTAGAGGTCTAAACCTCTTATTTTAGCAATAGGGACACTATGAATCAGAAAGGGATACTCCCAACTTCACTGAGGTCAAATCTATATAAACAATGTGAGCTAGCTTGATGAGGATAAGAGAAACCCTGGCCTGGGAGACAGGAGTTCCAGGTTCAAATCCCAACATTTGGGCAGACTGATTTGGGTATGTGTATCCTTAGATAAGTATTTTTCTTTATCTGGATCTCAGTTTTTCCCTATCTTAACTTCCCCTCCCTGCCCCATGACCTTGAGAAAAGTCCCTTTGCCATAAAGCTGATCATCAGCTTCCCACAGGTAAGAAGTCATCACCATTTGACCTGAGAAGTCCAGGATCTGGAATTGGCTTATAAAGACTTAATTAGACGACCTCTAAGACCCATTCCAGGTTCATTGATCTATGATTTTCTGTAAATGAAGAATATAGAAAATCATTTACATAAGTCAGACCTAAAACCCTGTACAAGAAGAAACACTTTTGTTTGTTCCTGTTCACAGCATTTGGACAAAGGTTGGCACTCAGCACTTGGTCTCAGATGCTTAGGGTCTCTAGGACCCTAAGTGCCTGGGCTGTGACAATGTCTGGGGAAAGCTGGTCTTAGACAATTTATTGAGACTTCTGCCTTTTCCTTCTATGAGTCCAATTTAAGGGGAAAGGTATTTTGTCCTCGTGTGACTCCAGCCAAGGCTCTCACTCTGTTGATGGGTACTGGACTCAACACTGACCAAATCGAAAACTTACACTGAACAAGCCTGTTGCCGAGTTCATCAGATGAATGCGATTAGAGCTGTAACAGAAGAGCCAATGTCAGGATAATCTTGAAGGGCAGAAACTGTGACTGATTTAAATTCTCAGTGCCCCTCAACACCTAATACGATGATTTACAGAGGAAAGGTACTTTAACAAAGGTTTGTTGGATGAATACATGAAAGAGTGGTGTTTTATGTTTTTACCTGATTCCTTTGAGGTTGAAAAAGAGTTTATTTCCTTCAGTGTAGAACTGACCTTCACAGCTGGCTTCCTGTAAAAAGAAAATTGTGATTTGACCTGAAAAGCTGCAGACCTTGAGTGAAAGCAACTTTTTAAAACTAGGAGCTTAAGGTGCTAAGGGGGCAGGGGACATGTTCTATAGGAGACTGAGCAAAGGTCAGAAGTTCAAGTACCACATCAAGAAGTCAGCTCCTGTTCATTGTTCAGAAGAGATAATGGTCATGGAGGCATTTTGGAGAGTGGTAAAACAAAAGGATCCTGAGATTTAGGGTCAGAGATCTGGAGTTGGAATCTTTACCCTGCTACTTATTGCCTATGTGACTGTAAGTTACTTTAAATCTCGCTCAGTTTCCTCATCTCAAATTACAGGAGTGGACTGGGTAACTTCCAATATCTCTGAATTGTGCCATCAGTGCTTTGAGGTCCTTCATATCTCTGCTTACCTGAGCGATACTGGAAGTCACCTAGCTTCCATGAGCCTCAGCTTCTTAATCTACAAAATGAGGGTGTTGAGCTAGATGATTTCTAACTTCCTTTTGTATCTCTAACTCTATGATTCTATAATATAAATGTTCCTTCTTGCTCTGACATTCTCTGTTCTCTGTTCTAAGGTCCCTTCCAAGGCTGATCTGCTAGAAACCCACAAAAGACTTTGCTGATTTTGCTGAGGGGCTTTGAGATGATAGTAACTGTTGGTCAAATTACTTACAATGCCCAAAGTAAAAAGAGGCCGGGTGGCTTTGTTGGTAGCGAACACCTCAAATACAATCATCTGGGCTACTCTGACACTTCCAGTTTTCAGGGTGACATCTGGAGGTTCCTGGGTGAAGATCTTCACAATCTGAGTCTGTTCCAATTGTACGGCAGCCTGAATAATGATAACAGCTCATGCACATCCAGACTCTTTCACAGTTTTTACAGCCTTCTTCACAACAATTCCATGAAGTATGTAGCATGTGGATTTTATTATTCCCCCTTTGAGAGATGAGTCAATTAGGGCCCAGAGGAAAAATGACTTAACTTTCCTTAAAATCTTCTCATTAGATCCTCATAGCCACTCTATGAGTAATGCAAGACAAGGATGGGATTATTTCCATTTGGCAGGTGTGGAAAGTGAGACTTAGAGAGTAGGGTTCCTTAAGGATGAAGGACCCAAATCTCACGTGACTCTATACCCTAAAGATAGGTAGTTCCAGGGCCCTGGATTACTTGAAGCAAGCCTGGAAAAATCATTTTTTGAGGGGAAGGTATGGGCATAGGACAAAAGAGACAACAGGATAAACTGTGGGGTAATACATATAGAGGACTTGGAAAGTGGGGCCAGTGAGGCACTAAGTTCTAGAGCATGTTACTTTCTCTACTGGTGTGGGGACTATAGTTAACTTTTGATTTGTTACATAAATGTACAGGCAGAGGAGCCATGGATACCCACTCCACTCCCTTCTCCCAGTAGACAATCCAAAAACCATTTCTAAAGGGAAAACTTAATTAACTGCTGCTCTTCCATCTGAAAGCCCCCACTGAGTGCATTTGTTTTGCTCTCTTTGGTTTCCAGAAGGGAAAAAAATGATAAAAAATAAATAAATTAAAATCAAGCTGTTGTGGAAAGAGCACTTAGTTTAGAACTGAAGGAAATTAGTTTGAATTTCAGCTCTCCAACTGTGACCCTAGACAAGTCATTTTATTCTCTCTGGGCCTCAGTTTCCTTATCTGGAAAATGAAAGGGTTGAACTAAATAATCTCTACCATCTCTTCTATTTCTAAGAGTTCTTCTAGGATCAAACTTTCTGATCCTAGTTAAAAAACAAAAATAGCTGAAGTAAGGTTGGATTTATTTCTAATCCTTTGCCCTTTTCCATCTATAGTCTCAGCCTAGATCGGAGGAGAGATAGCCCTAGGAACCTCCAACAGGAAACAAAAATTTTTATAGTGTTCTTCAACTTCATAGTATGAGAGAAAAGGAACTCCAAATCTACATTATTCCCTATAGAAATCACTACAGAAAACTCTTCCTAGGCCAGCTGAGTGTCCTAAATCACCCTGTTCTACTAGAGATTTCCCTTCCATCGTTAATGGAGATTGAACTTGAATTGCTGCCATACATTCCGGCTAGGTTTAAGGCCTCAGGGATTACAGTTACCCACACAATGGTGTTCACTACTTTGCATTTTTTTGGAAGGGGAGGTTAATAACTGCATTTAAACACAACTTCCTTCTCTAGTTCACTCATTTCTGTCTAGTGTTTTTTCCCCTCAGCTCTCCAAACAGATCATTAGAAGGATCTCTTAGATGGTGACATTTGGTTTGACCCTGGATTCCTTGAGCCTGTCCCATCCTGGAGCAACTGCAGACAGACAGACACTTTACTAAGAGATGTGGAAAATAATATAGAGAATAGACTAACCCTTGTGTTGATTTTGCTGAGGACTGATTTTAGTTGACGAGCCAAATGAGGAAGCTAAGGATAAAAAGAGACCAAAGACTGTTAGAGGTTGAATAATACCAGAAAACTGTTTTAATGATTGTGTGACCTTAGGAAAACTCCTTCCCCTCTCTGGCTTCAATTTCCTCATCCATAAAATGGGGGTGAGATTCTCTATAGTATATTCTAATACTCAAACTTACAGCAATAAATTAATTGATAGATTAGAATGGAATGGATAACAGAAAATGGAAAATCAATTTCTCTTAGTTACAATGCAATCAAGAAGATAGTGTTCTGGATAGTTGCACATTCTTGGAGCTAGATGTAACTCAGAATAAGAATTAGAAGGCAAAAAGTTGTCTGGTACATACCATACATGAACATGAATATTGTCCATGGCATACTTGGCCATGCTGTTTACTCATACTACCAATTTAAGACATGATTGTAAAGTCCTGGTGCCTCCTTTGTATCCCATCAGTTGGACAATCAACAAGCATTTGTTAAACACTTACTGAGCATAGAGCATTGTGCTAACCCCTCAGGAGACAAAAAAATGGTCAAACAATCTTGTTCTCCAGGAGCTCACATTATATAATGAGGGAGATAACATGGAAATAAGTGGGTATGTATAAGAAATAGGCAGAGTAAATAGCAGACAATCTCAATGGAGGAGAGACTGGAGCTGGGGAGATTAGGAAAAACTTCTTGCAAATATAGGATTTGAGTTAATTCTTGAAGAAAGCCAGGGAAATGAAGAAGGAGACCATTCCAAACATGGGGGACAGCCAGTGCCAAAAGCACGGGCTTTATCCATGGGAATGGAGTATCATATGTGAAGACTAGCACATTGGCCAATATAGTTGGACAGTTGAGTGTACAGAGAGGTGTAAAGTATAAAGAGAAGTGTAAAGAAGAGTAATGTATAAGAAGGAGTAGTGGCATACAAGAGTGGCAAGAAAAGTAGAAAGCAACTTGGTCACAGAGCCTTAAATGCCAGAGGACTGGAGTTTATTGAGTAAGAGAGTTATATGGTTAGATCAGCACTTTAGGAAAAATCACACTAACAGCTGAGGGGAGGAGGGCCTGGAGTGGGGAGATACGTGAAATTTGAGAGCAATTAGAAGACTATTGCAGTAATCTAGGGCCTATATGGCACCATGGTATCATGGTGGTGGCTGTGTGAATGGAGAAAAGGAAATTAATATGAGAAAGTCTGGAGAGGTAGAAATAACAAGATTTAGCAATAAATGGGGAGTGAGAGTGAGGAGTTGACAATGATACCAAGGTTATGATCCTGAGTTTCTGGGGGTATGATAGTGCTCTAGGTAGTAACAGGCAAGTTTGTAAGAAAGGAAAGATGGAAAGGAAAGATAATAAGTTCTGCTTTGTGCTGGTTGAATTTGATATGTGACTGACTATGGGACAACTGGTTAAAGATGTCCAAAGACACAGGATGTAATTCAGCAGAGAGATTAGGACTGGCGATACAGAGATATAATATATAGATATGAATATGGATATCCATGTACACATACATATAAATACATTTATAATCTAGGAATCATCTACATGAAGATGAGCATTGAAATTGTGGATACAGATGAAATCATCAAGTGATATAATATAGAAGTAAAAGAGAAGAGGACTCACGCAAACATGGAGGACAAACATGGTTACCATGTGTGATATGGACAAAGAATTGACAAAGGAGATTGAGGAGTGGTCAAACAGAGAGGAGTAACAAGAAAAGACAGTATTACAACAACCTATAGGACAGAATATATCCAGGAGGAGATCATCAGTAGTGTGAAAGACTGAGAAAATGTTCTTAGATATGGCAATTAACAGATCAGTGGGATTTTTAGAGAGAGAAGTTTCAATTGAACAATGAAGTCATAAATGAGATTTCAGATGATTTAAAAGAAAATGAAATTAGAGGAAGTGAAGGCAAAAATAGATAGCTTCATCAAGGAATTTAGCTGAGAAATTGAGAAGTACAGGATTATGACTTGTAAAGAAAGTAAGGTTAAGTTAGGATTATTAAAAGGTGGGAGAAACTTGGGTGTGTTTGTAGGCACCAGGAAAGATGCCACTAAACAGAGGGAGAGAGAGAGAGAGAGAGAGAGAGAGAGAGAGAGAGAGAGAGGAGAGATGATAGATGATAGTAGATCATATGATCTACTAGATGATAGATGACAGTCTGCTGGAGAAGATGGAAGAGGATGGGTTTGATAATACACATAAAAGGGAAAGGGAGCAGGTAGGTGGTTTAATGGAGAGAGTGCTGGGCTTGGAATCAGAAAGACTCATCTTCATGAGTTCAAATCTGGACTCAGACAACTGAGTCTGGAGGGGTGGCGATGACATAGCATATTCATAGAAAAATTGATAGAAAATCTACATATAACAAATTCAAAGAACTATCACTGTTTGTGGAGGGAATGGTCTGATCCAGGAGACTCAGGAAAGGCTTTCTGTAGGCAGTGGACCTTAAATAAAGCTTTTGGGGCAGCTAGGTGGCACAGCGAATAGAGCACTGACCTTGGAGTCAGGAGGACCTGAGTTCAAATGTGACCTCAGACACTCGACACTAGCTGTGTGACCTTGGGCAAGTCACTTAATCCCAATTGCCTTGCCTTCCCCCCTCTCCCCACCCTCCAAAAAGAGAGAGCTTTGAATGGAACTAAGGATTCCAGGATGCTAAGTTCAAAGAGGTGGACTTGTGGGCACTAGGGACAATCTTTGCAAAGACATAGCAACAGGAGATGAAATGTAGGGGGAATAAATAATACAACTGAAAAGGGTTTACATTGTTAAGTAGAAGAATTTGAATTTCATCTGAGGAAGAAAGGGATCACTGAACATCCTTGAACAGGTGAGTGACATGACTGAGACTCTGCTTTCTAAAAAAAAAGATCCCTTTGGTAATTGTGTGGAGTATGGATTGGAGAGGGAAGACTCTGGAGTCAGGAAGCCCAATGAGGAGACTACTGTTGTACTCCAGGTGAGAGAGGATGAGGGCCTGCATTGAGGTAGTGTCTATGTGGGTGGAGATTAGGTGGAGGATGGATGAAGTACGGTAGGAGATTTTCTCTTCCTCTTACAATGAAGGGAGAGTTTGAGGGGGGTTGTCTAAAAAAATGTCAGTTGCTGCCGTGGATAGAATGCTGGGCCTGGAATCAGGAAATCCTGAGTTCAAATCTGGTTTCATAATACTAGCTGTGTGACCTTGGGCAAGTCATTTAATCTGTTTGCCTCAGTTTCTTCAAGTGGATAAAGAGATAACAATAACACTTATCTCCCAGGGTTGTTGTGAGGATCAAATGAGATAATGTTTGTTAAGGGCTTGGTAGGTGTTCAGTAAATATTTGTTTTCTTCCTTTACCTGATAGGAAGTTGAACTGGATGCTCTTTTAAGTGTCTTCAGATTCTTCCATGCTGTGATTCTACCCACATCTCACAGGCAGCCCCTCCATAAGGTTGGAGTTGCTTACCACAAAGTCCAGAAGAACTGTTAGCTCCTCGACATGCAGCAATGTCCCAATAACAGAATTCACCACCTCCTGTGTCACTATGAAACTGAACGCAAAGGCATCCAACTTGGGCACTGTCAGAGAGCTATTGAAGACACTGATCAGCCTTCCTGCTGAATCCTGAAGCTTGGCCTGGGGAGACACATGGGCAAGAGGAAGCTGGGAAAGGATCCCACTTGTGTGACCTTCTCCATCTGAGTTCTGATTGCATCTCTGGGTAAGAGAGCACAGCTGGCCCAGGGCTTTCTGCTCCCTGGGTTACCTGTCAGAAAGCCACAAGCATGCTATGGGGACCAGCTTTAGCTGCTAGGAGCCTCAGCGCCAAGTTCACACCCCAGCTGTGATGAAGAGTTGATCAAGAGAGCCAGTCACTTCCCTACTTTGGAACTCAGATGTTTTCCTCTACAAAATGAAAGGACTGGACTAGATGATCTATGATTAACTCCAATTCTGTTACTCTCTACTTTAAGAGCTCCTTCAGCTTTGACAACCTATGTTCTAGGTTTTAAGGGCTTACTCATTTCCAAAATTCTATGATTTGCATTCTAAGGCCCTTTCCAACTCTGACAATATATGTTCTTCTTTTCCTCTAAGACAAAAAAACAAAGCAGAAACAAGCTATTCAAGGGGTTCTGAACCTATATATTCTCAAAAACTATGAGAGACAATGGGGCTTGGTGGTGAGCATGTCCTTTAAAGGTAGGAAGGCCTGGATTCATGTCCCATCTCTGATACTGTGGCAATACCCTAGCAAACTTTAAGGCTTTAAACTATAGGGAAGGTACCATCCCAATACCAATGATATCATAATTCTAATCTTGCTTAAATGGAAATAAAGTTGGATGGAATATGGTTCTATTTATCCATCTGTCTATCCATCCACCATCCATCCATTTATCTATATCTCTGTATCTATCTATCTGTCTATCTATCTATCTATCTATCTATCTATCTATCTATCGTCCCCATGTGGACTTAACCTAGATGTAAGGAAAGTGGAAACTTCAGAGTGAGTGGTTAGCCCCAAATTGGAATGGTAGTGATATCACATTGGTTTCAAGAATAGGGAGCCTAAGGGCAGAGGGACTAGTTTTGGAGAACTGCAATAACATTTTAGGGCTTCAAGGGGAGCCAGAATCTAGAGGACTTCTGAGCTTTGTTCAGTGTGTACATCAGACCCCTCACCCTACCTAGTGCCTCTTTAAAGACTTTTAAGGGTTTATCTGTAAGTTCTCTTCTAGATAGGCTAAAATAAGCATATTGATGATGATCAATGGACAGTTATACTCACATTCATGTCTAGCTCAAGATAGTTGTCCACAGCTGAAGATGACAGGACCCCAAAACTAAGGGAATTGGATCCAATTGATACCGGCACTATAAAAGCATAGCAGAATATTTGCTAAAAATGCACAGTATGCTACATATAGAATACACTGGACAATAGTATGAAGTATTGGAAATAGACATAGACTAAGGTGCAGGTCCCTTCTAATTCTGACATTCTTTGTTCTCAGGTCCCTTCCATCTCTGACATTTTTTGGCTTTATGGTTAAGATGTTTAAGGACTGCTGGTTTGAGATAACAGTGATTAACTCATTAATTAGTCTGCTAATAGACCTGCAAAACCACTGCAGAGCCAGGGAAATGGGAAAGAGGGAAAGAAGGGGAGATAGAAAAGCAAAATTTTGGCATCTTGCCTTAAAGAGCTTATAATGTAATAGGGAGAGATTGAACAAAAAGCCAAACCCATTTCCAGGTCATTGAAAAGCTTCCACAGTTACCTTCAAACTACCTTTCTAGCCTTATCTCTTTTCCCTGATAGGAAAAGTCTGCTCAAATGTGTCCCCTCATTATACTGCCCCCACCAACAGTTCTTTGCTATTTAGTTGTTTCAGTCATGTTCTACTCTTTGTGACCTCATTTGGGGTTTCTTGGCAAAGATACTGAAGTGGTTTACCATTTCCTTCTCCAGCTCATTTTACAGATGAGGAAACTGAGGCAAACAGGGGTAAGTGACTTGCCCAGGTTCACATAGCTAGTTAATGTCTGAGGTCAGATTTGAATTCATGTTTTCTTGACTACAGGCCCAGAGTTCTATCCCCTGTATCATTAGATGCTCTCAAGTAAACTTTCCACCCTATTTCCTCATATATGGATGTTTTTCTTCCTTATCCATCCAAATCTCATCCAAATCTAATCTGTTCTTCAGATGCTCATATAAGGTTCTACCTTCTCTAGGAAATTTTCCTTTGGCCCAGTTCATAGGTAGGTCTAGATGCTTTCTAAAGTCCCTTCTAGATCTTAAATTCTATAGTTTCTCTTTGGCTGGACTTCCTTCCTTCCTTCTTTTTCCTTCCTTCCTTCTTTCCTTCCTTCCTTCCTTCCTTCCTTCCTTCCTTCCTTCCTTCCTTCCTTCCTTCCTTCCTTCCTTCCTTCTCTCCCTTTTGTCTGTTTTTCTTTCCTTTGTCTCTGTTTCTCTTTGTCTCTGTTTCTCTTTGTCTCTCTGTCTCTGTCTCTCTCCTTTGTCTGTCTGTCAGTCTATCTCTGTTTCTCTCTATCTCTGTGTCTCTGCCTCTGTCACTCCATCTTTCTCACTGAAGGGTCAGGTTCTCACAGCAGTTTAAAGAGTGACATAGCACCCCCATGTGGCCGGGATGAAAATGGTACCTAAAACTTTGATTAAGTCTACAATCAACAAATGGGAACAGCTGCCCCTATGCTCCCACACATTTCCTGACTTCAGGAAGGCAGCTGTATTTTGGTGATTCACCTCCCCACCTACTCTACCTTCCCGTACCTTTCAGTTTCTCCCCACACTGCCCAGTAATGATATCCAGATTTTACTTCTCTGAAGCTCAATCTCCTCATCTGTAAAATAGGGGTAATCATAAACTACCAATTGTAAAAGTTTAACTGAGAAGAAAGTGTTTTACAATTGTTAAAGTGGTAAAGAAATGTGATTTTTTTGTGAGCGGGAGGAAGTCTGGATCCCCGTGATTTAGTAGAGATAGGAATGCAGAATGGCAATTCAGATGTATCCATAGCCTTTGAGATTTGCTTGAGGACAATGAGAAGTTAAGTGACTTAATCATAGCCTTGTGGTTTGTGTGTGTCAGAGGCAAGACTTGAACCCTCGGTCTTTCAAACCCTGTGATCCTCTTCTATCCCTTATGGCAGGATGCACATCTCTACTGATGCTGATGCTGATGATGGAAGTGGTGGTGGCAATGATGGGGCAACATAGCAAAGTGGAAAGAATAGTGACGTGACAGATGGAAGACGTGTTTAGATCTTACCTCTGCCACTTTCTACCTGTGTACTCGTGAACAAATCACTTCCTCTGCCTGGGCCTTGGTTTCCTCTTCTGTAAAATGAGGAGAATGACTCCTCAAATTGCTTCTGGCTCTAGCCCTAAGTGAAGCTAAATTCTATTGCCCTCCAACTTTCACCTCTTTCTCCTAGTTCTGTCCTCTGAGGTCAAGTAGGACAAGTCTTCTCCCTCTGTCCTATGATGTCAGAACCCTATGGGAAGGATAGGAACAAGACCTTTCTCTTAGATTCGTACCGAATCCTTATGGGATAGATGGAATGGATGTCATGAGTGACCAACATTCAAGCAAATCTTCATGATTATCCCAGGGCTTTATGAAGTACTCAGCTCTAGGTAGTTGATAATACTTTATACTTTCCCAACTTCCCTTGTTCTCTGCTTATTGAAATCCTCCCTTTCTTTCAATGCTTCTGGTACTTTTCCTAATTTCCTCTCTCCTTCCAGCCTAAAGTGATTTCTCCTTGAGTTTCTCACTGTGCTTCATCAATATCTCTTCTTGGCATATATATTCCATTTCAGCATTTCAAGAAATTCATTGGTTTTCGCTGATATGTTTCCTCCCTTTTCTGCTGACGCAGTCTCCAAACTCTACTCGTTTATTAGACAGTCTTTATTCCACACAGAGCACTAGAGGAAAACCATCAGAGTCTCACATTCAATTTTGTTGTACTTATCTGTGTCTATGTTTTAGTCCTCTACTGGATTATAAGCTCCTTGAGAGCAGGAATTGCATCTGAACCAACTTTTGTGCCCAAGTGCCCACAAGAGGACCTGTACATGGCATGTCTTTAATTTGTTGAACTTAATTCCCAGAAGATGGAATACTTCTTTCTCTTTCAACCTAATTATAGTGCCTAGAAACCTCTAGGCTTCTATCTTCTCTAGAATTTCTCTGAAGAATTTCAAATGATCTCAGAACTTTCAAACCCTTGAGTTTCTAATACTACCCTGCCTCATGTTCACTTACAGTTGATTGCAGTATAAAAGTCTTTTCCATAACACTGTATATTCTACAATGGGAATGGTTTATGAAACTTTTCTAAAAAAGTCTCTGCGTGACCATAGGCAAGCAATTTGTTCTCTCTGTACTTCAGTCTCTGTAAAATAAGATTAATAATTGATCCATACACCTCCACAATAGTTGTGAGGAAATGGCTCTATAAATTTTAAAATCATACTAGAAATAGTAGTATGCATGAGAAGTACAGGGCACATATTAGTCACTCAATGAAGATGAAAGTGACTGATCTGGGGAGGGCTCCCCCCCACTCCCACCCATACCCCAACGTTAACAGCCCAAGATGCAGAAAATGGGACTCATTTGACAAGGAAAGAAAAAGACATGAAATGCCTAGGACTTACAGGTTGACCAAGTATAGATTTTGGAAGTCATGTTCTTAAAGGCCCTTTCAATAACTGGACATACCTACAACGACAAAAATTTTGGATTTCAGTGGAGGCTTAGTACTGCTGTACACCTAGCCTAATAACTTATGCAGTCTCCCATGGAGACATGAAGCAAAATGTCACAGTATTAGTATGAAACTGATTAAAGTTTTCATCTCCTAGATATTCAAGAGGGAGGAAGGAAGGAAGGAAGGAAGGAAGGAAGGAAGGAAGGAAAGATTTGGAAAGCTAAAGCTTAAGTCCTAGGATCAAAACTGAGAATTACATAGGACTTCACTGGTCATCTAGTCCAACCTATACACCAAAGGAATCCTACTATGACATATCCAGCAAGTTGACTCAACAATCTAGCCTCTTCTTGAATTTGGGAGGAGAAAACCCCTCACCACTGAAGGCTTGTGATTTGGCTCTTAGATACTGTTAATTGTTAAGAAGTTTTCTCTGACATCTAGTCTAAATTCACCCTTCTAACTACCACCCAGTGCTCTTGATTAGGCCTCCTAAGACTAAACAGAGGAAGTGTAATCCCTTCTCCCCATGCAGACCTTTTAATATTCGAAAACAGTTATTGGTCAAAAAAGAACAATTAGGCATGATGAGAAAGTCCATTGAAAATGTCGTACAATTTCTAGTCAGTGACAACACTGGATTCAACTTACAAAAATTTAGTTTACACACAACTTTTCAGCCCAGCAAAATGTGACATTGCTTCACGTAAGACAGCCCAACAAAAGAACTGTAAGATGAGAGCTGTTTTGTAGTAAAACACAATTTGGCTGCAAAGGAGGCAAAGGTCAAGTTGTAATTCTTCTTGAGCAAGACTTTGGGTTGCTGTCTGACCCATATGATTATTGGCAGTCCAAGCATTTAGTCTCTTCAGTTATTGAATTTGATAAAACCTCGGAGTTGGGTGGGCACTCAGGGGGCATCTAGTGCAGTCCCAAAGGTAAGCAGACATCCTGTTCAAAATATCCTGGACAAGCAGTCAACCAACCTCTGTCTGAAGACCTCCAGTGAAGAGGACACCAATACCTCCTGAGGCAATCAGCTCCACTCTGGGAGAGTTCTGATTTTTAGAAAATTTTTTATCGAGCTGAAATTGGATTCCCCTGGAGCTTCCACCCCCTGCTCCTACTTCTATCCTCTGGAGTCAAGTAGCAGTGAATGAAGGAACAGATATATATTAAAATACTATGGGCCAACCTCTGTGAATACAAATAGAAATCAACGAAGTGTCTGCCCTTAAGAATATTTTAAGTAATTCTTAATCTGAGGTCACAGGCTTGATGGTTTTGTTTTATTTAATTATTAAATCTTAATATGACTGATTTCCTTTGTAATCTTGCATATTTTATTTTCTGCATTTAAATACATTCAGAGAAGGAATCCATAGTACTCACTGGACTGGCAAAGAGGTCCATGACACACAAAGGTTAAGAACCCCTGGTCTAATGTGTCTTTACCACAATAGCCTTCCAGATATTTGAAGATAGCACTCATACCTTCATTGTCTTCCTTTTTTTCCAGCCAGAACCTCCATGGTCAAATGGATTCACTTAATTCGTTACCAAAGGTTCAATTCTCACAACTAAAATGATTCCTTCTAATAATAATCTAAGTTATATGGTAGTTATTGTAGAATACTGAAAATAAATAAAATTATTTTAAAAATTTAAAAATTATATAAAATGATTCCTTCTTCCTAAGAATGGCCCGGTTGTTGCCATTCTAGAGGAGAGGTGACTCAGTTACTGGCATGAATGTATTCCCACAATTTTATGCTTTCCCATGCATAAGGAAAAGGCATCACACTCACGTCTTTTTTCACTAAGGTGGGCAGTGTTGGCATCAGGGTATTAATGACCTTTTTCATTAAAAAGTTGACTGCAAAGGAGATCCTGCCCAAAATAAAACAGGAAAATAAGAAAAACAACAGTAACAGTTATAATAGTACCAAATGACACTTCCACTTAAGTATTTTGAGGCTCTGTAATGACATGGTGTGGGGACTCGGTCCACTGATACAGAGCAGTTAATAAGAGTTCACATTTATCTAGAACTTTAAAGTTGTATACATGATCTTACTGTATCTTCCCAACATGTCTTTAAGACTGATGCCATTACTACCCTTACTTTACAGATGAAGAAGATTGAGCAGATAGAGGTTGGACCTTGATAGAGCTAGTAAATGTTTGAGGTAGGATTTGAATGAAGATTTTCCTTATTCAATATTTAGGGTTCTATCCACTACTCCACATTGCCACATAACAGTCTATAACTTGATAAATGATCTTTGGGAGTTTCTATGACCAAAAAACTCAATCAACTTGAGATTTACTAGGTGATGAATTTTTTAAACTTCAAGCTGATGCTTCAACAAGAAGTGTATGATCCATTATTGAAACATTTCCAGCATTGTAGGATCTGTAAGAATCTGTTTTTCTAAAACAGCCTTTAAAAACTTAGATTTGCTGCCAGGAAAAGCATAGGAAGAGATTTTGGTGCAGACTTTACATGTAATATTATTTGGCATATATGTACAAGTATTATGTATTATACAATATGAATGTATATATACATGGATATAAGCACACACACCTATTTACTTATATATACATTCATATATGTATGTACTAATATAAAAAGAAGCAGATGTTATATTGGATAGAGAGTTGACCTCAGAGCCAGGAATATCTGGGTTCACACTACCCTATTGACACCTAATAGCTGTGCCTCTCTGGGTAAGTCCCTTGCTCTCTCAGTGCCCCAGGTAACTCTTTTTCCCCTCAACTTCTTTACTTTTATTAATTTCCCATTTTCTTTCTTTAAAACAATTTCCATAGCTTCCCATTTTTATTCAATTTTACTTTATTTTCAGTTCCAAGTTCTCTCCCTTCCCTCCACCCCTACTCCACCCACTGAGAAGGCAAGAAACATGATACTCATTATACATATATGAAATAAAACAAAACTTTTTTATTAGCCATGTTCTCCCCCTCCATAAAAAAAAATCAAGAAAAAGAAAGAGGAAAAAAAAGTCTGCCCTCTCTGTCTGTCAGTTCTCTATCTAGAGGTAGGTAGCATTTTTCATCATGAGTCCTTTGGAATTGTGGCAAATCATTATATTGACCAGAGTTACCAAGTCTTTGACGATTATCTCCACAGTAGTGTTGTTACTATGTAAATGGTTCTCCTGATTCTGCTCATTTCACTTTGCATCAGTACATATAAATCTTCCCAGGTTTTCCTGAAACCATCCCCTTCATTATGTCTTACAGTAAAATAGTGTTCCATTGCATTCATATGCCATAACTCATTCAGCCATTCCCTCATTAATGGACATCTCCGCAGTTTCCAATTCTTTTCCACTGCAAAAAGAACTACTATAAACATTCTTGTACAAATAGGTCTTTTTCTTTCATTTCATTATGAGAAGAGACCTAGTGCTGGGTCAAAGGATGTGTATACATAGTTTTATAGCCCTTTGGGCATAATTCCACTTTGTTTTCCTGAATGATTGGACTGGTTCACAACTCCACCAAAACTCATTAGCCATCTATTTTTCCACTTTCCTTCCAGTATTTTTCATTTACTTTTTCTTGGCATGTTGAGGTGGTACTTCAGGGGTGGTTTAATTTGCATTTCTCTAATTATCATTGATTTAGAACATCTTTCATGCGACTATTGCCAGCTTTGATTTCTTTCTCTGAAAAGCACCTATTCATATCCTTTGACCACTTATCAAGTGAGGAATGGCTCTTATTTTTATAAATATGGATAATTACATTATGTATTTGAGAAATCAGAGAAACTTGCTATAGTATTTTTTCTCGGTTTCCCGCTTTTCTTCTAATTTCAGCTTCTTTGGTTTTGTTTGAGTGAAAACTTTTCAGTTTTGTGTAATCAAAACAATGGGAAGCTAGATGGCACAGTGGATAGAATGCCAGGTCTGGAGTCAGGAAGACTCATCTTCCTGAGTTCTAACCTGGCCTCAGACACTTATTAGCTGTGTGACCTTAAACAAGTCACTTCACCTTAGTTTCCTCATCTGTCAAATGAGCTGGAGAAGGAAATGGCAAACCAGAATCTTTGCCAAGGAAACTCCAAAATAGGGTTACAAGGAGTTTGGACAGTTCTGAACCAGCACCACCACCACCACCACAAAAGAGCCAGTAAAGGAAATAGAGAAGAGATTACTAGAGGGGAAGAACCAACAAACTTAAGTTTTCTTTAAAGCCAAGAGTGGTTGCATACAGTAGTGTCAAACTCAAATAGAAATGAGCCGCTAAACTTTACATAAGGATCCTTGCATATTGACTTTAAAAGCCACACATTAACATTATTTATGTACTATTGCATCTTTGTTTATTTTGTTAAATATTTGCACACTGCATTTTAATCTGATTGGACCCTATTCAGGGAGTGTATTCATTCAGGCCATTTGTAATCTCTGTTCTAGTAGGATGAAATGATCACATGGGTCAGAAAAGCTGTAGCAAGGGTAAGGATTGAATAACGAAGTCATTTGTAAAAAAAAAAAAAAACATTAAAAGACTTCAAAATTCTGGTGAGCATAGGGTTTAGTTGTAATTTGAAAAGACTAATAGATCATGAAGCATGCTTCTCACCTACTGGCAAAGAAGTAATAGATTTTAGGTGTGGAATGAAGCATGTGTTTTAAAAAAATAGCCAAAATGTCAATTTCCTTATTTGTTATAAGGGAAGGTTATTTTTGAGAGGGGAAGGAGGGTATTGGGGAATGGGGTAGTCATTGGGAACTGAAAGCAATATAAGCAAAAGAGTATCAATAAAACATTTCTGAAAGACCACTGAACCCAAGGAGGCCTGAATATTTTACCCCTTTTTGATCAGTACCAATATCTGCAATGGGTCAACTAGATGGTGCAATAGAAGTGGGCCAAGAGGAAGATTTGAATTTAAATTTTACCTCAGACAGTTACTATCTGTATGACCCTAGTCAAGTCACTTAATCCTTATTTGCCTCAGTTTCTCATCTGTAAAATGAAGACATACTGAAGAAGAAAATGGCATATAATTCTGAGGTCTTTGCCAAGAAAACCTGATGGGACCACAAAGAATTGGACCCAACTGAACAGCAACATCTACCGAAGTCACAGGAAAATGAACTTTATGCTACTATAGAAAACAGCTAATCACATTCTCTTGTGAGTTAGTGAGATAGCTAACAGTAAATTTGTGGTTGTTTTATTTCCTAGGCATAAATTATGTTTCTGTGTCCCTACATTTATCATCTCAGGAGTCAAAGACTGTCATAATCCCCAGAAGTTTATCAACTTTATCAATAGTTTATCAAACAAGTTTTTCAATAGAAAGCCATTTTTATTATCATACTGTCCATACTACAATCTCCTTGTCAAAAACCAGACTGCCTGTACCAGAGACTATGATCAAGATGAACTTAATCTTTGAGGCCCCCCTAGTCTAATTAATAGATACCTCCTCTAGGTACTATTTCCAGAAAGTCCTAGCCATGTTTACTTTATTCCAACCTCTTTAGCCTCCTCCTTCAAAATGTCCTTCCCCTTTTTTGGAACCACAAACCCTGATCAAATTAATTTTGCCATTGCTTCTTAATGGATTGTATCATACTCCCATGTGACTTTACTCATCATTCTTATCCACAGTTCCTCTATGGGTATTATTTCCTTGATTAGAGTGGAAGTACTCTGAGGGCAAGAAAATTCTTTGCTTTTATATTGGTATCCTTAGCACTTAGCATAGTGCTTGACATGAATCAAGAACTTAATAAATAATGGTTCATTAACTTACTAGTGAAAAGAGATGAGAATCAACTGAGATTATATGACAAGCATTTTGCAAACCTTAATGTTAGTTGCTGTTGTTATTATTTGTAATAGGAGATTACTCTTGCTACTGAGGCCACTTGAGAATAGATTAAGCTGTGCTTTAGTTCATTTGGTGCTTCAAAAATTTTGTGGCTCAAAGTCCTCTAAATACCTGTAAAAAATGACTCTAAACAAATTCTAGAGCTACAGAATCCACAAAATGACAGAGTAAACAAATCCCCAGTCCAAGACAACCTGGAAAGTTGACAGGAAGGGTCTTTTGCACCAGGAGGGAACAGAGTACAGTACAGCATGGGCCACATTGTCACAGACCTGCTGGAGCAGGCCAGAGGGGACTGAATCATTGGCAGCTATGGCAGTTTCTAGACTTCTCAACCCCAAAACACCAAAAAGGTCAGTGAGAAAACTTAGTGGGACTGGGGTGAAAGAGGAACACAGATATGGCCAGGTCCACCCCCAGCCCCAAGGTGGTGGGGATAGTGATGGCAGTGGCAGAGGCTGCTTCCAGACCTCTGGGCCCACAGATGGTCGGGGATTGAGCAAATCATATAAAATCCCTGATGCCTGGGAAAGCACCCCCACCCTCATCTCCACTGGAAGCAGAGTTCTGCCTTGACAAAGAATTAGAAAATCAAATGCTTGGCTGGGAAGATGAGCAAACATCATAAAAGAACTCAGACTATAGAATCTTACCTTAATGACAAGGAAAATAAAGGCATTGAACCAGAGGAGGACAGCAGAATCAAGGCTCTTACATCAAAAGCCTCCAAGAAGAATATGAATTCGTCACAGGCCATGGAAGAGCTCAAAAAAGATTTTGAAAATCAAGTAAGAGACTAGAGGACAAACTGGGAAGAGAAATGAGAGTGATGCAAGAAAATCATGAAACTGAGCCAACAGTTTGCTAAAGGAGACCCAAAAGAATATTAAAGAAAATAACACCTTAAAAAATAGACTAACTCAAATTGTAAAAGAAGTCCAAAAAGCCAATGAGGAGAAGAACGCCTTAAAAAGCAAAACTAGCCTAATAGAAAATGAGGTCCAAAAGCTCACTGAAGAAAATAATCCTTTCAAAACTAGAATGGAGCAACTGGAAGCTAGTGACTTCATGAGAAATCAAGAAATTATAAAACAGAACCAAAAGAATGAAGAAAAGAAGAAAGTGTGAAATATCTCATTGGAAAAACAACTGATCTGGAAAATAGAGTCAGGAGAGACAATTTAAAAATTATTGGACTACCTGAAAGTCATAATAAAAAAAGCCTCATTTTAAAAATATATAGAGAACTGAGTCAGATGTACAAAGATATAAGTCATTCCCCAATTGGTAAATGGTCAAAGGATATATATGAACTGACAGTTTTCAGAGGAAGAAATTAAAGCTATCTATAGTCATTAGAAAAAACGTTCTAAATCACTACTGACTAGAGAGATGCAAATCAAAACAACCACATCACACCTATCAGATTGGCTAACATGAGTAAACAGGAAGATGATAAATGCTGAAGAAGATGTGGGAGAGTTGGAACACTAATTCATTGTTGGTGGAGCTGTGAGCTGATCCAACCATTCTGGAGAGCAATTTGGAACTATGCCAAAGGGCTACAAAAATGTATATCCCCTTTGACCCAGCAATACTGCTTCTAGGACTGTATCCCAAAGAGATCATTAAAATGGGAAAGGATCTCACATGTACAAAAATATTTATAGCAGTTCTCTTTGTGGTGGCCAAGAACTGGAAATTGAGGGGATTCTCATCAATTGGAGAATGACTGAACAAGTTGTGGTATGTGAATGGAATGTGAATGGAATAATGGAATACTATTGTGCTATAAGAAATGATGAACAGGAAGATTTCAGAGAGGCCTAGAAAGATTCATATGAACTGATGCTGAGTGAAAGGAGCAGAACCAGGAGAACATTGAGCACAGTAACAACCACAGTGTGTGGGGAATTTTTTTGGTAGACTTAGCCCTTTATAGCAATGCAAGGACCTCAAACATTCTGGATTCTTGAGGCCAAATGCCATCCACATCCAGAGAAATAATTGTGGAATTGGAACACGGAATGAAGCAAAGTATTTTATCTTGTGTTATGTTCTGTTTTGTTTTTTTCTCATAGTTTCTCCAGTTCATTTTAATTCTTTTATGCAACATTATTAATGTGAAAATGTGTTTAATAAGCATGTATGTACAGAACCCATATAAGATTGCATGCCATCTTGGGAAGGGAGAGGGGAGGAAGGGAAAGAAAAATCTAAGACTTATTGAAGTGATTGTACAAAACTGAAAACAAATAAATTAACTAAAAAAAAGCCTAGACATCAGCTTTCAAAAAATTGTCATGGAAAACTGCCCTGATATTCTAGAACCAGAGGGGAAAATAGAAATGGAAAGAATTCACCAATCACCTCTGAAAAGAGATCTTAAAATAAAAATTTTTAGGAATATTATAGCCAAATTCCAGAATTCTCAGGTCAAGGAGAAAATATTACAGGCAGCCAGAAAGAAACAATTCAAGTATTTTGGCAGTACAATCAGGATAACACAAGATCTAGCAACTTCCACATTAAAACCTGGAATATGATATTCCAGAAGTCATAGGAACTAAGATTAAAACCAAGAATCACCCACCCAGCAAAACTGAGTGTAATATTTCAAGGGAACAAATAGATATTCAGTGAAATAGAGGACTTTTAAGCATTCTTGATGAAAAGATCAGAGCTGAATAGAAAATTTGACTTTCAAACACAAGAATCAAGAGAAGCATGAAAAGGTAAACAGGAAAGAGACATCATAAGAGACGTACTAAAGTTGAACTGCTTACATTCCTACATGGAAAGATGATATGTGTAACTCATGAGACACTTTTCAGTACTAGGGTAGTTGGAGGAAATAGATAGATAGATAGATAGATAGATAGATAGATGGCACAAGGTGAGTTGAATATGAATGGATGATGTTTAAAAATAAAAGTAAGGGCTGAGAGGAATACATTGGGAGAAGAAAGGGAGAGATAGAGTGGGGGTAAATTATCTCTCATAAAAGAGGCAAGGAAAAGGTTTCACAATAGAAGGAAGATGGGGAAGGTGAGAAGAAATGAGTAAACCTTACTCTCAACTGATTTGGCTTAAGGAGAGAATATCATATACACCAAAATGGATATTTTACCCTACAGGAAAGTAAAGGGGAAGGGGATTAGGAGGAGGCATGATAGAAGGGAGGGCACATTTGAGGAGAGATAGTCAGAATCAAACACTTTAGAAAAGGGAAAGGGTCAAAGGAGAAAATAGAATAATTGGGGGTGGTTGAGATAGGATGGAGGCAAATATAGTTAGTCTTTCACAACATGACTATGGAAGTGTTTTGCAGAACTAAACATGTATAAACTATACTGAATTGCTTGTCTTCTCAATAGTGATGGGTGGGGAGGGAAGAAGGGAGAGAATTTGAAACTCAAAGTTTTAACAATAAATGTTAAATTATTTTACCTTCAACTGGGAAATAAGACATATGGCAATGGAGTATAGAAATCTTTCTTGCCCTTCAAGAAAATAGAGGAGGAGGGGAATAAGAGGCAGGGATGATGAAAGGGAGGGCCAACTGGTGGAAGGGGTAATCAGAATTCATGCCATCTGGGGCTAGGGGAGGGGAAATATTGTGGAAATAAATGTGGAAAACCAAAAATAAATAAATAAATTTCAATCTTAAAAAAAATATTATCACTGGAGATTTGATGAAAGGTAAAGCACATTTTGCTCCAGCTCCTTTTCTGTTTATTATAAAATCTGAGTGTTTCTAGATAATTAAAATATCTATTTGTCTAATTCAACTTGTCATAATTGTTCCTAATGGCTCTTTGATGCTATTAAAACCTTCAGAAGTTTGAGGTTTTTTGGTTTTGCCCCCACAAAAAACAAGCATCCATTGACTATAAGGATAGAAACAGAACATCAGATTTTAAAAGACTTTGACAGGGCCCCCATGACGGTTTAGTGACACATTACACTTACATGATCCTTTGCATTTTAAAAAGCACTTTCCCACAATGAAAAACAGGTAATATGATTGCTATTATTCTACAGATAAGGAAATAGAAAATGAAGAGTTAAGTAACTTGTCCACAGTTGTATAACTAGAGAATGTGTTTTTTGACTTGAAGTCCAATGCTCTTTAAGCTACTTTATAAATACACATGTTTACCTCCTAGAAATCTTATTTTCTCCACTACTTCCCATTTCCCCAGGCCACTGACAAGTGAATTACCCAATGTGGGAGAAAAATGAGAGATCTTTTGGTTCTAACCCATAGAGGACTCCCATAAATGAAGGTCAGAAAGTCAGTGTTCCTAAAGGGTTCCAGAAAGAAATCGAAATCTTGAAAGATGTGATAAAGTAATAAAAGGCAGAATTTGTGGCCTCAGAAGAAATAATTAACAGAAGAGAAAAACTTGAATGCAAGGTGTCAAGTCTCTTTAAAGAAGCGAAGAAAATAATTTAGTGGAGAATACCAGTGCTCTAAAGTGAAGGATAATCTGGAAGGGAAACAAAAAAGCAGTACTATTAAAAACATAATCATCTTCACATAAGAAAGAAACTGATTATAAAGTCAGGATATGTGGAGACAACTTAAAGATCATTTGCTTCTCAGAAGAACATTAAAAGCAAAAATTCCTGAATATGATAACCCAAGAAATAATACATGAAATGTTCCCAGAACTTCTGAATGTGGAAATTTGATAACACAGAACATTTCAGCCACCAGAGACTGCAACTGAGAATGGAATACTATATTCCAAAGAGCCAAGGTCCTAAAGATGTATCCTAAAATGAAATACCTTGCAAACTCGAACTTAATCAAGTATATTTGATAAAGTAGAGTAGGGGCTCTGAACTTAACTAAGAGATGTTGAAATTTTATTGTTTATTAAAAAAAAAACCTAACATAAACCTGGACTACTTTAGTACTTGCATTGGTTAGATTTATTATGGTAATTAGTCAAGTAGCCTAAGAATTTATAAGTGAAGCTAGTGCCTCTTATAAATATCTTTGACTCTAATAATATAATTCATTACATTCAGTCCATTGTCTTTAAGGTGACCTAAAACTTTAATTCTTTGGAGAATGTTACTACATTACTCAGAGCCATATAACATCATCAGGGATATATTTATGATGAAAAGATAGGTTTTTGCGACAGCAAGAAGCTTAGGGTCATTAAAAGCACTATACCATTCAATTCAACACTTTAGCTTTCTTCAGTTCATTTCTTGGTCAAATTCACTTTCTTTTCACTGTTCAAGTTATACTTATTGATGGACTAGTCTTTGGATTTTCTATACAATTACATGTACATTCATCATCCTTTTTTTTTCCAATGTGAAGAGTTGGCTTTGTATTTTTTTTAAGTTAATGTGGAAGGCTCAGCAGGGTTCCCAGATTTAATATAATCGGTACAATATTATTTACAAAGAGGAACATCTGGAGCACCTCAAAAAAAATCTCTGTTGAGTTTGGATCCTGCAACTAATATCCTATATGAAAAAAAAACTTCTTTTGTGCAATTTATCTCTGTTTTATAAGTCATTTGACATCAATAATCTGAGAATCATAAAACATATTTATATTTGTCACTACATTTTCAATCAATCGTAAGATTTTAGCATATGCATAAGATATACTCTATTAGAAGAAAGATTTTACAGGGCACATTTTACTCTACCAAATAAAAGATTTTTATAATTAATGAACAAAAAGAACAAAGAGATCTTGCATTATTTGCCACTTTCATTCTTTTTATATTGACTATAAACATGCTCTCTACTATTTAACATTATTTATAAAAGACTACCTGTTCCCTTTTCTTGACTTCAATATCCTCAATACATGCGGAATGCATCCTCATAAAATTTTGTAGAGATTGATGGAAGATATGGGCCATCCATTGTTGTCACTCTCAATTGTTGGGGGCATAATAATAAGTTCTCTGAGTCTTTACTAAAGTTGGCTGCCCATAACTCAACACAGTATTCCATATTTGGTTTGACCAGGCAGGGTACAGCATGATTCTCTTCTCCCAAGTACGGAATATTATGCCTCTGCAAATGCTTATCTAAGATGAAATAGCCTTCTTGGCTGCCATATCACAGTATTGATGCATATCCAGCTTATGACTAGTCCACATAAAAATCTCTTCAAATCTTTTCTTTTGAACAAAGTTCCATATAACCATGCCTACCTTATGTTGTACTCACAAAGTTGATACTTTTTTAAACCCAAATGCAGGAATGCACATTTATCTCTATTAAATTTCATCTTATGTAATTTGAAAAAAAATAAAGTGGAGTTATATCAGATGAATGAGAAGATACTTTGAAGAGTTATAAAGTACTGTCTACATGTAAAAAGTTATTAGTTGTGGAATGACAAATACTCACTTTTGTAAAACAGTGATGCGTAAGTTATTGGGGCTGCTGGTACACCTTCCGAGGACTAAACGAGAATTCCCTTGGTTGTCAGTTTTTGTGTGGACTTCAGCTATGACATCAATTTCCATGTGCAGCTCAATGAGATTTTTGCTAAATATGCTAAAATGGAATAGAGATACTCCAGAAAATTAACCTGAGCTTCACATCTTCTCTAAACAGAACTCAGCAGGCACAGTTGGGAGGAGGAAATGGGATCACTGAGTATCTTCCCAGGGCAGGTTTTGTGAGAATGCTAGGTTTGTGCTAGACATTACAAAGCCATTCTCTTGAGTTAATTCCTCTGTGGACTAGCCAGGTTTCATACCCAGACCCCTTGTCATAGCTAAAGCTACCAGATATTCCACAGCCTCAAGGACTTAGGTGAAGGGTGTATTTAGCCTGGGTTCAGTAACAGGGGCAGAAAGCCAAGGGATCCTAGGGCAGAGGAGTACAATCCTACCTTGGACAAGTGCTACTCTTTGAGGCTCCAGCCTCAGTGAAGGAGGAGGCCCAAACTCTCGGTGGGGGATTACTCACATGTTGAGGCCAGCCACCATATCCAGAGGGATCCTAATCTGGTGATGACCATCCTCAGAAAGTTGAAACGTCAACTGGGCAATGTTAGCCTCAGTGACTTTCAGCCTACAGTAAGGAAATGACAGTCAAGCAAAGATGAGGTGCAGTCTCTTATCCATAGGCCCATGATACTGTCTTGGAACCAAGGTGCCTTTCTTCTTCATGGAAAGAGGGGATATGCACACAATTCATTCATGTACAAAAAAAGCAAATCATGGGGGATAAATATAAACCATCAGATTCCAGCATACTTTCTTGTGGTGGGCTTTGCAAATGGCTTTGTTTCACACCCTAGTGAAAATGAATGTCATGGAATGCCAAATGATGACTTTGTTTGACTTTTCTTATTGAATTGACTGAATTAGCTCTCTTGTTGTAACTCTGTAGAATCCTAGAATCCAGTAACTCTAAGATCTTAAAAGGTACTGATTACAGAGCAAATTTTCATCAGACACATATGCACATACACGTACAAACACACATGCACACATGTATGTGAACACACATGTACACACATACATATAAACACACAAACAACCCCCCCCCATTCCTTTCACATATGCTTAGCAGCTGCCTGAGATCTGACATGCAGAAGAATCCTTTGGAGGGCACTTTTAAATTGGGCTTTTTATAAATGTACACACAGACACACACACACGCACACGCACACACAGAAACACACACACATTAGTCTTGGTCTTGAGGGACTGTAGGGATTGATTTTGAGCTGAATTGCTTTTTAAACTGAGTGTCTGGTTCTGGAAGAGAAAGTCACACATGTAGGGTACCACATGTGTGTGTGTTAGTATACATGTGTTTGTATGTGAGAGAGACAGAAACAGAGAGAAAGAAAAGAGAGAGAAACAGAAAGACAGAGACAGAGAGAGACAGACAGAGAGAGCACATAAATGTGGGCTCAAGTACAAATTTCAGACTTTGATATGGGTCTGTAACACCTTGTCCTGTTGGTGCTACATAAACCCCTAATTCCCTACTTTCTCCTCCTCCCTTCATACATGCACTTTGTCTCTGTGATATACTCTCACATACTTTCTGCAACAAGCAAGCACACACACATATAAGATCATGCATGAAGATGTACATTTAGATCTCCTAGACTATCTAATTTCACTTGACTTTACAGATTGGGAAACTGAGGCCCCCAATGTTTAAGAGGCTTGAACTCAAGTTCTGGAACTCCAATTCCAGAGCTGTTTGCACTGCATCATGTTTTCTCCTTGTTCCTGGGTCAACTAAACTCTAATTTCCTTGAGAGCAAGATATCTCCTTAGCATTATACATAGTATATCATACTTAATAAATACTGTTGAATCGAATCAGTCAACTGTTATTGTAAATAAGTGACACTGAATTTCTCCCTCAAGAAGCTGAGTCCTATCAGGATGCACTTGGTGTCACCAAACTGCTCACCATAGAATCTGCTTCATGAAACTGTTGACAAGGCCTCCAATCAAGGGGATGTTGTTACTATTTCTCATGGCTTCATAGAGAGGCAAATCTTTTAGTACCTGAACAGCATCCTGATTTGTAAGTTCCTGAAAAAAAACTGAAAAAAAAATTCCTTGAAGTCATACTTGCTATGTCTATTGAAATATATGATTTCTAAAACACTTTCCCCCCAAATTAAAAAAGAATAATTCTTTGAGTTAAGTATTTATGACTATTTTACCCAAGAAAAAACTTGAGGTTGATTGAACTCATTTGGGGCACAATAGAGTATCAGAGTACTTCCTGTCTGTTCAGCTGCTGGACTACCGTGACTCCCGAGCAAGGCTATAACTAGGCTATAGCTATTGGAGTCTTGTACCAGGGCATCTACAGTCAAAGGAATGTATTGTTTTCCCAAGGGAATATGCTTCCTCCTTTTGGTTGTCTTCAGACTACTCTCCTTCCACCTTTTAGTCTTCCTGTGTCCTGTGCTATGCATATAATACAAGCCTGCTCCTTCATCTATCCTGAGCCAACATCTCTTCACCTTGGCATCTCTCTCTCAGGGTTCACCTTCCTCTCCAGAAAATGGGTCTTTCCAGGGGATGGATTTTCTCCTCCTGTCAAACCTGTTCTTATAACTGGAATCTTTCATGCTTCCTCCCACTCTCATCCATTCCTCTCTTTGTTTTCTGTACCCCCACTGTACTTCCCCCCACTGTTTCTTGTGTGCCACCACAACCAATGTAGCAGCCAGTCTCTTTGCAATGAAAGAAGTCCTAGCTACTGATGCAACTCAGAGCTAAAATTCTAGTGTCTATATGGGTGATCCAGTAAGCTTTCCTCAAACCTCTAACCACACAATGAGCTGAGCCCCTTATTCACACCTAGAACAAACATTAGCCTCAGGCACAGACAGGCTGATTCTTGACTCTGTTTATAGACTAAACTGTATGACTGACCTCAGACTGAGCCCTAACCCCAGCCATATCTGAGCCATAATCTGAATTCTAATCCTTGTCATGTTTTGAATCCTCTCTCTGGTCTCCATATGAGTATTGTTGGTCGTAGCTCTGCATGGCTCCTCTAAAGCAGAACACAGAGTCAAGGAAGGCCTTGGTAGCAGCTGTGGACACAGGACTATGATGCCAGCAATCTTTTTCTAGTATCCTGGTACTTGAATTCTTCCACTGATGTGGACATTACTACCTACAAGTTCCATGTTGTATGACTCTAATAGTTTCAATGTGTGGTAGTCCCTTCTGTCCTTCTATCCTTCTGACCTGTTGCTGTGACTTACCTTGGTTGAAGACTTCTGGGCTGATGCTCAAAATTGCCTGGCCTCTTGGTGTAGCTTGGGCTGAGGATATTATAAGCAAAATCCCGAAAAGTGCCAGTCCCCATGGTTGCAGCATCGTTATTCCTGAAATCAGCAGAGAATATGGAACAATCACAATGCCTCATGGAAGGGAAATGCTCCTATTAGAAAGACCGGGCAAGAGGAAGAACTTTGGGAAAGGGTATGACTGGTGTAAAAACAGGACTTGTTGCTGAACACAAATGTATAATAAGAGCAAGAGAGATAAGGAAGGAAGGAAGGAAACAAGCATTTATTAGGTTCCTACTATGTGTCCAGTACTATGCTAGGAGCTTTACAAATATGATTTCATCTATTATTTCACAATAACTCTAGGAGGCAGGTGGTATTATTACCCACATTTTGAAATTAAGAAAACTGAAGTAGACAGAGATCAAGTGACTTACCCAGGATTACAAAGATCCCAAATGTCTGAGGTCACATTTGAACTCAGAGCTCCCTCACTCCAGGCACAACACTCTATTTACTACCCCTATGCTCCAAGCATTAAAAGTCTTTATTTTTTGTCTTCTGGCTGTTTAGTAAAAATACATTGTAATTTGAACCTGAGATAGCTTGAGTTTTCTGGAGAGTCTCATGTGAAATAGAGTTTGACCCAAGTGCTACCTAAACCACCACCTTTTAAGGACCAGGATATGACTCCAGGCAAGCTCCTTCTCTCTAAACTGACATTTCTGACTCTTTAAAGTGAAAGGCTTATTATGTAAGTTAGTCTTCAAGGTTCCTTATAGCTGGAATGTTTTCTAGAGTTCCCATCTCTCCTCTCCACCAGGTCTCCTTTGGACATTTTACTGAAATTCGCATCAGGATAAGAAGCATTCATTCAATATCCATCTTACAAGTGACCACTGAGTGAAGAACCCTATGCTAGGTGCTGGAGGAAATAAAAATCAGCTATATCACTATCCCTGCCCTTACAGAGCTCATAGTCTAATACGGGATTAAGACATCTACACATAAGAAACAAGATAGCAGTGTATTAGAGGAGTGCAAAATTTTCCTATGTTAGGCCTGCAGGGGATGGTTGTGACCAACCATGTGAATCAGGGAAGATTTCTTAGTGGAAGCAGAGACTGAATTGGTTGGGAAGAGAGTATAAGAAGGTTGGATAGCACTGTTGGTCTTTGCAGATTCCATGCCAACCCCTCTTTCTGCCTCCTCCCTCTTATTCAGGGGAACTCCAGGCCTGGAGCAAAATAAGAATTCCTTTTTACCACACCACTGGGGAACCACTGGCCTACAGGGGAAAATCCCAAATTCATTAAATTAGTCTAACATTTGAAGCCTTCCAAAGTCTGGCTCTAGCCTATTTGTCCAACTTTGTCCCATATCTGCTGCTTGCCTGAATAACCCCACACCTCTTTTAGTCAGACTTGTTTCCCCATTCTCTTCTTTCCCCAGGACAAGACTCATTCCCTCCTCCTGTATGTACCTTGGCTCAGGTCTACCATATCTAGGATGACATACTCTGCCTTAAAGGCCCTGTTTAATTTCCAAGCCCTGACGGAAAGCATGAAAAACCCAGTCCAGACATTGACTCTCTGAATCTTGGCTCACACTGCCTTGTGATATCTCTTGTATCATTAAACTCTTCCTTAATTAACAGAAAAGCAGGCTGGTCTTCAAAGACACAGAAGAACTAGAGACCAAATTGCCAACATTTGCTGGATTATGGAGAAAGCAGAGTTCCAAGACAAACATCTACTTCTGCTTCATTGACTGTGCTAAAGCCTTTAACTGTGTGGAAAACAATAAAATGTGACAAATCCTCAAAGAAATGGGAGTACCAGATCATCTTACTTGTCTCCTGAGGAATCTGTAT
>CM053769.1:345470787-345490260 GCA_028658325.1 Potorous gilbertii | reverse complement strand
CACCCAACATTACAGTGGCGAGAAAAGTTTAGTTTTGGCACAAAGCCCCAGTTAAGGAATAAACTTAGAGGGACAAATAAATTAGATCCTGACCAGTGTCAATCTGGAGATTGTCCCTTCAAGAGGTAATGATTAACTCCCTACAACTACAAGCACAGACTCAAAGAGAAAAGTTAATTTTCCACAAGGATTCCATGCACACCTAATTAAAACATCTCCCGAAGCTGTCATGGGACTATTTAGCCTTTGGTGATCAGAGGCCACTTGCTGTCTCACCTTCTGTAGAACATGTGCTTTGTAGCGGTGATGACCCCCTGATAATTAGGACACTTCCTCCATGAAAAAGACCTTTGGGCATGTAACAGATGGTAAACAATAGCTCTGCCCTTCATCCCCTCAAGGACACACAGCAGACAGTTGTCAAACATGGACAGCTTTAGAAACGTATCCAGGACGTTGCCTGCTGATGACTCTTTCCTATAAAATTACCTGTTAAAATCAGCAGTGGTCATGCCCTAATGTTGATGATGAGCTAAGGTGGGAAAATGGAAGATTTTCAACTTTGAGGGTAGGAACAATGGGAGCATCTAAATATATCTCCATAAATGAAAATTGAGTTCAAGTGGAAATGGAGTTCTTAGAATCTGCACCCTTCTCCTCCCCAGCTTGGAGCCCTAGGGTTATGCTCTATTTGAGCAATGAATGCTAAACCATAGAAATTCAGAGCTGGGAAGAACCTTAGAAACTCTCCATTTCTAACCAATTGTAACAACCACCTTTGGGGTCACTGAGAACAAGCCTAATCTCTCTCCCACATAAGAGCCTTTTGAACATTTAAAAATAACTCTCTAGTCTTTCATGAGTCTTTTATTCTCCAGGTTAACAACCCTAAATCATTTAGCTCATCTCCACATGCCATGAACCTTTACCACTTTGGTCTTTTATCATTGTGGTCATTACCTTCCTCTGGATTTTCTTTTAGTTTATCAGCATCCTCCCTATAGTTCCCATACCTGAATAAAGATGGAGTCTAACCAAGGCAGAGTGTGGCATGGCTATGAAGTCCTTAGACCTGAAAAGTTACACTTTCCTTAAAGCTTCCCAAGAACGGACTAGTTGATTTGCCTGGCACATCACTTCCTTGACTCAAGCTGAACTTGAAGCTCACTAAAATGTCCATATATTTTTCAAATGATCTGCTGCCTACTCACATTCTCACCCTCCATCATACACTTGTGAATATGATTTTCTTCAACCCAAGTTTAAGACTTTACAATGATCTCTATTAAATTTTTTATATTAGATTCAGCTCAGAGTTCTAACCTATCAGAACTAGAGGGGGGAATCTGGATTCTTGTCATCCATTGTATGATCTATCATTCCAGCTTTATGTCATCGACAAATTTGATAAAGGTGCCTTGAGATGCACATTCATTGATTGATATGTTAAATGACAAAAGGCCAAAAACAGATCGCAGGGGACTCAGTTGGAAAACTCCTTCCAAGTTGACACTGAACAATTAATTCATTGGATCTGGTCATTCAACCAGACTTGAATCAATTTAATTGTATTATTTATCCCACATTTTTCCATCTTGTCTATAAGAATAAAAGACTTCATCAATAAATGAAACCATGGATTATTTTTCATTCAAACAAAAAGCAACTGATCAATTCTCAATTATCCACATAGTGCTTTGCACAATAGGCTCTCAATACAGATTAGCTGAATTGTGAACTTTTCACAGACTGTCTCCTCCTGCACAGTCAACAATCATATATTTTTAGTCATACTACTAGTTAACATTAGCAAAGGACTTTACAGATGTTTTCTCAGTTGAATTTCACAACAATCTTAGTAGGTAGATACCATTGTTATTCCCATGTTACCTATGGCGGGGAACTGAGATAGACAGAAATTAAATGACTTTCCCAAGTTTACACAGCTAGTGAGTGTCTGGGAGTTAATTTAAACTCAAGTGTTCTATCTCCAGATCCAGCCCTCTCTGTACCACTTAGCTGCTTAAGCACAGGGCACAAGCCAATCAAAATATTGCCCTGATAAAGGCAACAAGGAAGGCAAATATGGCATTACCATCTCAGAACAAAATTGAATGAAACCTCAAATCAAATAGGAAAGATGACTTTAAAAATGTATATTTATAAGACTTCAGACTAAACAGTAATAACAAGATTGGATACAAACAAAAGTTTTAGTCACTCAGATTATTTCATCACAGTTCATCTACTTAACCTGAGGATCTCTGGGAGCTAGTAAATTCCAGCCTCATCCACTATGGGGAGAACTTAAATCACAGCAGAAGACAGCATCAGAATTCCTTGCTCCATTCAGGGGTAATCTCTGTGGCATTTTACAACAAAGCAATGTTCATTACACAATTCACTTCATTTTTACCTGCACTAGCTGGAGTTTCCAGCTATCCACTCGTCACCTCAGTCAGGTCACCGTCTCCTGGTGGGACCAAGGGATGGCCTGTCCTTTTATCCTGAGAACCTGACATCAAGAACGGGTGTGCTCCTTTGGGGCTGAATGGCTGTAGCCTCCATTGTATTTAGAGCCCTCCAAGGTAAATATTTGTGAGACCCAATGAGCTAAAACAACACCCTTAGCCTGTATTAAGTCACAGATCAAGTTTCCTGGGTCCTAGGGAAAGGTAGTGACTGAGGAACCCCAATGGGATAGAGTGCCTTTGCTGGAGGCTGGGACTGAGCATGAATTCTAGGAAACATGGGTCATCACTTTCTGAAAAAAGAATGGTCTATAGAACATGAATCTTCTGATGCCTTGACAAATACCAGGTTGTAGGGCTTGTGAAGATCCTGGGTATATGGAATGTAGAGATGGAAGGGGACTTGGAGAGCTCATTTTGTAAATGGGAAACTATGGACAAGACTGATTAGTGGCTTCATCAAAGTCACACAGGTAGTGAGTCACATAGGACAGGAATTTGAACACAGATTCTCCAGGTACAAATCCAAAGCATTTATTTTATTTTAAATTATGAACTTAAGGTACCCTGCGGAAAGCCCTGGGCCTCAGAATCAGAAGTTTCGGGTTTTGGTCTTAACTTTTCTGTCTTGTCATCTCAATTAAATCATCTCCTTTCTGGTCAAAGGCAGGGTTTTTCTCTTTCTTCCTTTCTCCCTTCCTTTCTTTTTTCTTTCTTTCTTCTTTCTTTTTTTCTTTCTTTCTTTCTCTCTCTCCCTTCCTTCCTTCCTTCCTTCCTTTCTTTCTTACTTTCTTTGCTTTAGTTAAATTGCAGGATGCTGGAGGAGGGGAGACCAAAAAATCTGAATTCTAACACACACACACACATACACACAGTTGTATAGTGTATATAGAGTATATATACTATATTCATAGTGTGTGTATGTGTGTATATTTATATAAAATGTCCACTTTGTGTGTGAGAGAATGTGTGTGTATCCCTAAGAAAATCAAAGCATCACAGAATTAGAAATTCCCAGAGCTGGAAGGAATCTCAGAGGTAATTTGATGTCAAATTCAAATACAAATAGGGGGCCACTAAACCATATATGAGGATCCCTACTGGTTGTATGTTGACTTAGCAAACCCCATATGATATTATTTATATTCTACCATATTTTTATTCATTTTATTAAATATTTACCCAAACTATTTTAATCTGGTTCAGGTCCACTCAGGAATGCTGTGGACAGTAGGTGTGGACCATGTGTTTGACACCTCTAATCTAGTCTATCTCGTACATGATGAAGGAGCTTCCTAAAACAATTCAGCTTGAATGTCAGTTCCTTTTATATTCTTTATGTGCTTGGGAAAGAGCACCTTTTTATGTATTTGTTCACCTGTTCATTCATTCCTTCATTTTCATCTTGGACAAGATGACTGTGAGATCATCATTGGAGGGAATTTTTGTAGTATAACCTTCCTCATTAGATGGATACCTCCCATGTTGCCTGTAGTCTCAGAGTATTGCTTGGGGATGCTGGGAGGTTTAGTGACTGGCCTAAAGTTAGAGCATTAATACTATGTCAGAGATAAAACTTAAGGTTAATATTTCCTTACAGCTACCAGGTCACATATGGAGTTGGTGTAAAGCTCTGCATGATATATTTTAGGAGGAATATGGACAAAAGAGAACTTGTCCAAACAAGAGTCATAAGCATGGTGAAGTTATGGGAGTCTGTTTCATGAAAGAATCAACTGAATGAACCGGGAAATTTTACCCTGTAAAAAGAAAGGGGGGAAGGAAGGAAGGAAAGAAGGAGAAGGAAGGAGAGAGAAGGAAGGAAGGAGTAAGGACAGAAAAAAGGAGAAGGGGAGGGAAGAAATGAAGGAGGGAGGGAAGACAGGAAGGAGAGAGGAAAAGTTGTGTTAATATCCCCATTTTATAGTTGAGGAAGCAGGCAAATAATAGTTGAATGGCTTGCCTGCCTCCCAGAGTCTCACAGTTTGTAAGTGTTTAAGGGTCAATTTGAATTTAGACCTTCTTAACTCCAAGTCCAGTGCTCTATCCCTTGCACCACCTAGTTAAGGAAGAAAAATGGCTGTTTTCAAATATTTGAAAGGTTTCTATGTGGAAAAGGGATTAGACATGTTCTGCTTGGCCTCAGAAGTCAGAAGCAGTAGATGGAAAGTGTAGAGGCTGATTACAGCCCAATATAAGGAAAACATTCTTCTCTAAAGTTTAAACTGTGGAAATCAGTTTGTTTTGCTTATGATTGTTTATTTCTTGCCTCCCCCATTAGATTATAAACTCTTTGAGAGCAGAGACTGTCTTGTGCCTCTTTTTTATCCCCATAGATTAGCACTATGCCTGGCACTTAGTGTACATTTTGAATGTTGATTGATTGACTCAGGATATGATGAGGTCCTCTTTCTTTGAGATTTTTGAACTTACTTGTTAGGGTTCACAGCTCTAAAACTAGAAGAAATTTCCAAGAAGAAAACATCTACTCTAATCTCTTTATTTTACCAGTTGAACGTAACTGTGGTACAGGGAATTTAAATGACTTGTCCAACTCCTTCATTTTACAAGTAAATAAACTGAGACAGTGGATGATGACTTGTCTGAGATCACAGTAGCAGTAAAAGAGAGAGGATCACAATAGCAGTAAAAGAGAGAGGCAGGACTTGAACCTGGACCTCTGACTTCAGACAATGCCCTTTCTTCTGTGTCAAGTAGGGGGTGACCTCTGAGATCCCTTTCAGGAGGAAGATTCTCTGATTTGGACTTCCATTTCTCCTGACACCAAATCTGGGGATACCATCAGACCATTTCGTATTGCTATAGTTCCTGGTTCCATCATTCTAATGATTAGAGCATGTGCAAGAACACTTCGTTTTGCTCATTCATTCATTTTGGCCTGGACCCAAGGATCTGTGATCTCATCAGCATTAGAGACTTTTGTTATAGGAACTCCCTCCCAAATGGGCACTACCAAATAACTTATAGTCTCAGAGAATTGCCTGGGGACCTTGGGAGAGCTAATGAATGATCGAAAGACACTCATGTAGGACTTGAATCCAGTCGTCCTCACCCTCTATCTCTTATGCCATGCTGCCTCTAAGAATACAGACTCAGAAAATTCTAAAGAGTCTATCCATTAACAAGTCTTAATTGGGCACCTACTGTGGATCATTTGTTTTTGGTGGAGAAAGTAGAAGCTTTCCTTGCTCTCCAGGAATTCACATTTTTAGCTGAGGAGACCTACAAGAAACAGAATAGATACGACTGTGAGTGAATAATTTCCTTAAACTTAAATTAAGTGATAGACAATGTAGGGAGTTCATTAAATGAAATTTAAATATCATTAAATTGGGATAGACAGTATTACTACCACTGTCGTTCATACGTGAACAAGAAAAAGTACATTCCAAGACAATAGAATCTCAGAACTGGAAGTGCCTTTAGAACATAGAAAATCAAAGCTATTAGAACTGGACAGGATTTTAAAACACAAAATATTAAAAACAAAAAAGGGAGGGATTTTAGAATATAGAGAAGAAGATATCAGTCTGAGAGAGCTCTTAGAATAGAATATCAGCATTGGAGATCATCTACTCAATACCTTCAGATGTAACAAGAGCAGGTAGGTGACACTGAATAGAGGCCAAGCCTGCAGTCAGGAAGACCTGAATTCAGATGTGACATCAGACACTTATTAACTCTGACTCTGGGCAAATCATAACCTCCTATGTAAAATGAAGTGGAGAAGAAAGTGGCAAATCATTCCAATGTTTTTGCCAAGAAAACCCCAAATGGGATCACAGAGTTGGACATGACTAAAAATAACTAAACCAAAACAACAGCCAGAGTTTACCGCAACTCAAGGCTTTGGGGAGTTTTCCCTTAGATAAGGTTTGGGACTCTGTCTCTCCTAGTGAGGCAGTTCATTCACTCTCTCTGTTGAACAGTGTATTCCCATTTGTATAACTTCTCTGATGTTTTATTTACTATTAACTTGGATAAATGAGGTTTTTCTGCTATTTACTATGTACATTTGGTAATAAGGCGGTCAAGCCTTATATTTATAGCTTGGGGCAATCCTTCCCTGTTAAAGGACAGAAATCAGGGCTATAGCTTGAACTTAAATGTTTTCCCAGACTAACAACATTTAGAGGGACATATAAATATAATTCTAACCCCATTCCACCTCTAAGAGCAGAGTGACTAGCCTTTAGCCTCAATATCCTCATGGCAGCAGTAAAAATCTTCCTTGAAGAAGGGAGAGTGGAGGAGACTAGAGGAATCTATTTATACCTTCCTGTTAGCCACATCTAGAAAGACCCTTATGGACTGATATAACTTACATGAGTAACACACACACTGATATATACACAAAACACCTTACAAGAATGGAAAAGCATTTGTTAAGCATTTTCTATATGCCAGTGATCCTAGAATGCCTCTTGGCCAGCCCAAAGTTTATTGTACTGGGCATTCCATCCAAGCAGGGCCAAGGTAGTCAGTTCCTACTGGTTAGGTATAGTTAAACTGGTGAGAGAAGATAGATTAGGGGAGACCTCTTGACAGAGAGGTGATAGACTCAAAGTGCAGAATGAGATACGTGTTTTTGGACACAGCCAATCTAGTTATTTGTTTTGCTTGACTATACATATTTGTTACAAGGATTTTGCTTTTCTACGTTTATTTTGCTTGGTTTTTATGTATATGTAGGGAAGAGCATGAGAAAATAAATATTTATTAATTAAAAAATAAAATTTTAAAACTATATAGGTCTCCCAACTATAGGTTGGGAGAGAAAAATAGAGCTATTGGGAGAGGATGATCAGGGGAGTGGCAGCCCCAGAACTTGGCAAGGGAGGCAAGCCACATTTTCCTCTCCTCCTCTAGAGTGCCAGTACGGAGAAGTAAAAGGTATGCTCCCTCCCTACAGAAGTCAACGGGACCTCACAATTTTCAGATGGTCCCATGCTATGTGTCCTGACTACATCAAGGAAGAAAGCTCCTTCACCCCTTAACCGATATCATTCCCTTGAGGAAAAAAAAAGGTTGAAGGGACTTATGTGGCCTGCTCTGCCTTTCTGTTCCTGCGAGGAAGTTACTGGAGACCAATGAGGGAGACCCAGGACAAATAGGTCTTTGTGTCCTCAAAGGACTCAGATGCTGGTGATTCAGAGGCACAACCATGGCTGGCTAGCAGCTCAGCAAATTCAAGCCATATCAGCAAGGAAGCCAGACTTCATAGAGGTTCATTCATGCCTGTGAAACCTAATCAACTGACTGGAGGACGTGATGATAAGAAAATAACAAAGCAGGAAGCACCAGGGGACACACTTTATCTGCTGTGTGCTGGACTCCAGGGGCTGCCATAAAGAGCCATTCTGCGGGAGCAAGGAGCGTGATGGCACTGGATCTTTTTCCAGGAAACAGCTGGGCTACAGGAACTGGAGAAGAATGGGATGCTGATGTCAGAAGGCAGTGGAGCGCCCATGAATGGCCCAGATTCTGGGCACTTGCCTTCCTCTTGTTGCTCCATATCCCCAGCAGGGCATTGCTGGCATTTGTTCAGTGCTCATATTCCTTTCAAGTTAACTTTTGCATTGGGATGAGCTCATCAGACTTTAGGAAAAGACTGCTTGTAGTTTAAAGGACAGGTCTCTGAGATACAGGTGCCAAGCCCAGAGCAGGAAAGGGATGTGCAGAACTGTGCAGCTTCTCATTCAAAGGCCTTTTACTCATGGACCTGGGCTTGGCATGGAATTACCAGGGTTCTTTGTGCTGAGGGTTGAGCTCCTCACCCTCTATCCCTTACGCCATGCTGCCTCTAAGAACACAGACCCAGAAAATTCTAAAGAGCCTTTTTTTTCCACCTGCTTGACTACTGACTCTAAAGTATTTGGACAAAAATCATAGTTTTAGTGTCAGAAAAGACCTGAGAGCCATCAAATTTTTTACAAATGAGGAAACTGAGGTTCAAGGATGTCAAGTGTCTAAAGTAGGATTCAAATTCGAGTGTTCCTGATTCCTAGACTAGCATTCTCCTACTGACCTGGTTGTTTACTGACCCAAATCAAATCATCTACATTTGAATACCTACTTCACAGCTGACTCACTCTCTGGCATGGGAAGCCATTTTCCCTTTTTAAACCTCAATTGATGTCATCTTTAAAATTAGGAGGATAGTATATGTAATACAAATATCATAGTGCTATGTTGGGAGTGGGATTTGAAAAATAAATGAGCACCATAAAATCTTATAAATATGAGCTATGACTATTGTTAGAGGAAGCTAGGTGACACAATGGATAAAGTACTTCTTTCCTGAAGTCAAGAAGACCTTAGTTCAAATCCAGTCTGAGACAATAGCTGTGAACCGCTGAGCAAATCATTTAACCCTGTTTCCCTCATCTATAAAATAAGCTGGAGGAAGAAATGACAAATTACTTCAATATCTTTTCCAAGAAAATTCCAAATGGGATCATGAAGGGTTAGAAATGACTGAAATGATTGAACAACAATTATTATAAGATTGATGCCTCCTCTTCTCCAGTGGTAAGTTGGCTCCATTTCCCCAACATGAAGTGATGGTTTGACTATGATTTATAAGATGTTCATAATCTAGGATCATAAATAACTTGAATTGGAAAGGTTCTTAAAGGTCACCTACTCCAATTTCCCACCTCGTGTAAAAATCTCCCTTAATGTATCTCTAATAGGTTATCAACCAGCCTTTCGTTGAAAACTTCAGTGATGGGGAGCTCACTATTTCATTTAGAAGCCCATTTCCCTGTTGTATAGTTGTTATTATTAGGAACTTCTTCTTTATATTGAGCCAAAACTTTGTGTAGTAGGTTGACAGATTGAATGTCCCTAAACCTGGTGTCATCCTGCATGGTATTTCCCCCTAGCTCCTGGGCTTCAAGATAGTATAGGAGATGAAATATTGTTCAGATATTAAAATAGGAAGGTGATTTTTTATATAATTTGGCCTCATGTTTTCATTATGAAAAGTCAGCCCATGGGGCTTCATGCTTAAACCTTGTTTAAAATCTATGTCCTTAATGCTGTCATCCTGCAGAGGCTGTTCTGGGAATGGCCTTGCATATGAGTATTTCTATCCCTATAATACTATAATGAGGGAGGATCTAAGACAGGAGCTAGGGCACCAATTCCATCTCCTTGTGATTATGTAATCCAGTCAACATACTTTTGCCCTTATATGGAAATTGTTTACTCTTGTCAGTTTGCAGGCAATCAATCTGCAGGCCACACCCAACTGTAATCTGCCTTGGTGTGTTAAATAAAATCCTTTTACTTTTCTTTTCCTTAATTTTCCTTATTGACCAAGGTGAGGCTCAAATCAATATTTCTTTAAACACCACTCCACAGAGGTATTTCAGTCTCTGGTTTCTTCCCTTGGCACCTATACATTCAAATATTTAATATTTCATAATGATATAGCTTGATAAAGGGAAGTGGGGGGTAAGCCCTTTTTTTTTTACTAGTAATTTTTAAGCTAAATAGTCTTTCAAATTTTTCTGATTTTCAGGAGAGCATTGTACACAGTAACAGCAATCTTGTGTGATGATCAACTTTAATAGACTTATTTCTTCTCAGCAATGCAGTAACCTAAGACAATTGCAAAAGACTCATGAAGGAAAATGCTATCCACATCCAGAGAAAACACTATGGAGCCTGAGTGCAGATTGAAGTGTACTGTTTTCTCTTTGTTGTTTTTGTCTTTTTTTCTCGTGATTTTTCCCTTTTGTTCTGACTCTTCTTTCACAACATGACTAATGTGGAAATATATTTAATATGATTGCATATGTATAGCCTATATTAGCTTGCATGACGTCTTGGTGAGGAGCAGGGAGGGAATGGAAAACTTAGAACTTGAAATCTTATGATAGTAAATGAAAAAATTAAAAACTTTTCTGGTTTTGCATTAACAATTTTGAATGGAATGTTACAATGGAAGGTGTCATAAAATTAATCAACTAAAATTAGCGTTGTCCTTCAGATAAAGGGAAAATTCAGTTTGTTGACAATGTAGTATATGATCTCATAGCTTTTATATTATGGAATTAAAATGCAAAAAAAAATATGAACTCTCCTCTTCAAATCCTTTCCTTCCCCAGTGCAGATAGGATATCTTCTGATTGTGCACAGTTGAGTCTTGTAGAGGAGTAGGAGAGAGGTGCAAAAGGAAACTAGAAAAGATTAAATTCTATGATGGCTCCAGGATTTAGAGTAGCTACAGATTTTTGACTGATTTGGAGGTGATGTTGATTGTAGTGTAGCATGGTCTCCAGCGGCTCCAGAGTCTTCAGGCAAACTCTCTGTTCTTGGTATGGCTGAACATGTTTCAGTTCTCATCTATCCCCTGTCTCACTAAGAAGATTCATGAAGAAAGGAGAGAAGAGAGAGTATGCAAAATGAAAAGAACATTCTTTTATCTCTATCTTGCAGTATTTGCTGTTGATAAAAGGACCATTTAACGCTCAGAGTTGAGAGGGACACATTTTGTTCCTTGTCAGGATATTAGAATTTGCTTTTCCAAGCTCTTAGCAAATTATTTCCTTGTCTTTTCACAGAAAGAAAGAAGAATCTCACAAATTATAGGTGCAATGTTTCTCAGGGATAAATGTCAAGTCTGGCATTTTGATTCAAAAATTCAACAGCTCAAAGACAGGATATGGATACTGGACAAATGTTTGCTAAATTGAATGAATTAACAATCAGGCTTTCATGGGAGCAGAAAACTTGGGAAAGGAGTTGATTATGAACTCACCATGTGCAAATAGTGTGACTTGGCACAGAAGAAGGAAATTTGATCTTAGTTAGAACTAATAGGATGATGGGATTTAGAACTGGTAGGACCCTTGGGAGGGCAGCTGGACAGAATGCTAGATTTGGAGTCAAGAAAACTCATCTTCCTGAGTTCAAATCTAGCCTTAGACATTTACTAGCTATGTGACCCAAAACCTGCAAGTCACCTAACCCTGTTTACCTCAGTTTCCCCATGCGTAAAATGAGTAGGAGAAGGAGCTAGCAAATCACTCTTTGGCAAACCATATTTGCCAAGAAAATCCCAAATGAGATAATGAAGAGTTGGACATGACTGACAAATGACTCAGCAACAAAGTCCTAATATAAAACCTCATCATAAAATGAAAGGGAGCCTGAGTTCTTAAAAGGGGTATCAGTAGAATGTAAACCCTAGGAGGCTGTGATAACTTGGGAAGGCTTCTGTGAACCTGCGTGGCACCAGCACTCACTGGTTAAGTTCAGAGAAGTTTCCCTGAATTGACCACAGTGGGATATGTATTTTTGGCTGCAGAATCTCTTAAAGAACTTCTACTTAAGAAATTGTAGAGGACCTGTGCTCTGTGGCAGTGGCCCGCACCAAAGAAATAATAGTCTGCTGAAGCTGGATGCCTCTGTGTTTTGTGGAAGATGAAAGATACAACTGCCAAATTGTTTTAGTGCTTACTGAGAAGAGTGGCCAAAAGGAAAGAGACCTAGACTAGAAGTCAAGCATCTTGGGTTCTAGTACCAGCTATGCCATTCACCCCATAGGTTGAGAGAACTGGCCTAGATCCAGTAGTGACATTGTATGCTTCTTTGTTTCTTATCTGGCCCTATCTTACTTGGCTAATATGAACTCTTTCAGTACATTTTTTTTGAGTACTTCAAGAACCAGCTCAAAACTTACCTCTTCCAGGAAGTCTTTCTTAATTGATCCTTTATTCTATGTTGTCCTGGAAGTTGGTATAATCATTTTACGGCTCTCTATGTGTCCCTACAGTTTTTCTTTTGTGTCTTTGTTCTCTCTGGCATAGTCCCAGGCTTCAAGAAGAGAGAGATTGTATCTACAAACCACACCCCCCCAACCCCCAGTGCCAGTCCAGGGTAGGCTTTTGGTGATGGTTACTGACAACCCAGAGGGATCACAAGGTAGCAGTGGTCTGGTGATGACAAAATCCACATGCTAGAAACCAGAACATCCTACATCTGGCATCAGGGCTGCTCAGATTGTCATGTCTTGCCATGTGAGCAAACTGACCTTCTCTCCTTCCTGGGTAGGGTAGTTTCTAGGGGCTGTGAAGAGTTTGAGGGCGTCTTCAGGGAGTTTTCAGTGCTCAGACCATCCCATAGAAGTTTAGGAGAAACCTAAGACTGTCTCTTGATAGAGTAATGGACCAGGGGCCATCTCTGAGGGATATAGAAGGGACCTGGAGAAATGGGAGCATCCCAGGAGTATCTCTGTGGGATGGAAGGGTCCCTGCATATCCAGAATAATAATGAAGCTTCCATTCATGGTTTTGAAGGTACTTTTATATACATTATCTCTTTTGATCTTCAGCACAAGCATGTGGTATAGTTTTATTACTCTTATTTTACATACAGAGAAGTGGAAACTCAAGAAGGATAGGTTCCTTATCAATCCATAGTCACATAGCTAGGGTGGGTGAATGATCCAGGTGTGGATGTGAAGGTCCCAGGGGAAGTATAGAGTATAAGATAGATCATGTTGCGTGCCACTTTCTCCTTTTCATCTCAATTATATTTATATCCAGGAGAACTCTAGCTATAATTAATATCAAGACTAGGTCAAGTTAGAGAGGGCAATCCTCTCACTCACAGTAAGTGGGATGTCTCTTTTCAGTTTCTACTCCTTGTTCCTACTTTGGCTGTCTCTAGCCAAACAAAATGATTCTAATCTTCCTTTCCCATCATAATCTGTCAAATACTTATCAATTCTCCCCTTGGGTATTTTTAACCCAATTTAAATATCTCCAGGTCATTCAATTCTTCCTAATATTCTAGATTTCTTGCCATCTTGATCACATTACTCTGGACATGGTCCAGTTTATCAACATCCTTCCTAAAATGGAGACCCAGAATTGGGCATAGTCCTCCAGAGATAGTCTAATCTAGAGAGAGGATTGTGGGACTTTCTTATAGAAATCGTGGGCTAGAAATAGGTAAGTTTCGCCAGACCCCAAAAATGGTCCTTCATGGGTATTTTCTTGTATTATCGGACATATTTTTTTTTATCATAGGTGCCATGTTTATCAGAATTGTAATTGGCACAAACCTCTTATTTGATGATGGTCATGGACCAAACATTGTTAGGTTAGAGCACTTAATGAGGTGGGCTAAAACACTAATTAGAATCTAATAAAATAGGATTCCATAAGGATAAATGTCAATTCTCACACTTGGGTTCAAAGTTCAATTCACAAGCACCAAATTATAGAGGCATTACTAAATACAAGGTGGTGTTTTTTTCTTTAGAACAAAAGATCTGTTGGTTTTAATGGATAGTAAGCTCAACGGGAGTCAATAGAGTTTGTCCAATAAGCTACTGGGTTACATTGAAGAGCATAGCACCCAAGTCTCAAGAGGTTCCCTGTACCCTTCCTTGCTTGGGCTAGACTTGGCAGTTTCATGTTCAGTTCTGGGAAGTACCTTTTTAGGAAGGGCACCACTCATGGAATGGAGAGCATCCAAGAGGGTCAGAAGAGCATGACATATGAGAACTGGTTGAAGGAACTACAAAGTTTTAGCCTGAAAAAGAGAGACCTAGGGTGGGTATGCTAACTATCTTCAAATATTTGAAAAGTTATTATGTGGAAAAAGGATTAGACCTTTTCTGTTTGTTCCCAACCTCCGTGGGAGCATTCTATAGTAGAAATAGTGTTGCATTTATAATCAGAGAACTTGGGCTTGAAAATTAACTTGCATATTAGCTTTTGATCTTTAAAGAAATCATTTATTTCTCTGGACCTCAGTTTCCTTATGTGTAAAAAAAAGGATAAGATATATTTAGATGATATCAAAGGGTCCTTGTTGGTAAAATCTGAATTTGAACTCAGGAAGATGAGTTTCCTGACTTCAGACGACTATCCACTGTGTTACCTTGCTGTCCTTAGGGCTTTGGTGGAATGTTTTCGATCTTTCAGAAAATAGAGAAACATCCCAAATGTTATGACAGTCCTGAAATAGCAGGGGAAAGAGAAAGGGAGAAGAGGGTGTGTGTATGTGTGTGTCATGTGACAGACAGAAAGACAGGGAGTCAGAAAGAGGTAAGAAAGACAGAGAATGGAGAGAAAGGCAGATACAGAGACAGGCTGACACAGACAGATACTGAGTTCCATAGGAGTAGTGCTGGGTTGGGCATAGCCCTTGCTTTTATTAATTGCCACCTAACTGATTGAAAAGGTCTCTAAATTCTTCCTTAGGGCTAAGAAATAGCTCCTCTAGCACCACCCAGTGGTGATTTAGTATCTTCTCAAATGCATCTTTCAAGAGTGAATCATAGCATGTTTGAATATTTGTTTATTTTTTTCCACTGAGAGTGATAGACTAAATAGTAGTAATAGTAGGAAGTCCAGTCTTGGATTTCTAGGGTGAAAGATTTAGAGCCGGAAAGGACCTTATGACCATTTAGTCTTAATCTCAATTGCCTCCTCCTGGGTCATCTCCAGTCATCCTGATGAATATCTGGTCCCTGGTTTCATGTGACTCTGGAGGAGAAGTGAGGCTGGTGTCCTGCACAATCCTCCCTCACTCAAAACAAAGTCAAGTGCAAGTCGTATCATCATTTCTCTCATGGCATGGTTTTCTTAGGCAACGAAGGACAAACACACACCTCATTTTGTTATTGTTGTTCAGTTGTTGCAGCCATGTTGTCTGTCTCTTCATAATCTCAATTGGGGTTTTTATGACAAAGATAGTGTAGTGGTTTGCCATTTCCTTCTAATTTTACAGATGAGGAAACTGAGGCAAAAAGCGTTAAGTGATTTGTCCAGCATCACACAGCTAGTAAGTATCTGAGGCCAGACTTGAACTCATGAAGATGAAGTTTCCTGACTTCAGTCCTGATGCTCTGTCCAGTGTGCCACGTAACCGTCCTGCATTTTACAGATGAAAAAATTGAGACTCAGAGGAGTTAAATGATTGCCCCAGATCATAGAGGTAAGTAAGTGATGAAACTGGGATTGATTCCAGGTCTGCCTGTCTCCAAATCCCACGCTCTTTCCCCTGTGCCATGCTGCTGGCCTTGGACTCCTTTATCTCATACCCTCTTCTAAAATGAATTTTGTCCCTGACCCATTCCCATGGGCACCTGGGACTTGTGTGTGTGTCAGCAGAATTTTGGTCCAGGGTATTTTCTCCATATCACAATCAAAGAATCTCAGGATTGGGGTGTTAATGCAAAGGTTGCCAGAGTTGAAAAGGCCTTAAGGACATAGAATATGAGTTCTGAAAGGAACCTTTGAATATAGAATATTAGAACTACAAAAAAAGTTTTTTGATTATCTTTTCCAATGCACCCCTCCATGTGTAAAGGAATTGAGATATATAGAGGAAGGAATGCTTAAGCCAAAGCTGTATGGTAAATCAGTGGTATAACCCAAGCCAATTGGAGCTAAGTTATAAACCTAAGGGCTCCTTCTGTGGAAAAGGGAAGTGGATCCTTTGAGAAGGAAGCAGCTACTCAGATTCCATGAAATGATGATGAGAATCCATAGAAGCCTGAAGAAGAGAAATCACTCAGTAAGAGTCAGAAGCAGATAAGGGAAGTATTGCTGTAGGGTGACTCTCTCTGATGAAGAGTACTGAAGCACCTGTCTGTCAACCTGACCTTAATAGTGTGGGATACATAAATACAGAGTATTTATCTGTGATCTGATGGAAAACTACCCACAACCTGTCAGCCCTGATGACCATTATGTATTTCTGGTGATCCATGTGGATGATAATGATAGGGTAAGAAAGAGTTTACAAAGGATTGTGGTCTGCTAAGCTTTATGGAGTCTTAGGCAAGAAACCGAACAACTTAGGGGATCCAGTCATATTTTAATTATTGCTGCCAACCAAAGGTAAGGACTTGAGGAGAGCACATTTGAAAGAGAATAACCGGTTAATAACATTTTCAAGTTAATTAAATTTTAAAAATGTTTTAGAATTCTTTTGAGAAAACATTATATTTCATTGTACTCGTTGAAATGAATGGAATTGAGGAATATTACAGATAAAATGGTACTTTAAACACACAAAGATTACTTAACTTCAAGTTTATCCATTTCAAGTCAAAATGGAGGCAGCAGCACAATGACACCATTCATCAGTGACATAATCCTATCCATATCTAACAGCTTTGGTCATGGTAGATCCGGTCCTTTTTGAGAGCTGACACACCCCAACTCAAACATAGCCTCATGACACATACTGTATTAAATAATCACTATGCTGCGTTCACTCACTGTCAGAACAAATTTCAGCTTGCTTTTGTTGACTTTGATTTAAGTTTTGTTTTCATTGCAAAAAAGGGGAGTTTATATGAGAGTTATATTTGAAGATATGCAAAAAATTTGCATATTACTTTCCCTTTCCCATTCCCCTCTTCTTCTGAGCCCACTCAGGGGTGTCTTCCCCACATTTTGGAAGACTCTGACATAGAGAGTAGTTAATCTTGAAGAAAAAAGAAAAGATATAAAGACTCTCAGTAATTCACAAAAGCTTGTATTCACAAAAATCCAAGAAAGGTGTCACGGCCTCAAATGTTTATGTATATATTTTAATTGTTTGAATTCACCTTCTTATTTCCATTGGTCTGAACCAATGACCATATTTTACAGAATTATACCTTAGAATACTCAGAATTCAAGTATCTGTAATCATTTCAGCTACTTCCTGGGATTCATTAGTCGCACTAATCTCAACGAGCAAAGGTAATGAAAGATCCTATCTCTGAGACAAAATTTAACCTCATCATTAGAGACACTAGACTGTACGGGATTTATGACTGAAGCTCTTTGGAAGGATGTATCTTTCTCAAAAGGAACAGAATAGCTTGTTTTAAAGTAGTAGGTAAGGAAGCAATATTACATGTTATATGTTGAAATATCTTGATGTAAAAAAAAAAATCTAGAAAAAAGAGAGATCAGTGGAGAAAGAGGCAGAAGGGTCTCTCCCCTCACAACCCTATCATCATCAGAAGTCACAGAGGAAGCCTAATAAGACAGAGGGCCTAGTTGTATTGCATTTTTATGATCTTAGAAGAACATAAAGGGAGAGGGAAAGAGTGATAGGAGGGAAGGGAAAGGTAAGGGGAAAGCAACATTTGAACGTCATCTCATTTCAACTGGTCAAAGGAGGGAAGAACAATACATATTTAGGACTTTTGCTTTTGATTCTGTAATTATTTTTGTTTTTTCAATGGATAAGTACACATCTTCAGAAAAAATCTCCTTTAAAAGTTGGTTGACAAAGTCTCTGCCCATCTCTATCGGTCTCTTTAGATAATGCCATCTTTGTAGTTAGGATCATGGATGTAAATGAAGAGAGATAGTACATGCTTTTTTAATTGAAAAACTAAAAATAAAATTTAATTAAAATAAGAAAAATGATAACTGAAGGGAACATTGGAGAAAGTGACCAGCTCAACCTAGAATTTGTGATAAAGAAGGAAAGGAGAGTTGGTATGCCATAACATTCACCCTTAATTTTAAGAAAACAGGTTTCAAAAGATTCAGAAAAAGGATAGGTAGGATCTAATGAACTGAAAATTCACAGGAGCTAGCTCAGTAGGGATAAGAAATTCAAGAATGAAATCTAAGAATGAGAAAGAGAAACTGTTCTAGAAGCATGGTATAATTGAGAGGGCACTGATTCAGAAGTTAGAAGACTTAGATTCAAATTCCTTTTCTGGTGCTTACTACCTCTGTGACTTTGGACACATCCTTTAATTGCACCCCCCACCTCAGTTGTCACTTTTATAAAATTAAAGTATAAGACTATATTCCCTGAAGTCCCTTTCTGTTCTGCATCTATGATCCTAGTGACAAAGATGGCATTATCTAAAGGGACCAATAGAGATGGGGAGGGAATTTATTAACCAGCTTTTTTAAAGATTAATTTTATTATTATTTTTAATGTTCTACAATCACTACCATAAAATTAAGATTTTAGCCCCCCACACCTACCCCCCCACTACCCTCTCCCCAAGACAGCATACAATTCTGTATAGGTTCTACATATACTTTCCTATTGAGTATGTTTTCACCATAGTCATGCTATGTAGTTGAACTAAAATAAATGGAAGAAATCATATAACAAATCATAATATAATACACAAAAACACACACACACACAAACATGATCTGCTACATTCTGCGAATGACTTCCACATTTCTCTGAATGTGGAAGGTATTTTGCCTTAGGAAACCACCATTGGGATTTTTTTTTAAAATAAATTTCTTGCGTTATTACGAAGTTCCAGGTCTACCAGAAAAAACTTTCGCACACTGTGGTTGTTGCTGTGCACAAAGTTCTCCTGGTCCTGTTCCTTTTCCTCAGCATCAGATCATATAAGTCCTTCCAGGTCTCCCTGAAGTCTTCTTGCTCATCATTTCTTATGGCGCAATAGTATTCCATTACTTTCATATACCATAATTTATTCAGCCATTCCCCAATTGATGGGCATCCCCTTGACTTCCTGTTTTTGGCAACTACAAAGAGTGCTCCTATAAATATTTTTGTACATGTACATACCCTTTTCCATTTTTATGATCTCTTGGGGATACAATCCTAGTAGCGATATTGCTGGGTTAAAGGGTATGCACATTTTTGTAGCCCTTTGGGCATAGTTCCAAACCGCTCTCCAGAATGGTTGGATGAGCTCACAGCTCCACCAACAATGAATTAGTGTTCCAACTCTCCCACATCCTTTCCAGCATTTATCATTTTCTTGTTCTGTCATGTTTGCCAATCTCATAGGTATGATGTGGTATCTCAGAGATGTTTTGATTTGCATCTCTCTAATCAATAGTGATTTAGAGCATTTTTCATATAACTACAGATAACTTTAATTTCTTCCTCTGAAAATTGCCTGTTCATATCCTTTGACCATTTATCAATTGGGGAATGACTTGTATAGTTATACATTTGAGTCAGTTCTCTATATATTCTAGAAATGAGGCCTTTATCC
>CM053769.1:345425909-345470287 GCA_028658325.1 Potorous gilbertii | reverse complement strand
TGATATTCTGGACCTTTTTTTCTTCCAAATGAATTTTGATATTATTTTATCCAGCTCTAGAAAATATTTATCTGATAGTTTAATTGGTATGGCACTAAACAAGTAAATTAATTTAGGTAGAATTGTCATTTTTATTATATTAGCTCAGCCAACCCATGAACAACTGATGTTTTTCCACTTACTTAAATCTGACTTTATTTGTGCAGAAAGTGTCTTGTAATTGTGTTTGTATAAACCCTGGGTTTGTTTTGGCAGGTAAACTCCTAAGTATTTTATAGTGTTTACCCTAGCTTTAAATGGGATTTCTCTTTCTATCTCTTGCTGTTGGACTTTGTTGCTAATATATAGGAATGCAGAAGATTTGTGCGGGTTTATTTTGTAACCTCCAATATCAACCAGCTTTTAAAGAAAGTTTTCCAAAGATGTGTACAGAAAACAAAAGCAAGGGAAGGTAATGGTGAATGTACAAGCAGGACAAAATTTTATAAGAAGCATATCAAGAACACCAAAGATCCAAATGAACTGAGATTGACTAGGAATGCTTAGAACAGGGGAAATGGTAGAACTTTTGATTTTTATTTTTGCTCTTAACGTTACATTGAAGAAAACCGTAAGATCTAAGGATTAGGATGCTATCCGTTGTGGGTAGGATGACAGCAATAAGAGATGACAGGAGGCAGAATAATTCAACTTATTTCGCTTTTGTTTTCTCTGTCAAGGAGAACAATTTGGGAACTGAAAGAGACAGAATAAAAAGGACTGATAGGTACTTGGAATCCCTGATGAGTAATCAGAATATAGTAAAGCATTTTGTAACCTTTGACGATAAGTTCAAGTCACCAGAGGTGCAGAAGAACAATACTGCAGATTACTGAAAGAACTAATAGACTTGGATGCTGAGCCACTGTTTGTGAGATTTGAAAGGTAGTGGAGAATGGGAGTAAGCAAACATTCCTATGAGAGAGACAGAGACACAGACATAGACACAAAAAGACAGTCGAGTTTGCAAATTATAGGCCATTAAATTGCCCCTGGTTAATGGCAAAAATTTTCAAAAATCTTAGTTTTTAAACGGTGCGTGAATATTTAGGAAAGTGTGGAGTAGTGATTCCAAAGAGCTAGCATATTGAGTTTGAACTGGCATCATTTCCTTCTTTAGTTTGGTTTCTAGATCATTTGATTCTAAAAGGTCTAGACACAGAATAGGAGTTCACAAGATTTTAGCAGGATCATTTGCCAGTTTCTTATGCTGTCCTTGTAGACAATGGAGGCTAAGTCACAGCAGAACTCCTACTGGTTATAACCTATATTTAGCTGCAGTACTTCTTCGAAGTCTAAGGTTTTGTTGTAGTTGCTGGACCAATGATGGAAAATTATAACAACTTTTCCTTGACCTTGTACTACAAGTTTTCCCTTATGATAAAATTCTTCCTTTAGTTTCCAAGTCTCTTTATTCAGGCTTCCAAGGCTTCCCTCCCCTGGTGCTATCCTTCTGCTCTATGACTTTTCTTTTGAAAGAGATGTGCATAGTTTTAGTGGACTTCAGCTAATATGGCATCTACAAACTTAGACTATATGAGAGGCAGAGTTTTAAGAATGAAGGGCAGTGAGAGTTCACAGCATGCTGCCTTGGTCCAACTCCATCTAGAAGATTGGGCACCACAAATTGGTTCAAGCACAGAACAATTTAAAACTATGCCCAATGAACCACAAAACTGTGTGTACCCTTTGACCCAGCAATACTACTACTAGGTTTGTACCCCAAAGAAATGAAAGAAACTACAAAAATATTTAATAGCAGCTCTTTTGTGGTGAAAAAAATTGGAAACTCAGTGAATATCCATCAACTAGGGAATTGCTGAACAGGTTATGTGATTGAATACTATTGTACCATAAGAAATGATGATGGAGATGGTTCTAGAAAAAAGCTGAGAAGACTTATATAAGTTGATGCAAAGTACAGTGAATGGAACCAGTAGAACGTTGTACACAGTAACAGCAATACTGTACAACAATGAGCTGTAAAAAGACTTAACTACTCTGATCAACACAATGTTCCACAATAATTCCAAGGGACTCATGATGAAAAATGTTATCCACCTTCAGAAAGAACTGGTGAACTCTGAGTATAGATTGAAGCATAATTTTTCAAACTCCAACATTTTTTTCTTGATTTTTTTCACAACTTGGCTAATGTAAAATATGTTTTACATGACTTTATATAGCATTTTAAAGCTTGCAAAGCACTTTACAAATGTCTCATTTTGTTCTCACAACATAACTAAGTAGATATGATTTTTGTCCCACAGAAATTCCAAGGTATAAGAATTCACTAGATTAGTTTAGCCTGGTGTTTCAGAAGGAAAATCAAAGACAAAGTCTTCATCCTCCTTTCCCTTGTTCTGCACAACTCCATTCTCACTCTCTTGGCTATGCCAAGACGCTGTGGTACTTATATGAGATAGACCCAAGTGTAGACTCCAAATTCTAAGAAAGCTCCTGCAAATATCCATCCACTCTCACATGTCCCTACACTTCCTGCCAGTTTCCTTGGTCCAAAAGGGCTGAAAGGAATCAAAAGAGAAAAATGTATAGCCCCTCTCACCTTCCATTTTCCCTGATGGATTCAGGTCTAGGAGAGATCTAAAGTTTAGATAAAAAAGATTCCCTACTCTCATGGAGCAACTAGTATACAAGTATATGACATATACATAAATCATTAAGAACAATAACATGTGATATTAAATGTCAAGTGTATTAGAGAGTTTCAGATTGTCAAGGACAAGACATCGATAGGAGCTGAAGGAAGATCCTAAAGGGTGAGTGGCAAAGGAGCAGGGCTGGGAATGAGAGAGATGGTTATTCGAACTGGGCCTTGGTTTTCCTGGTTCTCCTAGCTGTCCCCTAAGGTTTCCATGACTTCAGAGATTGTCAGGGCCCTTCAAGATTTTCTATTCAGCTTGAAGCAAAGGAATGAGTAAAAACCTGGGAGTCAGTGCTGGGTGACTTGGCTATACACTGCCACTTGGGTAAGTCTGGGAAGCCGTCAGGCTGAGATTAAGAGGTAGAGCATTATGGGGTTGGGGAATAAAGGCAATGTCATATTTCACTGCTCTGAGCCTCATTTTTCTTTTCTGTAAAAGGAATACTTTAGACTAGATGAGGGCTGAGATTCTCTCTAGCCATCAATTGGTGATGCTATAAATTGCTGCCTGAGATAGGTAAGAAAAATCAAAGCGTCCCGATATCCTCAATGAGCTCAAATCTACCTGCCCAGATAAATTATACTCTAAGATCAATGATTTCCTTTATTTTTCCTCTCTACCTACTAAATTCCTATCTCAAATCTAATCTCTACCTCATTGGTAATTGCCCTTTCTGCCCTGCCTCTCACACAATGCTTTGCAAAGAAGTGATGAAAAGAAGTCAGCAGGTTACATTAGTATGTCTATTCCCCCTACCAGACTTCAAGCTTCATGATTTTAAAACTCTGCCTTTCTTCCCTTGCCACCAATCCTGTGTGACAAATCTTGGATTGGAAAGCAGAGATAGTGAGCCCTGTTCAGGCCCCCTTATCTGCTAGCAACTAATTTGCTATGTGACTGTAGAACAGTGTTTCAATATAATATAAGGGGTTTCAGAGTAAGCCCCGTTCTCACATCTCAGAAGGCCAGCACAGACTCTGTTGGTAAATTTTTGGTAACCAGAGATGGCCTTTATTACCAAAAAATGGGAGGGGGAACCTACCAGCAACTTGCCCAAACTTCCAAGTTTGAAAAATCCCAGAATGCTCTTTTCTTCTAGAGTCACTTACAGCTCTGGTTGACTCCCAGACTTCTCTATGTACCCCCAAATCAGTTGGAAAATTGATTGAAGCTTCCATGTGCCATCCATGTAAGAGTATTGCTCACTTCTCACTCTGTTTTCTCTCTGGGGCTAGCTGGACAGAACGAAGTCCTTCCTCAGATTCCCTTCTTTCTCATGTATAATCTCAGCTATTAAGTTCAAACTTTTTTACTTGTCATTCAAGGGCCTCAAAAAATCTGACCCCACAGTGCCCATCAATTCCAGGCTTTTATCTCATTTTACTCCCCTCCACCTACTCTATGTCTCAGCCAGACCAGACTAGACCAGATCAGATCAAATCAGGCTACTTTTCCTTGTGACTATCAGAGGTCTTCAGCTCAGACCTCGATGGCTTTGCTTAACATTGTTTCCTTTGCTCTGAATGCTCTCTCTCACTCTCTTCATTTCAGGCATTTTCTCAGGTTTTCTCCAATGCCTGGAATGCTCTTCCTCCTCATCTCTGCTTCCTGACTTCCGAGGTTCCCTTAGTTGTTGTCATTCATCCTTCATTTTCTTTATTTTTCCATATGATAAAAAAGTTATTTATTTCTAACACATTTTCAGAAATTTTATCTTTGACTGGACTCAGATTTTGAAGTGGAGGCTCTCAAGGAAGACAGAGGATCTCAGTAATCTGTTCATGTTATTTTTCTTTAGCCTTCTTCATTCTCTTGGCCAAAAGCTTAGCAATATTCTGCTGCTTCCTCCTTGTACTTCTGAGTACATTGCTTCTTCAAAGCAATGCATCTATGTTTGTACTGTAAAATACGGGGAGTCATCAGACACTGAATTTTAGGAACCTTGGTCTTGGGTTTCTTACCTTTCTTGTTGACGGGTTTCCTCACAACATACTGCTGGACACCATCTTCTTTGGACAAGTTGAAAAGTTTGCAGATTCTGCTAGCTCTTTTGGGCCCAGGTGATGAGGCATAATCGTATGTGTCAGTCCAGCTATATCTTTCTCACCTTACTTCATAATAACAAAGTTGAAGATGCTCAGGTTGGCAGGATCTGGAGTCAAAAAGTTGATTGTTGTTCAGTCATATCCAACTCTTCATGATGCCATTTGGAGTTTTCTTGGCAAAGATACTGCAGTGGTTTTCCATTTCTTCTTTCAGCTCATTTTACAGATGAAGAACTGAGGTAAACAGGGTTAAGTGATGTGACCAGGGTCACACAGCTAATAAGTGTCTGAGGTCATATTTGAATCCAGGAAGGTGAGATTTGCGTTTTTTCTCTAGTTCTTATAGGGTGATAACAAGAATGACCCTTACTGAGCAACAGGCAGACCTGTCCATGAGCCAAAATACCCTGCTCCATGGGGAAGCTTTGTTTTTCATTCCCACCACTGATTCAGACCACACAACCCTTCCATTCATCACCCAGAACATCAGCAAAAACTTCAGTCGATTTCTCATAAAAGATCTGTAGCTTTCTCTCATCATCAACTTCAATGAATTTCTGACAGTCAATGATTGGGAAAGAGATGCTGAGCTTCATCTTTCACAGCCTGTTTCAGACCTGCCATGGAAAAGAGCCTTGACTTCTGCTCCCTCTGGGTCATGTAGGCTCTCACCTATCCTTCATTTTCAAAGAGGACCAATGACATCATGGGGTCATGACTTGACTCTTGCCTGAATTGAATTTAATGAGGCACAATGTCACAGCCTCATCCTCTCTTCCTAGAGTCATTGCAGTCCAAGGGCAGGACAAGAGTCAGGATGAGTGGTGATGGCCCAGGATGCAGTGGATGACCTTGGAGTCTTCAATGTCTGACCAAGCTGTAAGTGCTCCACAGCACCTTTTTTAGCCACCTTCATGGCCCTTGGAATGAATGGTTCTCATCCACCCATTCTGCCAGGTCTTCACATGCTTAGCGTAGATAACCCTCTACCTCACCTAAGGGTTTAAACCCCTGAGGTTAATGTCAACCTGGTTTAGCCGTCAGCTGATAAGATTTTACTGGGATGTGGCTGCTGCACATGCTGTAGCTTCTTGGAGCTACTGGTGAGAGTTGGGTGCAGGTGAACACCAAAGGTGAATAAGCAGCCCTGGGAAGGACTCAGCAAGCACTTCTACCAGGGGTGCTGGTCCTCCCTGAGCACCCTGTACACTGACTCCCTTTATGTTCCAGCTAATATCTCATCTTCTGCAGGAAGCCTAAGGGCAGCAAAGTAGCACCATAGTCCACAGAACTCTGGATCTGGAGTCAGGAAAACTCACCTTCCTGGATTTAAATATGACCTCAGACACTTATTAGCTGTGTGACCCTGGTCACATTACTTAACCCTGTTTACCTCAGTTCCTCATCTGTAAAATGAGCTGAAAGAGGAAATGGAAAACCACTGCAGTATCTTTGCCAAGAAAACTCCAAATGGCATCATGAAGAGTTGGATATGACTGAACAACAATCAACTTTTTGACTCCAGACCCTCCGCTCTATACAGTGTACCACCCTTGCCTATATTAGTAGGCTTTGAACCCAGATCCACCGAATCCAAATCCAGCCTTTCCTCCACAATACCTAAGAAAAAGAAATATTAATAATGAATTCTTCATCATAGGGACAAGTCCACCAGGAAATTTTTTTTTATTAATTTATCATGGTCTAAATCCAAGCATTGTGCTGCCAGAGAGGGAAATATCCACACTGACAGGCCTTCATTCCCTTGCTTATCTTCTTCCTACCAGACAATTTTGAAGTCACATTTATAGGCATTCCAAATAAGGAAAATTTCACAATATGATAACACATAACTTACGTAACTCAAGATAAGGTTCTACTCAGAACAAAGAATCACTTAGTCCTAGAGAATCATTTTCTTAAAGCCATTCAATCCCTTAGGGACCATTCCCCTCCCCACCTTGTAGTCAGGAGATCACCCTTGGCTCAGTGACCTAATGCCTTCAGGAAAAGGAGGCGTGGGGATATAATTTTTATGTTGGTCTTTAATCTCTTCAGGGGAAGACTTTGATCTTAATTTGGAAGAGACTTTTCAGTCAATAAGCGTTTATTAAGTACCTACTCCTGTCAGGCATTGTGCCAAGAACTCTTCTCATTTTAAATCTATTTACCATATTTAATCCATGTTCTGGAGCTTTCCCTTTCATTCTTGACCTTTTCCCTCTTTTCCTAAAAGAAAGAAGTTGGGAAGGAGAGAAAGGGGGGAAATGATTTTCATGGAGGACTTTGTTTTCCTGAGAAATTTGATCAAGTACTGATAAAGTCTCTTCCCTTCTGGCAATTCTGGAAAGGACTTTAGAATGGAGAACTATTTATTTTTTAACATTTTCAGTTGAACTAAAAAGGAGATTTTAATAACCCTCTACAACTCCATCACACTCTGCCCAGATTAGTATGGGAAATTTATAGGGAGGGCTGCATCTTTGGACTGCAGTGCTCTGCACTTTTGGGAGGAAGAATTTCAGTTCAATGCTGAGTGGGTGGGAAGACCCAGTTTAGGAAGGAGTTGAGGTCTGCTAGAGCAGCAGGTAAAGCTCAAGTGTTCTTGTTTTTTCAAACCAAACCGCTTAATCTACAATGCTTGGCTGGGGATTTGCAACTCTAAACTCTAGGATACACAAGAATGCCCCCAAGGCCTTTTTATTTATTTTATTTTTGGTCAGCTACCCAGGCAAAAGCAAACAGCTTCACAGCTGAGCACCTTCAAGATCTCTGAGGTCACAGAGCTGGGATCCTCCTCCTACTCTGATTTTCTGGTCTAACAACTCCCTACCACAGTGTCCCAGAGGTAGCCATGGATTCACTGTGTGGATTTTTGGAGTTAGAGTAACAGGGACTGCTGTATGGCACCCAGAATAACAATTCTATGGAAGGACCTTGCTATAAGTCAATCCTATAGATGAAAATTTAGAAGCACAGAACTGTAGAGTTGAAAGGTCATCTAGTAGAACCCTGAGCCAAGATATAAATTCCTCCTACAGATTCTCTGACAAATGATTGTTCAGCCTCTGATTTTAGGAACTTCCCTTTCAAGTGATGGAGAGCTTACTATCTCCTGAGAAAATCTTTACCATTTTTGAACAGCTGTATTCTGTAGTAGGTTATTTCACATACCTAAGCCCAGATCTATAGTACACATGAATGAATTGGTCAGTTATTCACTTTGAAAATAACTCAAAGTGAAATTAGCAGAACCAGATAAACAATACTTTTTCAGTCACGTCCAACTCCTTATGACCCCATTTGGGGTTTTCTTGGAAGAAATACTGGAGTAGTTTGCCATGTCCTTTTACAAGTGAGGAAACTGAGGCAAACAGGTTGAAGTGATTTGCCCAGTTCACACAACTGGTAAGAGTCTAAGGCTGAATTTGAAGTCAGATCTTCCTGACTTCTGACTCAGCCCTCTGTCCACTGCATCACTTATCAAGCTGCTCCAGAAAAACAGCTTACCTAATAACCAAAACATTGTAAATGGGAAGAACTACAATGCCTCAAAACTGAATGCTCTCCAATTATAATGACCAAGTTTAGCTTCAAAGAAAAAAGAGAGGAAACACTTCCCCTCATTGCTTTGCAGAAGTGGGTTACCATGAGTGCATTGCATTGCATAGACTATCAGATTTTTCTTTTTGCTATATTTATTAGTTGTGTGTGTTTTCCTTTCTTTCCTTTAAAAAAATTCTTTATTATAATGGATAGTTCTCTGGGAGAAGGGAGTTCCAGCAGAAAATGTAGAAGACGTAAAAACAAGGTATTAATAAAAATACATTTAAATAAGAGAAAGAATTCTCTACTATACAAATGAATTCATATTGGATTCCTTTAAATAAATTTCCTAAAGCCCACAAAAAATATAGTTTGGGCAATCATAGTTGAAAAAGCACTATTGGAATCAGATGACTGAGATTCCAATCCCCACTCTACTACTGACTACTTACATGACAAGTCACTTAACTATCCAGCCTCAGTTTCCTTCTCCATAAAATTGAGGGTAAGGAATGGACAAAATGATCCCTCAGGAAACTTACATCTCTAAACTCTATGCTCTTTATTCATGTAATGATTCAGGAGCAACCTGGCATAACAGAGACAGGAATGAGCTAAAAGTCAGGATGCCTAGGTCCTGCCATTATCTAGATGCAGAGCCCAGACAAGTCACATGTTCTGAGCTTCCTGTTCGTTAAGTTCATAGCCATCTGTGAAGGAAGCATAATAAGTCTTAGTTTGTATGGTGACGAACCACAGGTCACATGACTGACTGGCAAAAAGTTGGTGTTTTAGAGCTAGAAGGATCCATGGAAATTGCCTGGTCCAAACTACTCATTTTGTAGATGGGAGAAATAAGACTAAGTTCTGTTTAGTGGCAGAGCTAGGATTTAAAACCAGGCAACTTGATTCCCAAAGGCAATTCTTTCCACTAAACCTGACATAGAACTTAAAAATGAAAAGGGGAAGAGACAAGTGATATACTTTCAGAACATGCCATAGATCCAATGTGAGTGGGATCTTTGATGGGGAGACTTCTTTCTTGGGGGCTGTCTCAACCATGTGTTACCGCTAATGCTTCTACAATGCAAAATACAAGCAGGATTTAAATGTCCTGTAATCTAGTAAAAAAGGAAATTATAAGAGGCAAAGTTTGCACAAGCTGGGTTTGTCTCCTACTTCCGGCATGATTTCAGTTCCAAGAGATATTATTGGAAGGAGAAAATCAATTTCCTTTTCCTATGTGATAAAGCTTGTCTCTTCCTCTGGAAAATTAGTTGAAGTCTATGATGTTACCTGTCCCTTCCAGCTCTAAAACCTGGGCTATTTGGAAGTTAAAATACTTCTCCAGTGCAAAAGAGAGAATAATAGCTCACATTCATGTAGCAATTTGTGTGCAAAAATAATCTTCTAATCACAATTTCATTTGAATTTGATGTTCACAATGACCCCATGAGGTAGGGAGCAAAATTATTTTTCCTATTATATGGAGAATAAAGCAGATGATACCCAAAGGGACATGATCTGTTTAAGTCCCCATATCCATAGTGGGAGATCCTGGATTTGAACCTAGATTAAACCTAGATTGGGTTGAAAGTTCAGAACATTCTATTTATCACTCATAAGGAAGACGATTGAACTCTGAAGGTGAAAATTAGGCTTCCATTTCCTTGACAAAGAAGTGTGAATTTTATTACTTTATTCTTTTCATGTCCTAATTATGGATCCTTCTGGATCCATACAGAAAAAGACCATAGAAGGAAAACCATTTTTCATAGCCTGCTAAATACCTTTTGAAGTCCTTCATTAGGATGTAAACTTCTTGAGAACAAGGATTGTCTCTTTCTCTTATCTTCAGCATCAAGCACAGTGCTTGGAAAGTAGCTTACTAAATACTTGTTGAATGACTAATAAAATTTTGAGAAACATACCCCATTCATTTTGAATAAACTTAGTATCACTACTGGTTGATATTAATCAGGGTAGAGAGGAGTTAACATGGGTAAAGAGGCAAGATGGCCTGATGGAAAGAGGACAGGATTTGGTGTCAAGTTTTCTAGATTTGCAACTTAGTTTAAACCCACTTACTAGCGGAGTGACTGAGAGAAAGTCATTTTTTACTTCTTTGTGACTTTGGTTTCCTCATCTGTAAAATGAGGAGAGTGTTTATTTCCTGACTTCCAAGGATAATAAGCTTTAGAATCAGCAGGGATCATCTAGTCCAACTTAATCATTTATTTTTCCAGAGGAAGAAACTGAGACCCAGGGAAGACGAGTGACTAATCCAAGGTCAGAACAGAAATTGGATAGAAATTAGGGGAGTGAGACTTGAATTTAAGGCCTCTGACTCCATATCCAACAATCTTTGCATTTCAAGATGTTGCCTCTAAGGGGTAGGGTCTTGGCCAGGCTAGAATACAGAGCATAACCTCTTGGGGTTCATGTTAGGGTAGGGCTCAATAAGCCTCAAAGTGCTTTCTGAAATATGAATAGTGGCGTCCAGTACTCACTTCTCTTCTCTCCCCATACTAGAACACTGTGCTTGACAAGAGAATGAAGCCAAATGTAGCTTTTGGAACCCGGAAGAGGGAAGACCTGCACAGACCACCTCAGAGTCAGACAGGGAGAACTGACCTGGTCAGGGATACCAGTGATGAGGGAATCTCTTTTCTCAGGCTTCAGAACAGGAAGAAAAAATGGCACTAAAACCTTCTTGACTTAGCAAAGTCAACGTTTTGACCAAAACATGTCAGTTTTGGGGGAGAAATTATGAAATAATAGTAAAAACCAAGAAGGTGAAAAGATAGAACAAGGAAATGGAAAAGATCTGGGGATTAGGAGAACTGAAACTCAAATATTCTTGCTTTTAGTTTTTTGTTTTTGTTTTTTTTTAATCCAAAGAGCATAATCTGTAATGCCTGACTGGAGATGTGCAACACTATACTTGAGAAAAAACAGCAGTGACCCCCAGGTCTTCTTTTCATGCTACGTTTTTGAATGAAACATAAATACTTTTCTTTTTTGCTACTTTTTGTTCCTTTCTTTCTTCCTCCCTTCCTTCCTCTTTGCAAGAAGCTTTGTTACTGAGTCTCTTTTAGCTTGCCCTCCCAAAAAAAACACTGAAGCAACTTTACTTTTACTCTCTAGGATCATTACTGGGACCCTTCTGTTACAGATTAGAGACCCACAGTTAAAACCTTGTCTAGGTTAGACTGAGGGGTCAAACATGCAACAGCATTTTCAAATTATGCAAGACCATATTTAAGTGTAATTATGAAATATTTAACAAAAGAAATGAAAATACAATAGCACTAGATAATGCTAATATGTGGTTTTCTGACAAGACTTTGAGGGATCCTTATGTATGATTTAGTGATCTTCCCTCTCCCTTTTCTACTTAGTTTGACATTAGTGCTTCAGGACAATTGGAATGCCAATAGACTTTGCTACTTACCCATCCTATTGATGGAAATTGACTTTGAATCAGAAACTTTAAAAAATCAGCTACTCTGATCTGATGTAAGGTAGTAGGAAAGTCTTCTAAGAAAGTTTAGTAGGAAAAGCCCTGGATTTGGTATGTGGAAGGAAAGAAACCCCTAGACCTTTGTTCCCTTCCATCTCTCAGAAACACCAGGGCAGAGGTCAGAGATTACCAAAACTCTTTGTGCTTTGGGGAAGACTGGGTGGGAATAGAGTATGGAATTTCACAATCATAGCTCCACTTCAAGATGTACTTTTTCACCATATAATCTCTCTTCTCTCTGAATGGCTAGAGATGCCAATGAAATCACCTCTATTTTGTGATACAAATACAGTGCAAAAGACAGTATGTTTAGAGCTTTCTTGCATGATTTGGAGACACTCTTTTCCTCTGTCTGGTTACTTGATTCTCCCTGCATTTGCTCCTTGCATTAGGCCCTTCTATTTGTTAGATCTTAAATAAATTTCAACCTCAAGTCATGTTCATTCCACAGTTCTTGGTGTCTTGGAAGTGAATTCTAAATACCCAGAAGGAGTGGGTACCATTGCCCCACTCCTTTCCAAAGTTTTAGAAAGTAAAAGATCTTTTAAAATTTCATATGAGGTGCTTTACAGTTGAGGTTCTTGTTGGGTTACCTCCTTATTTAGCAAGAGAGGTTGAAATAGGTAAAGAAGCAGGAAGTCAAGAGTCCTGGGTTTGCAGCCTAGGCATGGTATCACTATGTGGGTAATGGAGAAAACTAATTTTTGCCCTTCTAAAACTTAACTTCCTCATCTATAAAATAGGAATAGTATTTATCTCCTTATTTCTAAGGATGGTACGTAACTTTAGGGTAAAAAGGATCATCTAGTCCCATGCATTTGTTTTTCAGGAAACTGAGTCCCAGAGAGACTAAGTTATTTCTCTAAGGTCACATTGGTAGTAAGAAACAAAGATGAGATTCAGATCTAGATCCTCTGACTCCAGGTACAAAAACCTTTCCTCTTCAAACTTTCCACCAGGCCTGACCTTTAAAGATTTGATCTTTTTTGGAGATTCTTATGCTACATGTTTTTTTCTTATCTGTCTTTAGATACTTTCCATGTCACACTTGAGGTTTCCCAAATGAAATTGATAACACAGTAGATAGTGTTTCTGGTCTGGAGTCAGGAAGAATTGAATTCAAATCCTGTTGTGGACACTTACTATCTGTGGGAGCCTTGGGTAAATCACTTGACCTCTGTCTGCCTCTGCTTTTTCGTTTGTAAAATGTAGACAATAGTGGCACCTGTCTCTTGAAGTTGTTGTGACAAAAGAATGAGATACTTGTACTATATAAATGGTAGCCATCATTAGCATCAATATTTTCCCTTAGTGATAAATCTAATTCTTTCTTCAGTTCCTTTACTAGGTTAGTTTTGAATTCTGCTCATTATCTTAATGGTAGGCTCTGTGTGAGTCCTGCAAGTGCCTTTTCTCAAGAAACAAGGAGTATGGCAGCAGAAATGCATAGAATCCAAGTAAGTGAGCAAGTCAATATAATCCCAAGCAATCTGATCAAAGGACCCCCTCTTTGGACCCTTGTCTTAGTTTAGATGATTTCCTCATCTGGGGGCAGTGGCCCTAGAAAGTGGCACAATTTAAAATCAGTGGGAGGCTTAAATGTTCTGTCCTAGTTTTGTTCTCAAGTGGTAGATAGAGCGTTACAGTGCCATTACGATTTTCCAATAGCTGTGAATTGGCCCAAACATTCTGGAAAACTATTTGGAGTTACGATAAGAAAGTGATGAAAATAAGCTTACTCTTTTTTCAAAGATTTCACTATCAGGGATCTAGCTACCCCCAAGTAGGTCAATGACAAAAGAGAGAGAAAGAGAGAGTGAACCTACATATGGGCAGGGAATAAGCATTTATAAAGCACCAACTTTATGCCAGGCACTTTTACAAATATTTAATTGCAAATCATTTTACATTGTAAATCAAATTGTCATTTGATCATTGCAATAAGTCTGTGATGTAGGTGCTGCTATTCTCATCACCATTTTACAGTTGAGGAGCCTGAGACAGGCAGAGGTTTAAGTGACTTGCCCTGGGTCACATAGCTAAGAAGAGTTTGTCTGAATTTGAACTCTGGCTCTAGTGTTCCAACCATAGCACAATTAGCTGTTTCTAATGCACCAAAATATTTTTACAAACACTAGGAAAGCAAAGAACTATAAATAAAGCAGAATTTGGGACAGACAAGTTATGGTACATAACTGTAATAGGATTTTACAATTCCATAAGAAGCTATAAATATGATGAATATAGAGAAACATGGGAAGACTTAGATGAGCTGATACAAAGTAAAGAAAGCAGAACCTAGAAAACAATAATGCATAATAGTTACAGCAGTGTAAATAAAAATAGCATTTCTTACTGTTATTTTCAAATAAACCTAATGAAACTAAATGCTACAAAATAAAAATGGCCAAGTTTGGCATGAAAGAAGAGACTTAAGAGCAGTTCTGGCTTGTGTTTTAAGTACAATCAGTCTGTCTCTTGGTTGATGGATTGCCCTCAATCAGCTGGGTAGCAGCCTAAGGCCCCCTCCTTTGGGAACTCAAGGATTCTCCTCCTGGGCAAGTTTGAGGAAGAGAAACAAACCAGCATTCCTCCATTTATGTCAATCATTAGAATAGTTATGGTTTTAATTGGCTCAATCATCTTCTATCCTTATCCCCTCTTTAATAAATTGAAGTCCCCTCAAAAAACTCAGAAAAAAATAGCTTGCTAGTACACTGTTTAGGGTTGTCTGAATATGTAAATATTGAGAAAATATATTCATGTATCTATCTTAAGTTTGATATATTATCTATTTTTTGAAATTTATATTATACTTTTGAGATCACCTTAATAAAAAAGGAAACTTTTCACCCAAATTATTTGATTGTAGTGGATTCCAAATTTGAACAGGATTGTCTTTTTCCTTTTGATCTAGCCAACCAAGGAGAGAAGACTAAGAAAGACCTATTCCCTTTATAAATGGAATGTTGAGGAAAACACGTATCAAAGATTAAAACTTAAAATTAGCATAGCAATAATAGCTGCCACTTATATAGCGCTTATTGCATGCCAGGCACTCCAAGCATTTAACAATAACCGTCTCCTTTGATCTTCACGACAGCCTGAGAGGTAGGTAACATTATTATTCCTATTTTTAGATGAAAAAATTGAGGCAGAGGTTGAATGACTTGCCCAAGGTCACACAACTAGGAAGGATCTGGGGTTGCATTTGAATCCAGGTCTACCTTACTCCTGGCCCAGCACACTGTCTATTGGAACACCTGGACATCTGGTCTGCCAAATGTGAACTCAATTTGCTATGTCAACATGAAAATAAACCTGCAAATTCAAATGATCCCGTACAACTAAAATTATATGTAAGGTGGAAAATAAAAGTCTTCTCATTAGTGTTGAAAATATTGATAAAATATGTAGTAGAGAAATGGTACTGCGCTTTTATTTTAGTTTGTTTTTAACAACTTAAGTTAAATATTAGAAGTAAGTGAAAAAAAAAGAAGTAAGTGCAATTTACATTCAGTGCTGCTCCTTTGAAATATCATGTGAGAGCATTAAAAACAATATAAGTTCATGATTGATAGAGTAAAATAAACTAGGGACAGGATTTAGTCTGTGATTTCCTTGATATGGGGAACTCCTGGAGGAGTGAATTTCCACTACCAAAGCTTGTAGGTTCAATAGATACTCTTCCAGTCTTAGAGAGTTGATTAAGAGGCTGAGAGGGAAGGGTCTTGCCTAAGCTCACCCAGACAGTACGTGTCAAAGGCAGGATAACCTCAAGTCTTGACTCAGAGGCCAATTCACTATTCACTATGCCATGGCACATCTCAGAACAAATTATACATGTTATTAATATTTGGAATGCATTCCCTTAATAGCAAAGAGTGTTGTACCTATATTCCTGAACAATAGAGAAATATCTAAAATTTTATAGAACGTATCAGAAAGGAAATGACTGAACTTCAAGTGAATGCTAGTAGACTCTAGATCCTGATTTAGTTTCTTTTTGGGACTTTTTAGTTTCACTTTTGGGTTTGAAGTTCCAGTGTTATATATGAAAAGAATACTATTTGGTAGGCACGTTGGATTTCTGATATCATAAACAAGTACATAGTGCTATTTGTCTCACATCATGAAACAAATATCTAAAGGTTTCTGTAGAAGAGGAGTACATAACATCTATACTATAATTGCTAAAGACAAAGAAAATAAGATGGACAAGTGAAATTCAGTATATTGACTTTTGAAGCCACTACAGGCATACAGTATAAAATACCCATTCATAGATTCCAGATAATTGCTAGTCACTCAACAATTATTTTCAATGTGTTCTTATATGTTCTTATATTGCACAAGAAACAAAAAAGAGGGCAGAGAGATGGATTGTCACTTATTAGCTCTTGATGCATTATTTTTTTATATGCATTGGTGCTTGCTGTTGCTCAGTTGTGTCCAACTCCATATGACCCCCTGGACTTTTGTCCATGGATTTTTCTTGACAAAGATCCTGGAGTGGATTGCCATTTCCTTTGCCACTGTGTGCCATTTTACAGATGGAGAACTAAGAGAAAAAAGGATTAAATGGCTTGTCAAAGGTCACACAGTAAATGTCTGAGGTCAAATTTGAACTTGATTCTTCTCTATTCCAAGCCTAGTGCTCTATCTACTACACCACCAATTTTTGTTAGATAATATCATTACACATGATTGTTGGGTTGCAAATTTAAAATTTGAAATAGTAAACTGATAGGCTCCAAAATTTTCATCAGTAACTTAATAATATTTTCATTCTTATCCTATCTGCCAACCATCTGATGTTCAAAGGTGGTTGAAAGAATGAAAATCGCTTATCATCCCCTCCATGGGGTCCTTTTGTTGATTGCAGGAAATGCTAATGCTCATGCATTGTTAGAATGTCATTCCTAAAATTTGCATTAGTTACAAAACATTGTCTTAAGTAAAAATAATCATTTCGATTCTTTATCCTTGCTGTGCCTTTATTTGTCTCTTGTCAACATCCATGTAAGGGTAAAATTTCAGTTAATAGCATGGGCTGATACTGGCTTGGCATGACCCAATGCTTTGCCCTTTGTACTATTGTGTATGAGAGTTTTAGTTCCACACGTTTACACTTCTGGATAGGATGAGTGTCTATATCATTGTAAGACAATGAGATTGTATTCTAAATCTTCTGTCTCAAAGACCTGGAATCCCTACTTCAGACTCACCAAGAAAAAGATTATTTTGAACCCAAAAGGGGCCCCATCAAGTACTGTCAACCAACAGCAGGGCTGTTTTATATTAAGATCTTGAACTCTGAATCTGTGGAACCTATATGAAAGACTCATGCTTCTTAAGATGGGGATGACACCGAAGGTAAGCTGATCATGCTTCTCACCTCTTATCTCCCTGAGAAGCGAATAAAAATGCAACCATGAATCTGCATCCTCATATTATTTCCTTTGGTTGGCCTTTACAAATGCCTTTCTGATCTAGGATGGGCTCCTATCACTTCTCTGTAAGTGCAGCTAGGTGGTGCTGTGGATAGAGGCCAAGCTTAGAGTCAGAAAGATGCCTTTTCATGGGTTCAAATTCAGACTTAGACACTTCTTTGATGTGCAGCCCTGGGCAAGTCACTTATCCCTGTTTGTCTCAATTTCCTCATCTGTAAAATGGGCTAGAGAACCACTCCAATATCTCTGCCAAGAAAACCCTAAATGAGGTCCCAAAGACTCAGACACAGCTGAAATGACTGAACAACAACAAGTTCTCATAAAATCATACTGTCTCTGTGATTGTTAAGTCATACCAAAATGTCCTCTTTGACATGTATTCAGTATATGAACGCTAATTAGAAGAGAATAAAAAAAGTTAGAAGCTAGAAAGTACTATGTTTAGAAGGATCTCATATTAATTTGGTATGTATCCTATACCTCTAAATAAATCCCAAGCTCTGCTAGTATTGATACTCCCTTCAGGATATCTGCACTTCTTTTAATGTTTACCAATAGAATTTACTATGTTAGAATCCCTTGGAATGGTACATTTGAATCATTTATGGTCTCACTCTAATCTAGTTATGTGTTCATACTGATGAATCAGTAGTCTACCTGATTAGAAAAAAATCATTGACAGGCCCTAGCACACCTAGGTTGAAGCCAGTTCTAAGTGGGATATGTTAGATTGCTGGGGAAATTTGAGGAGACAGCCTTGTGAAGGCTTATTTTGTTTTGTTGCTTTGAATGGGAAAACTTCTCACATGTGATGGCTTCAGATAGACTTTGTAATTATATTGCTGGGATATGTGGAGTCACAATTAATCATGGACTATCTCAAATTATCTTCTTCAACATTTATGTAGGATCAAACAGAGCTAATAATGTTGTACTAACCGTATCTGTAACAGATTGGCCTGTGGCTTAAACTAACACTTTTATGAACAATGTCCCTTCTAATAAGATGCCAGAATTCTTGGCCTTCTCATTGCCCTGGTGTTATACCCTTGAAACCTTTGGGCCTTGTGCTTTGGCTGATATTGCTCCCTAAAGACTCTTGTACTTTGCCATTTACCCTGCTGCAGCAGGGTAGGAGTGGAGCTCCTATCTACTCTGCAGCTAAATACTCAGTCCCATGTGAATGCTGTCCCCTAATTAGAATGTAGGGCAGCTAGCTAGCATATAGAGCCCCAGACCTGAGTTGAAAACCAGTCTCGGACACTTCTTAGCTTGGTGACCCTGGGCAAGTCACTTAACCCTGTTTGCTTCAGTTTCCTCATCTATAAAATGAGCTGGACAAAGAAATGCCAAACCACTCCAGTATCTTTGCCTCAATGAGGTCATGAAGAATCATACTTGACTGAGCAATAAGGATGTGAGCTCCTTGAGCTTCTATTTGCACCTCCCAATTATAGTACAGTGCTTAGCATTTAGTAAGAGTTTAATAAATCATTTTGATTCCCCCTCTTATGGTAAACTCCTCTGATCTTGAGTGAGATAATTAATTTCTTATAACAACTGGATGCTGTAATCTGTAATCTGGAATGACAAAGACATAGAGATAAAAATATTTCCCTTAAGAATCAGTCCATGTCCTAACCATTTTGATTAAATAGTCCCCTGTGCTTATGGAGGTTTGTGTGTAGGCAAGGGGTGGGGAACTTGCCACCTTGAGGCCACATGTGGCCCTTTAGGTCCTCAAGTGCAGCCCTTTGACCGAATCCGAACTTCACAGAACAAATTCCCTCAATTAAAGGATTTGTTCTGTAAAACTTGGATTCAGTCAAAAGGCTGCACCCAAGGACCTAGAAGGCCTTATGTAGCCTTGCGGCCTCAGGTTACCCATCCCTGGTGTAGGCTGTGGAGCCCATAGGAGGAGTATATCAGGTAAGCCTTGGTTCACAAATGAACTTGGAAGACAAAAGACCCTGTGTACTCTTGCTCTATCCTCCCTTTACAATCCAGATATGTCCTCAGTTACCATTATTTTGGTTCACACAAGACATATTCTACTTTGGATGAAGAATGTGTTAAGGTCCATTCCAATCATGAACAAGTGTCGCATTTTCCCATCTCATGAGCCCTAGGCAACCCCAATATATGAACTTCTTAGCAAAACTATTGAATAAACATTACTCTTTTTTCATTACAGCCACCCCATCTCAAGAAGCTTACATTCTAATGGGGAGAGACTACACATAAAAGCCTACTGAAAAGTAGGGGGAGCAGAAGGGAGAAAGAAAAGAAAATTGATGGAAGTGGAGGAGATGGTGGAAAACTAGGGATGACTCTTAGCTCTGCTACAAATTACTTATGTCAATATAAGAAAAAACATTTTCTATCTTTGAACTTCAGTTTTTGTTTTCTGTAAAATGTGGGAGTTGGGTTAGATAATTTTAGGCCCTAGTCAGCTCTAAATCCTAGAGTCCTATGAATCCCAGATGTGCTTATCATGCCTTCACCCTTGTGATCCTACTTATCCTTCAGTGAGTCAGTAAGCATTTATTAAGTGCCTACTATACGTATTCTGGGCAACTAGGCAGCAGTGTGGATGGAGTGCTAGACTTAATCTTAGAAAGACTAATCTTTCTGAGTTCAAATCTGACCTCAGACACTAGCTGTGTGACCCTTGGCAAGTGACTTAGCCCTGTTTGCCTAATTCCTCATCTATAAAATGAGCTGGAGAAGGAAAAGTCAAACCACTCCAGTAACTTTGTTAAGAAAACTGCAGATGAAGTCACAGAGAGTCAGACATGGCTGAAAATGTCTAGAATACAGTAAAATTCCAAGCTAAGCATCTCAGATAGCTGTTATAAGAATCAAGTGAGCTAATGGAGATTTCGTTTTGTAAATTTTCAAGTACTGTGTTAATGTGAACCACATAAAGGACACTCTCCTGCGGTCCCCTGATGTTTGATCATGGTGTCTAGGTTATCCTGGATTATGACAGCCTGGAGAAGTCCTATGAATCTACTAAGGATCATCAGATCTAGGGATTGTTTAGAGCAGGTATTCTAACCATTTTTGGTGTCATGGACTCCTTTGGCAATCTGCTGAAACCCGAGGACCTCTTATCAGAAGAATGTCTTAAAAATTCATAGTTGAAAGAAACGATCAATTTCAGTTTAAGGTTATTTCAAATAAAGGTGTAATTTTTTCCCCACTCAAGTTCACAGACCCCCTGAAATTTATCCATAGATGCCTTGGGGGTCTCACATTAAGAATCCCTAATCTAGACCAGCTTACTCATTTAATAGAAGAGGAAACTGAAGTCTAGAGAAGTGAAGTCGTTCGTCCAAGATCATCCTACAGTAAGTGGACATGCTGAGATTCAAACCCAGAATCTCAGGCTCCAAGATCAGTCCTCTTCCACAGAGCGATGTGGTCTTTTTTTGTTCTCACAACAACTCTCTGAGACAGTCTGAGCAAATGTCATCATCCCCATTTTACAGATAATTTGAGCACAATAATGGATACTGTAGTATCCATTCTCTCACTGTAGCAGTTGGTGAACATTTACTGTGTGCCCGGCATGATCCTAAATATAGGAATGGCCTTGAGGAGCCCACAATCTAATGGAGGGGGGGAAGTTCATAGAAAGAAACTGAAAGGGGGGAGGGAGGAGCAGAGAGTGTTGAAGAGGTGTGAGTTTCAGAACTGAGGTCACCTTAAAAGACCATAAGTTTCTGGAGATGATGAAGTACTGGAGAGCTGTGGAGTGCGGAAGCCTGATACTGATTCATCCCCAGACTGTGACTATGAGGTGGTGATTTAAAAAAAAGATACAAGTATCTAGAAAACTGTTTTCTAAGGAATGGAGAAATAGTACTATACATTGGTGATGGGTGTATGTACGTGTGCTTACATCAGGGAAATTATGGAATCTAAAGGTATTAAAGTAAATATTTGTTACTAGTGTGATGATTAATAAACCTCTTTCCAGTTACAAAACGTTTTCACAAACTTTGTCTTATTATATCCTCATTGGATAATGCCAGTGTCGTTACTGTTTTATAGATGAGGTTCATAAAGGTAAAGAGAACTTGACCCAAGTTGCACGGCTAGTAAGCAGTGCTACTAAGATGCACGCTCTAGTCTTCTGACTCTGACACCATATTTCTGTTTGTCTCTCTGTTTCTCTCTTTCTCTCCCCTTCTCTCTCTGTCTCTGTTTCTCTGTCTCATAGAGAAGCCTAGAGTTGGAAAGACTCTTAGCCAACTTTTAGCTGAAATATGACTCCACTCTACAATACTCTTAGAGATAGTTAGCCTTAATTCCCAATGAACAGAAGCTCACAGCTTATTGAGACAGTGCCTTGGAATAGCTCTATTAAGATTTTTTTCTTATATGGAACTGAAATCTTAATTTAGTAAAAACAAACAAACAAACAACAACCCTCAATGAATTCATTGTCCCTTTCATGAGTGCACACAGGCTATTTGATATGCAGCGTGGTGTAGTTGATCACTGATTTCAGAGTTAAAGAACCCAGGTTCAAATCCTATTTTTGGTGTACCTGTGTGACTTTGGGCAAGTTACTTAACCTCTCTGGGACTTAGTTCCCTCATCTTTCAAAAATGAGGTGGTATTGGCCTAATATCTTTTGGGGTCCCTTTCTAGCTGTAAATTGGGTATTTACAATTTTAGTCATACCCTATCTTTTCACAGATGAGGAAATTGAAACCCAGATATGGGAAAGCGATGTGTTCCAGGTATCATACTGCATCAATAACAGTACCAGATCTAAAACTTTGCTCTCCCAGATCCCATCCTCATACTCTTTTGACACAACTATAGTTGATCCTTTGGGAAGAGATTCTAGGCTCCAAGTCAGTTTCAGTGAAATATTTTCCTAGGTCCTGCAAGAAATAAGAGAGAACCGGAAGGGATGCCTCCTTACAGGACCAAACCTCTTCCTAAGCCTTCTATGAGTCCGTGAAAATAAAAAGTGAGAGGTAAGCCCAAGATTTCTCAAATCCAGGAGAGAACCCTAAAGGATTCCCCAACACCACCACCCACAAACCCAGGCCTCAAAGGGATTTTTTTTCTCATATCACATGCATTTAAAGCCTAGGACAGTATCTTGCATATATTATGTGCTTAATAAATATGAGTTTAATTGAATTAAATTGAATTTGCCAGTTGGAAGAGAAGGTAATACTTTCTCTCTGTCCTTGATGAATAAAGCCCTGATGCAGTGAGAAAAGCACCAGATGTGGAGTCAGTAGGCCTGGCTTCCAATTCTGGCCTTTTTAATGCTGGTCCATGTTCTACTCCTCCATTCTGATACTCAGTTTTCTTATACACACACATACACACATATACAACACATACACACATATATGTATATATACATATACATACACACACGCATATATACGCACACACACATATATCTTCTAGAATTTAATTCTATGATGAGAACGTTGAGTGGAACTGAATATAAAATAAGGCTTCCATTTCTGAGCTGATCTCTCCACCAAGTCAGTCAATCAACAAACATTTATTGGGCAGCAATATGTGCCAGGCACTATGCTCAGTGATACTAGAATACAAAGACAAAACCCAAACATTTCCCACTCTTAGAGAGATTGTATTCTATCAGAAGAGACAATATGTGCATATACAAACAAATCCTGAATAAGTACAAAATAAATACCAAGGTGTTTAAGGGAGGGAGGACAAGTCGCAAAACTTTCTTCTCTTTATGTCTTAAGCCTGATCTTCTAGTTTAAGAAAACCACATGCAGTAGGGATCCTTTGTCTGACCCTTATTCATTAAAGCTTCAAGTCTTGTGTAACATTTCTGGCTCAAATTTGCTTCTGTTTAATTTGTCTCTGATTTGGCTTATATGTCATCCCCCTTCCCTCAACCCCCCAAGTGTAATCAGCAATTATTGACTTTGGAGGACAGTAAGAAATACCACAATTGTGATATTTCACGCTGCTTTCTTGAAATCCGTCATCACATTCTTCATTTCCTGATTCTTCTGTCAAGTTTTGCTATATAAGTTCCCTCTTCTCAGAAGAAATCGAAGGAGGAGTCAGAGTATCTGAGAATTCATCTCTGCTGAGACACCTCTGAGAGATCCAGGTAAGACCAACTATTCCATCTCCATCTTCCCTTGGAGGTAGGACAAGAAGTTTCTTTGCTCTACTTGTGCCTAAAAAGAAAACCCTTTCAAAGACCTTCTTTCCTCAAATCCCTATAAGCCTCTGCTCCTACATTAAGGAATTAAGTGAACAAAGCAGCTTTCCTAGGGGACCTTGTTTGACTAATTATTCAAGGCAAGAGTAAGTCTATTTTAAAATCAAACAGGACTGATGAAACTCAGTGCAAATGTACATCTGTATGATTGACTCAGTAAATCAATAACAGGCTAGGAAGTGGATTTGTGAATTCATTGATATAAGGAACTGTTAGATGAAGAAATTCCCTCTACTAATACAGGCCAGCAAGTGATAGTCTTAGAGAATTGTTTAGATGAGTAGGGAGAGATTAAATATCCAAGATCACATAGCCAGTATGTGACAGAGACACTGACTGGAAGCCAGGTCAGTCTATCCACCATATTCACACACATATGTACATGTAAATACATATAGACAGATAGATAATCTTGCCACTGCCACTAGACCAATGATATTGCTTAATAAATGACATAATTGTGTCATTTGTGTCCTTGTGCTAGACATAATTTTCTTCCTCTGTAAAATGAAAAGGTTGAACTAGATGGTCCCTAAGAGCTGATGTTTTATTCTCATTTCCCTTTCAGTTCACAAATTCTTTAATGCTAGACCAGAGGTTCTTAACTGGTGTGTGTGTGTGTGTGTGTGTGTGTGTGTGTGTGTGTGTGTGTGTGTGTGTGTGATGGATCTCTTTGGCACTCTGCTGAAGCTTATGGACCCCTCCTCAGAGTAATGTTTTTAAAAAATAAAATACATAGGATTACAAAGGGAACAACTTATACAAATACAATTACTGAAATATTGGGGGGGGGGGGAATTCACAGACTCCACATTTAGAACCCTTGCTCTAGAAATAGGAAATCTGGAAGTGATAGTAATGATAGGACAGTTAAGGTAGATTATGAAACCACTAAATTGAGCATACCTTTAATATGATGATTTGAATAGAAATTAAAGTTTATCTCTATTCAGGACTACCCAATTGAGTTTTTTGACTAAAGCCTAAATAGGTGCAGAGTATCTTCAGAAAAGTGTCAGAAACAGCCAGATTCTTCAGAGTATGATGGAGGTTTCCAATCTTTGTCCAAACCCATGAAGTAATAATAGCACTTAGAATGACTGAATATTAGATTGAGAATGAACCTTATATGTAGAACTTTGAATGTCAGGCCTGGAATCGTTCTTAAAATTATAGAATAGACATCTTTAATGGCCGACCTGGGGTTAGAACCCATAGTTCCTGACTACTAAGAGCTCAATATTCTTTCCACTGCACCACTCTAAGTGCCCTGCTGGTCATGCTACTTCATGGGAGACTAGTAAAACTTGAGAAGGCCCAAAAGGAGCTTGGTGCTCCCAAATGCTTGAAGGGAATCTATGCAAGAATATAGGAAGTAGTTTTAGGTCAAAGCAAATGAAATTGGTACCAAGGAAGAAACAATCTGAGTGAGCCCTGAGGCTTTGCACAGGCCAGAAACAGGAATTCAAGAAAAACTGAAAAGTATTTGAGGGGTTCCTTGTAAAACAGAAATTATGTGTAGGGCACAGGCCCAACCTAAAGCAGGGAACCTCACCCCCTTATTTTCCCCAAAACAGATTCCTTGGGAACCCAGTGAAGAAACCATCTTGGACTAAAGAACCATTATCACAGACTCCTGGGTAGGGAGAGGGAAGGTATTTTTTCCCTTCCTTATTTACCATTCTAATTTAAACCTTTAAATTTGTATCTGTCTGAATAATAGCAATAGCTAATTTGATTAGAGATTTCTGACTATCACAAGTGGGTCCAGAGGAATAATTTAGCTTTCACTTTATATTTAAATAATTTTTTAAAATTGCCTAATGTGTTCATTCTTTTGATGGCCTCCATCAGCTCTCTCTCACCCCCCCCAAAAAAGGTTTCTTGTGGCCCCATGTGACTGTGGGTACCTGTCTCTGGTCTGATTTGTGTTGTCTCTTTGTTCTTTTTTGAATCAAGAGCAAAGAAAATGCTTCAGATTTGGGGCCTTGTTCTCTTCTGTGGCCTGATCACACAGAGCTCTGCCCAACTTGAAGCCATCCCTGTGGATCCTGCTGGTTTCCTGGGCCCTATTCAGTCCTTCACCCCACCAGATCTTCTCTCAGGCTTATCAGATGGCAAGTTACCCCCTCAGTGGGCAATTTCTGTGGAATGAAAAGATGGAATTCTAGAATGCCCTAGGAAGGGTACCTCAAGGGTGATCTAATCCAACTCATTTTTGTAGCATGAATCCCTTCTCTAGCATCCAAGAATGGGAAATTCATGAGATCCAGAGAAGCTTATTCTGCCTTATAGCATTCTGACTGATATAAAAGGTTTTCCTTCTAAGGACTGAAATGGACCTAAGTGTTTTGGGGAAGTGAGGGCAGTAGTAAGGTAAGATGAAAAGGGAGGTGGCATTTGGAAGATGGGGAAAGCCCAACTCATGGGTATATCAAAGGATCAAGGCAGATCCTTCAAACTTTTCCCTGTTGGACATACTAATCTTTGAGTTTTATGGAGGACCTTGCACTTTGTGTGTGACAATAACCTAAATTCATTCCAAAACATGACTAACCACTTACCACTACACAAGGTCTACACAGGAAAGAGCCTTGGATTTGTATTCAGGGAATTGGGTTTGAGTCCCAGCTCTTCCAAACACTACCAATGTATCCTTGGATAAGTCATAACTCAAATTCTTCACCTATAGAATGAAGGATTTGGGCTAAATGAAGTCTCAGGTCCCTTCCAGCTCTAAATCCTATCATTCCATTCCAGGTCTCACAAAGGGACTTCACAACTTAAATGTGCTTGATATTCTCCGCAATGTCCCCATCATGGATATGCTAAAAATTAGGGGAGGTTCATCAGGAGGTCTCCTTGGCGGCTTACTACCCAAAGTATCCTCACTGATTCCTGGGCTGCAGAATATACTTTTGTGAGTCTGCTTGATGTGTGATTAGCCTCAAATTTGAATGAGAAAATGAGAAGGTCCTTGACATAGACAACATTCCTGATATCCATGAAGGAAGGTGCCTAAAAAGAACATGAGAAAAGATTGAGAGGGTCTTTAAATGGCGCAGATGGCAGAGAAGGATGAGAAATTTTTCATCTTCTGGTAGTTAGAGAGGGAAACTCAAGAACCAAGATGTCTAATTTGAAAGACAGTAGTATAACTACAAAGAGTACTTGCTTTTGGAGAGGAAAGACCTGGGATCTAGCACTGAGTCTTTGCTACTAGCTTGCTGGATGACTTTGAACAAACACTTTAACGTCTCTGGGCCTCAGTTTCTTCATTTGTAAAATGTAGGAGTTGGGCTAAGTGATCATTAAGGTAACTTTCAACTCTAAAATTCTTTGAGTCTACAAGAAAGTCCTTAGATTAAGTACTGGGTGTGGGTATAAATATGTCTCTTGGTTACAAGATCCCCACCACCTCTGCATTTCCAGTTAGACATTAGGCAATGGTATTAGACAGGGTGTCAATACATGAGCATTTATTAAGGTCCTCCTATGTGCCAGGTACTATGCTAGGCACTGAAAATACAGAGACCAAAACAATACCATTCCCACTCTTGATAAATTTACTATCTGTGGGGTGAGATAACATATACATGAATAAATATATGCAAAGTACATTGTTAAAATATTTTATTTGTAAATTTGTAAAATTTGGGCTTTTGCTCTACTTCAAAATATGTTTTTGGGGTGTTTTTTGGTAAGAAGAGATGAGATGGGGAAGGTACTAGTAGTTGGGGGGGGGGAAGATTTCATAGAGAAAATCAGTCAAAAACATTTATTAAGAGCCAGATATTGTGCTAAGGGGTGGGAATACAAAAAGAGGCAAAAGATAGTCCCTGCCCTCAAGGAGATCACAATCTAACAGGGGAGATAACAAGCAAATAAATATGTAAAACCAAATTATTTGCTGAATAAGAAAGTAATAGTTAAAAAAGAAAGGAGGAACTAGAATTAAGAAGTATCAATTGAATAGACTTTTGAAGGAAACAAGGGATTGTGGGAGGTGGAAGCGAACATTCCAGGCATGGAGGGTAGCCAATGTAAGAGCACAGAGATGGGAGATGGATTGTTATGTATGAGGAACAGCAGGAAGGCACGTTTAACTGGACCAAGGAGTTGGAAAGGTAGGTTAGGGTTAGGTTGTGAAGGGCCTTTAAAGACAGAGGAGCTTGTATTTTGACTCTAGAAGCAATAGAGAGCTACTGGAGTTTGCTGAGTAGGGCTCCAGTCAAAAGTCAATGCCAAGGTTCAGAATCTATGGAACCTTTGGCTGAAAATACCCTCCCAATCTCTCTAGTCTCATTTCCTCAACTGAGAAATGATGGGTATTCATGAATGGTTTGATTTGTGGTTCAAGGTGTGGTTCATCCTCTGAAGGACATAAATTTGGGGGAGTTCCCTTACAATGTGGCTCTCTGTGCAGGATCAATGTCACCAATCCTGTCCTCTTGGAACTTGGCCTAGAACAGTCTCCTGATGGACATCGACTTTTTGTAACAATCCCTCTTGGAATGGTTCTGGAAATAAAAACGTGAGTGATATTTAAGAGCCTGGAAGTTCCTATTCAGGAAATGAGGGAGGGTATTAGTACAAGGGACTTGGATTCCCGGGATTTTAGGCTTATCCAGTGTATGAAAGATGGCAGGTAAGGTGGTCAATTGGGAAGCATTGCCACTCTATTGAATGTACATTCTCTGGGTCCAGGATCTATCAGAGTGTGGTTTCATTTTCAACTAACCATGGAGGTTAACATTGAGAATCCTTCAACTTCAGAGAAGTTCCTGACTTCCTTTATCATTCCCTTGAGAGACTATTACTTCATCTGCTATGTCTCCTCCAAGCCATTCCTTAGACAATTAGAGCCTGGGATTCTATGCCATGACTGGTCATGTTTGGCTCCCCATGACCTGACCCAATCAGACCTGCTCTAACAGCCCTGAAGCAGGAAATTTGAAATCAGGGACCAGTTAGAACAGGATTTTGTGTCAGAAGACTCGAGTTTGAGACCCTGTTGTGCCACTTACCTGTTGTGGGACTTTGGGCAAGTCATGACTCCTTTCTGTGCCTCAGTTCCCTCCTCCATGAAATTTTTCAGTCCTTTTCAGCTTTGACAGCCAAATGGGTCAACGGGGTTTGCTGAATCCAAGAATTGCTGCCTTCTTGGGCACCATCCAATTTCAAGGCCAAAGAATCTGGAATTGTTGCTATTTCTGTTTTGCCCTAATGGCAAGAGGCTGCATAGAGACCACATTGTACTCTGACCCTCAGTTTCTTCATCTACACTGTAGGAATAATAATCTCTGTTTTTTGGCATCATAGGGCATTTTGAAATTTGGTTGTGAAAGTGGATGTGAGAGTTCTCTGGAATGTACTGAATACTTACAAAGGCGAAGTCTACATGTGAACAGAGTGGGAGCTTTCCATGACCACAACTCCATTCCTGGTTTGATGTGGCCAGTAGAGGATCTTCTTCCTCCTCTCTCTCTGTCTCTGTCTCTTTCCCCAATCTGTCTTTATTGCCTTATTTTTCTTGCTTAGGTTACTGATTGGTGACCTTCTTAAGCTGGATATTAACCTGAATCTCATAGTGGAGCTCATTGCAGTGAGGGATAAAGATGGAAAAATCCACTTGGTGATTGGGGATTGTAAGCATGACCCTAGCAGCTTGAAGATCACTCTCCTGGAAGGGTAAGTCATCAAGGACCAATCTAGCCAATGCCCATGCTTGGTGGTGGGAAATGAGCTTTTATTTTCCCTCTTTTGACTTGTTCATTTGACCAGGCTCCAACAGAAGAAAAAGGCTGATTGGCCAGAAACTCAGGAATTTCCCACCAATGAGAAAATATTCAACCTTTCATCCTGCTCCCACTCTCAAAGTGCTAATTCTCTATCCATATGTTCCTTCCATTTTCCAGGGTTGCACCCAGCCTAGTGCAACAACTTGTAGACACAGTGATAGAAACTCTGATTAAAACTCTTCCACAGCTGCTACAGAAAGAGGTAAATGTAAAAATGCATTCCCTGGAATCATTAGGTCAAAGTATGACTTCGGAGCAGGTTAATGTACCCTGAAACTGAGGAGACAAGGAATCGTAGGATCATAGATTCAAAGCTGGGAAGGAGTTTGGAGGTTAAGGCTGATGCCTTCCTTTCACAAATGGGAAAGCTGAGGTCAAATAAGTGACTTGTCCAAAGTCACACAGATTTTTAAAAAATATCTGAAATGGGATTTGGACCCAGGTTTTCCTGAGTGCCCTGCACTTGCCTACTACACCATGTTGTTTTAATGAGATGGGAGGAGATTCTATCTCTGCCTGGATGGCTCTGTGAGTTTTTCTGGGCTTCATATTCCCCAAATGTAAAATGAAAGGACTTAATGAGGTTGTTTAAAAAGTCCTTTTGAGCTCTAACATTGAATAATCTGTGTTCTAAGGACCCTTCTAGCTCTGATATTCAATGTTTTATCTGATCACTGACAATCTCCCCAGGTCAGGAACCTCAATGATGAGAAGTCCTGTGGATTCTCCCTTCTGTTTCTGTTCATTGTTTCATTTATCTCACCTTCCCTTCTGTGCTTGTGTTGTAGGTCTGTCCTCTGGTTAATAAGGTCCTCAGTGGTCTGGATGTTACCTTGGTACATGACGTAGCTGGTAAGTTTCTGATCAAACGTTTCTCTCTGTCTGCAAGTGATTGGATTGTTCAGATGGTTTTGCCAAATATCCATGTTGTCACACTTGACATTTAAGTACTGAGCACAAAACAAAACAGAACTTACCACCCCAAATGAATACAAATCTGGGATCTCATCTGTTAAATTCTACTTTTGCTTTTCATCTAGCCCCAGACCCCTGTGGAGGGTCTCAATTTCCTCGTCTATAAATTAGAGGTATTGAACTACATAATGTTTAAGTTTTTCTCTGCCTCTAATTAATGATCCTATAAGGAGATTCATGTCGGATCACAGGGAAACTCAACTGAGTACAGCTTATTAGTTCCTTCTGTGCTGGAACTGGTTGTCCCCATTCAAACCCAGAGAAAAGGTTGCTGATCCATCTGTTGGTAGGTTCTGGCCTCTTCAGAATCCATTATCCCTGGCTCCTTTAAGACTATTTTCTCAAAGTCCCCCCAGGTGGAACTAGAGACTGATTCTCAGGACCCTCTGTTTCACTTTGGCTCCCCCAGTTTGACACATATATTCTTCCTTTCAGATTTATTAATCCATGGGCTTTCACTGAATCTTAAAGTGTAAACTTTCTCAAAAGAGACCAACACTTTCTTCCAGTAGGTAAGGCTACTATATACCTCTAATTTTCTGTGTTTTCCAGTGCATTTCCTATGAATGTAGAATTTTAGAATCTTATAATCTAGAATCTTGAATCCTGGAAATGTAGGACTGTGGAATCTGAGAATTCCAGAGAAGTAAAATCATAGATTTATCCAGGTCCAAATTTACTCCCAACAGAAACTTTTTCTGACTTCAAATTTTCTCCTTCTTGAAGGACCCCCAGCAGAGGAGACCTGAGTTCCTGTGTTGGAGATGACACTAAATGCGATGAAATATATTTGATTTAATGGGGTCCAAGAGGTTTCTCTTCCCTGTCTTTGGATCCACTCTCCACAATTGAACCTTCTTTTTGGGCATCCTATTCTTTCCCTTGAGTTTTTCTTGTAATAAACTTCTCCCTATCTCTGCATTGATGGAATAGTCACTGTTCATTCTCTTTGATACCAATTAAGTGGTGAGTGGTAGTAACAGTTGAGCTGAGCACATTCTTGTGTCTTGAGGAAGCTCTTCAGGACAGGCACAAAGCCCAAGACTGGGCACTCAGAAGGTACTTAATTAGTCTGTATTTGTCAGCATCAGGAGCAATAGGTTTTGTTAAGCTCACCCATCACCCCTCAACTAGGTAACTGTCACTTTGATCAAATCACTCAACAATTCTGGGCCTTAATCTCCTAATGAGAAAAATGGGATGATATCCATCTAGGAGAAAATGAGTTCTTAGACAAAGTTCTTTGGAGAAATGGAGTCTGGATGAAAAATTGTTACTACTGTGATATATGCAGGTAAAGTCATAATTTCCCTGGAACTTTGTAAAATAGGTGGGATGCAATATATGAATCCATAGTCCTTGCTCTCCCTCCTGGGTCCTCCCATATCCTCTCTCTGTTTTTCAAAGCCCCCTCCACTACTCTGGATGAACTGAAATCTCTAGAATCTATCTGTATCCATTGGAATTCCCATTGGTCCAGGGGACAAGAGAGATGATAAAATCCTAAACCTAGAGTTGGGTCTTGTTTCTTTCAGGTCACTGAAGTCTTTTAGGTCACAAATCTAACAATCTAGATTGGCAGTCAGGATACTGGGGTTCTGGTCATGGCTCTACCCTTACCTTAGTTCAGGAATTTCTTTAAGTACATCATGAGTGTCAGAGATGAAGGGGTCTCACAGTAGGCCTAGACCCATCTCATTATTTGACAGAAGAGGAAATTAAGGGTCAAAGAAAGAAAGTTATTCCTCCAAGGGCACATACTCAACAGCAGAAGGAGATTTTTCTTAGTGGAGGTGTTGGGTTAGTAGGCAGGAGGTAGCATGGTGGATGGAACATAGAACTTTGAATCAGGAAAACCTGACTTCAAATCTAGCCTTAGATACTTACTATCTGCATGTCATTTGTCCTCTGTTTTAGCATCTGTGTGTTACTTGACCTCTGCTTGTTTTAGTTTCCTTAGCTATAAAATGGTTGTCTTCCCCACCACCAACACCATGCACACACATACTGTTAGCTACCAATTACTACTGCCCCAATTCCATTTAATCCCTTAGCATCAATATACTTTTAAAAAGGGATATTTCTTATGAAGATTTACCAAGACAAATAGTACAAACATCTTTACCCCTAATACTATGGGGGCATACTCTACACTATCCCACCTTGGTTTCAGGGGAGTGTAGGACAGTTTCTCAATAGCATTGGTCCTACCAACTTTATGTCCAAATGCTACATCACTAGTGGATTTGTCTGTCTCAGCTACCAGTAGCCTAGTACCCAAAGGTCACTCCTTGCTCCTAGGGACAGCCATTCTAGTCTAACTGAAAAAAATGTTGAGAGGATAGGAAACCTGAACATTCACTCTTCTGACCTTTTAAGACTCATAAGACTGCATTCTTCAATTCCTTCACTTAGCATTTAAAAGAAAAAACACAGGGGTGAAGGGCATAGATCATGTGTCAGCTACAGTGGGCAGGACCCAGGGCCTCTCTCCTTGTAGCATTGTCTTTCCCCACATGCCATCAATAAAGAAATAAAATAAAGAGCAAAAGAACTGAACAGAATGTTTTAAGAGTGAAATTTCTGGGGTTGAGACCTTTTTGAAGGAGCCTCTAGCTCATGTAAGTCTTTCCAGGTTTTTCTGAAATCTGCCTGCTCATCATTTCTTATAGAACAATAGTATTTTCACATTCATATACATAACTTGCTCAGCCATTCCCCAATTGATAGACATCCTCTCAATTTCAAATTCTTTGCCACCACAAAAAGAGCTGCTATAAATATCTTTTGTACATGTGGATCCTTTTTACATCTTTTATAATCTCTTTGAGATGCAGACCTAATAGTGGTATTGCTGGATGAAAGGGTATACTTTCATAAAGCTTACTTTTAAGAGTCCCAGGGAGCCACATTCTCCCAAAACCCACTAACATATATAAAATATTTGAAATATGCTCCCATCATAATTTGGACTTTAGTCACAAATTTAGTCTGTAATTAGTTTGTAATGCCATAAATTTTAGCAAATAGGGAAATGATCTCCTTCCCAGTTATCTAGTTTCTCTCTCTCTCTCTCTGTCTCTCTGTCTCTCTCTCTCTCTCTTTGTTTTCTCTTTCTCTCACTCACTCACCCTCTCCTTCTCCCCTTCTCTATTACCCACCCCACACCTAGTCTTTATCTCATTAGACCATAGAAAAAGGCCAATTGGATTTTCCAAGACAGAATAAAGGCAATATTGACAATTACCAAAACAAATAAACACAACAAAACATTGCTTATTCTTCTCTTAAGAAAAATTGTAAGGTCTATAGAGCTTGGGATTCTAGGAGAGGGACAATGAAATTTCTTGGTCTATAGGTAGAGGTGGGGGGAGAGAAGAGTCTTTTAGGATCCTTTAATGTTTTCACAATTCCTGACTGGTCTTATGTATATCTTCCTCAAGAGAATATTATAAGCTAGCAACAACCTTTTGCTTCCTTCTCCCCCCTCACACCAATTCATGCTTCCCCAAAATGCCAGTAGTCCTACCTAGGATGAGGAACTTTCACACACCATCCAAATAGATTAGTTTGTCAGAATTGAAATTCCTACCATCTGACCACTGCCAACTAGAATTCTCATTAGAATATTTATCCCAGATGTGGGGCCATTAAATGCTTTAGATACATACTCTAAAGCAACTTTCCAGTTTTAAGAATAAATTTTGACCAAGTTAGAGGAGAATTTAGTTTACTTGGTTGGCCATCCATGATTCAGTCTATCTTCAGACTGAATTGGGATCACTATCCTCAGAAGTCACTTCCAGAGATTTTTTTCAATCATTGTCTAGCATGGAAGAGTGTATTTATTTTTAGATTCTTCCTTGTCTCCCAGAACCAGATAATGCAAAAAATCCAGTTAGAAGATGGGAGAAAACATAATAGATAGGTCTCTTGTTTATAATCTTGCCAAATATCAGGTGGAAGGACACAGGGTTTGGATTTCTCTTAGTCTTGGTCCAAGTAGCTACTTAGAAACAAAAGAAAGCACTTCTGTTGAAACAAGAGGTTCTCTCATGTAATCTTTGCATTCTAGTGCCAAGTCATTGCAAGATATCAAGTTAAATAGTCCCAACTCTGGTCAATAGTTCATAACTAAGAAAATATCAGGTATAAGAGCTCTGTTAAAGTCATTGAAGGATCCAGTTGATCCTCAGATTAGATCAGGAGCCACTGATATATCATATGATGAATATACCAAAGGATCTATAATAAGTGATATGCTATATATGGACAAAACATAGTGAGCAAACACTTCTGACATTATGGCTGCTATGTAATAAATAGGCCAAAGGGCCAAATCTTTCCTTAGGCTGGATCAGGAGTCATTGACTGTCTTAAATACCAACTCAATTTCTAATAGGTATCCTTCTAGTTATTTTTCTCACCAGTTTCATAGGGTGGAAATTAAAGAGAATGACTCACTGCTCTGTAGAATTTTGGAGACTGTAGAATGCTAGGAGGCATGAGTGGGTAAGAAATCTTACCTATTAGGTGCCTCAGTGATCCCAGATATCCCCTAGGGATGCCAGTCATCCTGCCAACTCTGCCAAATCTCATTTGGTTCACACAAAAGTTCTGAGAAGATACTGGGCAGAGATTATCATTCTCATTTTAGAAATTAGGAAAGAAAGAGACTTCACATGGATCTTTAGTTAGAGCCATCTTTCTATTCCCATGCTCCAATATTCCATCTTGGGGATTCTCCAGGATTGGGCTGATCCACTCAAGCAGGTCCTGTGGACCATCAACTGTCTTACTCACCACTCTCCCTCTACCCACTCTGGCATTCTGTAGTCAGTCACATTTTCCCATGGAAGTGAAGTCTGGAAGCTGTGAAAGGTAAAGCCCAGGCACATACAGTGATGAGAGGTAGGAATGGCAGTCACTTATAAGTGCAGTTAGCCTTCTAGATGTTGAGGGAAATTGGGGTTCTGGGTCCCAGCAGCTGACTAATAACCAGGTAATGATTTCAGTCCAATGTGACTTCCAGAAATAAGTGGTGATTCAAGTCCAATACCTTGAAAAATGAAAGGCATCTTAGAACTTAGAATGTCAAAGCTTGAAGGATCATAGGATTAGAACTAGAAAGGCCCTGAAAGATGATCTAAGCCTACCACCTCCTTTCATGGATGAAAACACTGAGGTCCCCAAAATGACCTGTCGAAGGTCACCCAACAAGCTGCTGGCAGAGGCAAGATGGGAGCCCAGGTTTCTTTACTCTTTATTCCAAGGCTCTTTCCTCTGCACCCAGCTCCTCTTAAATCTTAAAGGGTTGATATTGTTTGGTAGACAAATAGCATTTTCTTTTTCTCCTCTTCAGTGCTAACTCTCATTTTCTCATTCCTTACTAGGAATGAGATGCAAGAGGATGCAAGAAAAAGAGAAGATGCATTCTCCACTTATGCAGAAAATCAACAATAAACAAGTATAGAATAGACCCTTCTGTGTTCTATAGTTTGTCCCAAACTACTTCATCGGATGTTTCCAATGCAGAGCAGACATGGTGGAGCTGGAGTGGTCTTTGAGACTGGACTTTTTCGGGCTCAACAGAAATTTTAGTAAGTAATGACAGGCAGGTCATAGCCATTAACAATCATCAGAATGACAGCAGGCAAGTTTCCAACTAGAAGTGGAATTTTCTAGATTTCCATAGACATCCAGCCACATTTGATTAAAAAGAACACTTTGTTGCCATGGGAACAATCTTTCCTCCATTTTTAATTGATGAGAACTCTCTCATGTATTTCTTGCACTGTAATTTTACCATCTCGCCCCCCTCCCACTCCCCACCTACAGCTCTAATGAGGGAGAAAGGGAGATAAGAGAGAGAAAATAATCTAAATTAAAATTTTTTAAAGAATGTAATATTTTAAGAAGGACATAATATTCATTTTCACCAAAGCATCAATGGAAGTCATAGAAATAAGACCATTATTTTAAAATCTCAAGATTGTTTCTCTACCCTTCTATGAAGCTCTGAACAGCTGCCTAGAGTATCATGACCATGATTTGCACCCACCAACAACTTAATCACTCCCTTCCCTCCCCACACACAGTTTAAGGAGTCTCAATAGAGAACAACAATCTTTAAGCCTTACTTTTCTGAATCAGAGCATAACAAATATTCCTGCTTCCCCCTCTTCCTAGCCTGCTTTAAGCTGCTCTGTCCTTCTGCCCTGTCTTGAATACCATGTGATCTCACTCATGTGATCGAGAATTTCTGTATTGATCTTATTAGTTCCTACGAGTCCTATCTGGAATGGTCCAGTTCCCTCAACTGTGTTTAAAATTAGGAGCCAATAAGAGATATTCATAAAGAAAGGGACAGTGAATCTAATGTCCTTCCTAGTTCATCCAGTATTGGAAAGAACATGTTAGGTCATACTAAAAGGCTCCTAAACCAATCCACTGCGAAACATTGTTCCCTGGGCTGTCCACCATTGAAAGTCTGCTTCCAACAAGGCCCCTTCTATTTTATATCAGTAATTGCAGAATGTGAAGTTCTTTTTTTAAAAAAAATTTTGTTTTCAGTTTTCTACAATCACTTCCATAAATCTTAGATTTTCTCCTCCTTCCTCCCCTCCTTCCTCTCTGAGATGGATGCAATTTTATATGCATGTATTCTACACATATACTCTTATTAAATATTTTCACATTAGTCCTGTTGCATAGGAGAAATAAAATGAATGGGAGAAACCATGAGAAAAACCCAAACAAAATAAAACATAACACAAGAGAAAATATTCTGCCAAATTCTGCATTCCAATTCCATAGTTGTTTCTCTGGATGTGGATGGCATTTTGCCTTTAGAGTCCTTTGGGAATGTTTTAGATCCTTGCATTGCTGTGAAGGGCTAAGTATACCAGAAAAATGCTTTGCACACTGTGGTTGTTACTATGCACAAAGTTCTCCTGGTTCTGCTCCTTTCACTCAGCATCAGTTCATATAAGTCCTTCCAGGCCTCTCTGAAGTCTTCCTGTTCATCATTTCTTATAGTGCAATAGTATTCCATTACATTCACATACCACAATTTGTTCAACCATTCCCCAATTGATGGGCATCCCCTTAATTTCCAGTTCTTGACCACCACAAAGAGAGTTGCTATAAATAATTTTGTATATGTGGGACCCTTTCCCATTTTTATGATTTCTTTGGGATAAAGTACCAGAAGCAATATTTCTGGGTCAAAGTGTATGCTCATTTTTGTAGTCCTTTGGACATAGTTCCAAATTACTCTCCAGAATGATTGGATTAGCTCACAGCTCCACCAAAAATGAATGAGTGTCCCAAGTCTCCCAAATCTTCTCCAACACTTATCTTCCTGTTTTGTCATGTTAACCAATTTGAGGGGTGTGATGTGATACCTCAGAATTGTTTTGATTTTCATCTCTCTAATCACTAGTTATGTAGAGCATTTTTATATGACTATAGATAGTTTTAATTTCTTTCCCTGAAAACTGTCTGTTCATATCCTTTGACCATTTACCAACTGGGGAATGATTTGTATTCTTATACATTTGACTCAGTTCTCTATATATTTTAGAAATGAGGCCTTTATCACAGATACTAGTTGCAAAAATTATTTTCCAGTTTTCTGCTTCCCTCCTAATCTTGGTTGCATTGAGTTTGTTTGTGCAAAAAACTTTTCAATTTAATGTAATCAACATTATCCACTTTGCACTTCAAAATGGTCTCTGTCTCTTGTTTGGTCATAAATTTCTCCATTCTCCGTAAATCTGACAAATGCACTATTCCTTGCTCCCCTAATTTGTTTATAGTATCAATATTTATACCTAGATCATGTATCCATTTAGATTTTTTTCTTGTGTATAGTGTCAGTATTGGTCTATTCCTGGCTTCCACCACATTGTTATATAATTTTCCCAGCAGGTTGTGTCAAACAGTGAGTTCTTATCCCAGAAGCTGGGGTCTTTGGGTTTATCAAACAATAGATGGCAATATTCATCGACTACGGTGTCTTGAGTACCTAAGTTATTTCCCTGGTCTACCCCTCTATTTCTTAGCCAGTATCAAGTGGTTTTGATGATTGCTCTTTTGTAATATAATTTGATATTTGGTAGGGCTAGGCCACCTTCCTTAGCATTTCTTTTCATTAATTCCCTTGATATTCTGGATCTTTTGTTCATCTAGAGGAATTCTGATATATTTTTTTTAGCTCTAGAAAATATCTTTATGGTATTTTGATATGGCACTGAGTAAGTAAATTAATTTATGTCTATTTGCCATCTTTGTTATATTAGCTCAACCTATCCATGAGTAACCGATGTTTTTCCACATACTTAGATTTGACTTTATTTCTGTGAAAAGTGTTTTATAATTGTGTTCATATAGTCCCTGGGTTTGTTTTGACAGGCAGACTCCCAGATATTTTATAGTGTCTACCATAACTTTAAATAGGATTTCTCTGTCTCTTGCTGTTGAGCTTTGTTAGTAATATATATAGAAATGCAGATGAGTTATGTGGGTTTATTTTGTAATGTGCAACTTTGCCCAAGTTGCTTATTATTTCAAATAGTTTTTTACTTGATTCTCTAGCATTCTCTAAGTATATCATCACATCATCTGCAAAGAGTGATAATTTAGTTTCTTCTTTGCCTATTCTAATTCGGTCAATTTCTTTTTCTTCTTAAGCTAACATTCCTAGTACCATGTTGAATAACAGGGGTGAGGATAGAAATCCTTGTTTCACCCCTGATCTTACTGGAAATGTATCTAGCTAATTCCCATTGCATATAAATACTTGCTAATGGTTTTAGGTAGATACTGCTTATTATTTTATGGGAAGTTCCATTTATTCCTTTTCTCTCCAGTATTTTCAGTAGAAATGGGTGTTGTATTTTGTCAAAAGCTTTTTCTGCATCTATCGAGATAATAATATCATTTCTGTTAGTTTGTTGTTGATATGATCAATAATGCTGATAGTTTTCCTAACATTGAACCAGCCCTGCATTCCTTGTATAAATCTTACCTGATCATAATGTATTATTCTTATGATAAGTTGCTGTATTCTTTTTGCTAATATCTTATTTAAAATTTTTGAATCTATATTGATTACAGAAATTGGTCTATAATTTTCTTTCTGTGTTTTCATTCTTCCTAGTTTAGACATAAGAATCAAATTTGTGTTATAAAAAGAATTTGGTAGGACTCCACCAATTTTTCCCAAATAGTCTATATATAGTATTGGAATTAATTATTCTTTAAATGTTTGATAGAATTCACTTGTAAATACATTGGACCTGGAGATATTTTCCTAGGGAGTTCATTGATGGCTTGTTCAATTTCTTTTTCTGATATGGGCTTATTTAAGTATTCAACTTACTCTTCTGTTAATCTGGGATATATATATATTCATCCTTCTTATTTAGATTGTAAAATTTATGAGCACGCAGCTAGGCAAAGTAATTTCTAATTATTGTTTTAATTTCCTCCTCGTTGGAGGTGAGTTCACCATTTTCATTTTTGATATTGGTATTTTGGTTTCTTTCTTTTTTTAGTCAAACTGACCAAAGCTTCATCAATTTTATTGGTTTTTTCATAAAACCAACTTATAATTTTATTTATTAGTTCAATAGTTTTTAATTTCAATTTTATTAATCTCTCCTTTCGTTTTCAGTATTTCTAATTTGGTATTTACTTGGGGATTTTCAATTTCTTCTTTTCTAGCTTTTTCAGCTGCATATCTAATTCACTGACCTCCTCTTTATTTTATTCATGTAGGCATTCAGTGATGTAAAACTTCCCCTAAGAATTGTTTTTGCAGTAGCCCATAAGTTTGGGTCAGTTGTCTCATTATTGTCATTTCTTGAATAAAGTATTGATTGTGTCTATGCTTTGTTGTTTAACCCACTCTTTCTTTAGGATTAGATTATTTCGTTTCCAATTAACTTTTGGTCTATCTTTCCATGGCCTTTTGTTACACATAATTTTTATTGCATTATGATACAAAAAGGATGCATTGACAATCTCTACCTTTCTGTACTGGATTGTGAGATTTTCATGTCCTAATACATGATTAATTTTTGTATATGTGCCATGTACCATTGAGACAAAAGTATATTCCTTTCTATCCCCATTCAATTTTCTCCAAAAATCTATCATGTCAACCTTATACAGAGTTCTATTCATCTCCTTAACATGTTTCTTGTTTATTTTGAGGTTAGATTTATCAAGTTCAGAGAGGAAGTGTTTGATGTATCCCACTAGTAGAGTGTTTCTGTTTATTTCTTCCTGTAACTCACTTTACTTCCTCTCTAAGAATCTGAATGCTATCTACTTGGTGCATATATGTTTAATAATGATATCACTTCATTGTCTATTGTGCCTTTTGGCAGGATATGGTTTCCTTCCTTATCTCTTTTGATTAGATTTATTTCTGCTTTTGCTTTGTCTGATATTAGGATTGCTACCTCTGCTTTATTTTATATCAGTTGAAGCATAATATTTTCTGCTCCAACCTTTTCCCTTTTCTTTGTGTTTATCCTTTTGTTTCAAATGTGTTTCTTGTAAACAAAATATTGTCGGATTATGGTTTTTAATCCATTCTACTATCTACCTCTGTTTTATGGGAGAGTTCTTCCCATTCACATTCGCAGTTATCATTACTATCTGTTTCTTTCCTTCCATCATATTTCCCCCATTTACACTTTTTGTTTTCACTTTTCTCTTTCCTTCCACAACAGAGTTTTGATTTTTGACCATCACCTCCCTCAGTCTTCCCTCCCTTCTATCAGCCCTCCTTCCTTTATTTCCCCTTTTTTCTTACAACTTCTTTCCTCCTTTTTAGCCTCCCCTCCCTGTTCTTTCCCCTTTCCCCTCCTACTGCCTATAGGGCTAGTTAGATTTCTATTCTTAACTTAGTTTGTTGTTTCCTCTTTAAATCAAATCAGATGGGAGTAAATCTCAAACAGTGCTCATTTCCCTCCCCTTTTTCCCTCTACAGTAATATGTTTTTGTGCCTCTTCCTATGATGTAATTTACCTTTTTCTGCCTCCTCCTTTTTACATAACCTCTTACAAACACTTCATACCCATAATCACATTTTTTTATCATCATATCACTTAATTTATACCTGTTTCCTCTGTCTATGTATACACCTTTTAAATATCATAATAAATATACACTTATCAGGATGTTAACATCCATGTCAGATGTTAACAAGTAACATCTTCCCTTACAGGGTTATAAACACTCTGCCCATATTGAATAACAAGTTGGATGTGTTCCCCCTATGTTTACCTTTTTATGTCTCTCTTGAGACTTGTGTTTGAAGATCAAATTTTCTATTAAGCTCTGGCCTTTTCATCAGGAAGGTCTGGAAATCCCTTATTTTGTTGAATGTTTGTCTCCTTATCTAAAATATTACGCTCAGTTTTGCTGGGTAATTGATCCTTGATTATATTCCAAGCTCATTTGTCTTATGAAATATCATATTTGAGAACCTCCTATCTTGTAATATAGAGACTGCAAGGTCCTGTGTGATCCTCATTGTAGTTCCTCAATATTTGAATTGTTTCTTTTTGGCTGCTTGCAGTATTTTCTCCTTAACTTGATAGTTCTTGAATGTGGCAACAATATTCCTTGATGTTTTATGTTTGGGGTCTCTTTAAGGAAGTGATCAGTGGATTCTTTCAATGATTATTTTGTCCTCTGGATCTAGGACCTCATGGCAGTTTTCCTTGATGATTTCTTGGAAGATATTGTCCAGGCTTTTTTTTTCATCATGGTTTTCCAATAGTCCAATAATTCTTAGATTTTATCTCCTGGATTCTTTCCAGATCATTTGCTTTTCCAATGAAATATTTTATATTTTCTTCTATTTATTCATTCTTTAGATTCTGTGTGACTGATTCTTGATGTCTCATAGAGTTATTAGCTTCTACTTTCCCAATTCTGATTTTTAACAAATTGTTTTCTTTAATTAATTTTCGCATCTCCTTTTCCATTTGTCCAATTATTCCAGTTAGGTTTTTTATCTCCTTATCTATTTGTCCAATTTTCTTTTTAAATTCTTCTGTGAATTCTTTTGTCATATTTTTAAAATAATTGGCCAATTTTCTTCTACCTCCCTAATTTGGTTTTTGAATTCCTTCTTGAGCTCTTCTAAGAATGCTCTTTGGGCTTCAGACCACTTCATATTCCCTTTTGAAGTTTCAGATGGGAGTATAGTCTCAATGTCAATCTCCTTGGTATTTGTGTTTTGGTCCTTGTCCCTATATTAAGGTTCTATGGTCTTTTCTGGTTTGTTTCCTGCTCATGATGATTGCCTTTTCCTTGACTTTTAGAGTGTATCTCTGCTTCTGGGGTACTGAAGGCTCTGTCCCATGGTTCTTGTGCTTAGAGCTTGGGGCTTTGTGTATTGTGACCTCTAATTTTTTCAGCTAGAAGCTAGAATGCTGTAGCTTACCTGGTACTGAGCTGGGTGGTGTGCCAAAGCAAAGGCCAGGTGAAATCCTTCTGAAGTTCCTGGAGTTAACCTGGAACTCACTGCAGGAGGTATGGGGGAGAAGTGGTCTGGTCTCAGGAGGTTTCCTCTCCTGAGGTAGAGCACAGGTAGGCCCAGTGGTTGGTGAACCCCTATCTGTGCTGGTGTCTGCCCAATGTTCCTGGCTGTGCTAAGGCATGCTTGGGGTTCTGGTGTTGGTGCTTATGGGCTCCACCCCCTGTGGGGCTCAGAATTTCCTCCTGGTTCAGTGAAATAGAACTGTCTGGGATAGCTCTGGTCCTGCTCTGGTCCCCTTCAGTCACAGCAAAAGGGACTTCCCTTTGTGATTTTCCTAGCCTTTTGGGCTAATAGATTATTTACTTTTTAGATTGATCCCACTATTCCAGGATTTTTCTTGGGGAAATATTCTCTGGGTTTTTCAATGTCTACAAGGGGAGTGGGAGAGTATTTACAATCACTCCACCATCTTGGCTCCTGGAAATTCAAATAGGTGACCTACAGACATTTAATCTATAGGCTAATAGTCTCTGGAGCAGCTGTTACTGTTACCTGGGTTTCTGTGCTTCTCTCACTTGGTTCCATTGGATTTCCATCCTGGGATGATATGTTTGAGATCCACACTGCTGCCTCTGCTTCAGACTGTCCATGGTTCCTGCTAAGCTTTGCAATGCAGGGTCCACACTGGTACAATCTGTGTGCAGTGTACTCTGTGCTCCTCCAGCCCAAGAGAATGAGAAGTTCTTGAAAACAGTCTAGAAACCAGCTATTACAAAATTTCTTTGCGTAAATATGAAAATAGTTTCAAGGAATCCCTGAGTTCTTTATTTTAATCTTTCTTACAGAGGAAGGGGTCTTGCCTGATATAGCATCAAGTGCTATGGATTCAAGGCCCACAGTGTTGAATTTTTAACCATCTGTTGCTAATCTGCCCACCTTTCCTGATGCCAGCTAATTTGTTGAAGCAAATAGTTTTGATACAGGTAGGTGCAAATACAGTTGTGTTCATTTGGGTTCCCTTGGGAAATGAACACAGTGAGTACAGTGTCGCCTAGAGGAATTTAGAACCTAGAGGACCTAGGTTTAAGTCGAGCCTTCACTGCTTACTACCTGTGTACTTATAGGCAAGTCATTTAATTTTGGAATGTTTGCATTCCTCATCTGTGAAATGAGGTCATATTAGATTTTCTCTAAGGCATTTTCAGCTCGAAATCTTTGATCTGGTGAGCAGTTAAGAATTCTATGTTGGACTTATTTTTTATCATCTTCGTAAGAAGTGAATGAAGAGATCAAAACAACCTTTGCACATATTTTGAATTTTTTTTTCAGGGAGGAGGGGCAGCTAGGTGGCACAGTGGATAGGATGCTGGGACTGAAGTCAGGAAAACCTGGGTTCAAATCTGACCTCAGACCCTTACTATAGTTAATGTGTAATCCTGGGCAAATCACCTAAACATCAATTTCCTTATCTGTAAAATGGGCCAGAGAAGGAAATGACAAACCACTCTGGTATATTTGCCAAGAAAGCATGTTAATGGGATCTTGAAGAGTTAGACATAACTGAAAATAACTAAA
>CM053769.1:345406856-345425409 GCA_028658325.1 Potorous gilbertii | reverse complement strand
ATTGGAGCTGAATAGAAAATTTGACTTTCAAATACAAGAATCAAGAGAAGCATGAAAAGGTAAACAAGAAAGAGGAACCATAAGAAACTTATTAAAGTTGAACTGTCTACATTTGGAAAGATGATATTTGTAACTCAGTAGACTTCTCTCAGCATTATGATAGTTGGAGGAAATATATGTGTGTTTATGTATATGTGTGTATATGCATGTATATGTGTACATGAATGTACATACATACACACACATATATATGGAGAGAGAGAGAGAGAGAGAGAGAGAGAGAGAGAGAGAGAGAGAACAAGGTGTGCTGAATATGAAGGGATGATATCTAAAAAAGAAATTTAAGGATTGAGAAAAATGTACTAGGAGAAAGAGAAAGGGAGGGATAAAATGTAGTAAATCATATCTCATAAAAGAGGCAAGGAAAAGCTTTTGCAATGGAGTGGAAGAAGAGGAAAGTGAGAGGGAATAAGCGAATCTTCCTTTCATCGGATTTGGCTTCAGGAGGGAATAACATACACACTCAATTGGATATGGAAGTTTATCTTATCCTATAGGGAAGCAGGGTACAAAGGGATAAGAGAGGTTGGATTATAGAGGGGTTAGCAGATTGGGGGAAGGGGTAGTTGGAAGCAAACACTTTGATACAAGGACAGGTCAAAGGATAGAATTGCTTAAATGGAAGCTGGGACAGGATAGAGGGAAATATAGTCTTTCACAGCATCACAGTTATGGAGGTGTTTTGCATGAGCACACATGTATAATCTTTATCCAATTGCTTGACTTCTCCATGAGAACAGATGGGGATGGGGAAAAGGAGAGAATGTGGAACTCAAAGCTTTAAAAATGAATGTTAGAGGTCATTTTTACATGCAACTAGGAAATAAGACATATAAGCAATGGGGTATAGAAATCTATCTTACCCGACAGGAAAATAAAAGGGAAGAGGATAAGTGAGGAGTAGTGATAGAAGAGAGGGAAGATTGGAGAAAAGGGAAATCAGAATACATGCTGTCCTGGGGTGGGGGCAGGGGAGAGATGGAGAGAAAATTTGAAATTCAAATTTTTGTTGAAGTGAATGTTGAAAACTGAAAATAAATAAATTTATATATATATATATATATATATACATGTATATATATACATATATGTATATACATATGTGTGTGTGTGTGTATACACAAACAAAAAGAATTTTTCAAGGTTGACTAAAACTCTTGCAGTTGATACCCTTTTTTGAGAAGTCTTAAACGTTTAATAATTTACTTTCTCTTTAATGGGCTCCTGAGTTTCCCAAAAGGGAATTCTTGAACCTTAGTGGATTTTATTTCTTCTGGAGTAAGCTCTTGGCCTAAGGCCAAGAGAGTGCTTCTCAATTTTAAAAATCAAGAAGGAAACTTCCCATTAAAGTCTAGGGAAGCTCTTCTTCCCAGTCAAAAAGGAGGCAAGCAAAATATAGCCATTGCAGGTGTAGTTGTTTTTCTGTATCCATAGTATGGTCTCTGGAGACATCTTGTGACCAAACTGAAATTAGCAATATCCTCCCCTCTTCATCCTTTTAATAAGAAGAAAGATGATCTCCAGGTCTTGCCATAATACTGTCCTCTGTTAATCCATAAAGTGAGTCCTGTGAAAAAATGACTCAATCTACCTGCAGCCACACCTTCACTGGGGGAGTATGGTACTGTATTGAAAGCAAAGGTCAATAGGGGAATTCTTCATATTACCAGGAGCTTTCACTTGTACCAAAAGTGCCAACACTTCTCAATAATCCATGGGCTTTTCTGGTACTGGAAACTGTTCCTCTTTCCCTAAGTTTTAAACATTGTGAATAGTCAGAAGGGACTCCTACTGAGGATTCCTGGATTTTGATTAAATCCACAAACTAGGTACCCAAACTGTGGCATGACCATTCAGGTAAAGTGCCTGACCCCTATGAAAGGATTACTGAAAAAAATAAATGATTAAAATCTTAGAAGGGTACTCTCAGAGGCCATATCTCTATTAGCTACACTAGTATCTAAATTAGAAATTGGACTGGCAAAAAAATAGACAACTTTTTAACTTCTCCAAATGGAAAGTCCTTTACCTGACAAGGAGAGGTAAAATTCAGAGACTGCTATTGAAGCCTCAAACTAGCACCAATGAAGAAACCTCATAATCATTGTCTTAACTAAGACTTGTAGGGATGTCCCCGCCAAAAGGTTCTTCATCTGTGTGTTTGTTTCTATGTGTGTATGTGTGCTTGTGTGTGTGTGTGTGAGTAAGTGGGAGAGAGAGGTTGGGGAATATACATCTCACAATTTTTCTTTGAACACATTTAAGAATGTATGTGTGAAGCTAAAAAGAACAAAATTAGGGTACCAAAAGGAACTCAGGAAAACTCCTTAAAGTATGGGACAACTGGGAATTCTCAGCTAAACCAGTGATGACTAAAAAAAAGCAATCAGTTAGATTTTGTGATATCTCATTTTAAGTGGGAAAAAATTCAGGTGAATCATTTTGACTTCATTTTGATACCTTTGACTATTATAAGCTGAAAAGACTTAGTCTTTCCAGATAAAACACAAAGTAGCTAGAATATTGATTCTTGTGGTGCAAATTAGCTGATTCTTTAAATTTAAGTCATCTGATGGCATCATACCTTTTCAAGAAACTGTTAGTCATGATTTTGTGGTTCTTATTAGATGGCATATTAACATCCCTAGATTTGATGAAGACCTCAGAGCATCTATAGGCCACTTTCAAGTCATATCTAGAGATGTCTTACTTGGGAAGATGTAATTGCTTTGATGGTAACCCTGCACTCCACAGAAGAAAGACAAGTCATCCTAGGAGCAACAGAAAGGTTGGTTCTGGTGGAGAGGGAGGTACCTGGCCCCAAAGTCTCCCTAATGTTTGTTTACAAGGTTTACATTGACACCCCAATGATAAAAATGATTACATTAGATTAAAATAGGTCAAGTGATCTTTTCTTAAAAATATGAATGATTATAGAGCCCCTCTAGGGACCTAGAATAAGTTCTAGGAGACAGTGCAAGAACAGAGTGAGACTACCGATCATTTTTATGATAGATTGTACAAGGACACTTTGCCATATGAAGGTGCAGGTAAAGAGTAAGAGATGTGAATCTCAAAGAGAACTTTCTTCCCATATTCCTAGAACCTACCTTCAGTTATCTCAGTCCACTCCTATCCTCCCAAAGATAACTCCATGTTACTCTTAAGGTTGAGGTTACACTCTATGACTGTTTGTAGATACTGGAGCCTCTAAATCAGGCCTAATAAGTAAGCCTGATTCTAACTGTGCTTCTGTTGGGTCTTTAGATGTTGTTGGGGTTTTAAGGAAAGCCTCAGCATGTTCCTAAATTGTCACCTCCCATGGTTTCCATGGATCTCTTTTCTGAGTAAGATTCCTTTCTTCTTGTGCCCAAATGTCTTGCAAACCTATTGTGATGAAATCTTCTATTGCAAACTTAAAACTACTATTTCCTTTTCCTTGATGCTAATCTGTCCATATGGGCATTGGGGCAATATTCGACATTAGGGCAATGTGTTTAAAAAAAAAACTTCAAAAATAAGTTTTAGTCCTTAAAGTGTACTTTGATCAATATTTCTCTATATTGGTCTTGAATGCAATCAATTTAGAATGTCAGCAATTAATGTTTAAAAATGTATACTACTATTGTAAAATCATTGTATGAGAAATGTTGAGAACTGAAAAATGCAGCTCTCTTGATTTGGAAATTATAGAATATTATCTGGGTATTTTAGAGAAGGTAGAGGGATATTAACTCTATCCAGATTCTGAAAAGTAAAGAGTAAGTCATTTTTTGATTTGGAAATCAAATTTTATTTGGAAAAAGTGCTTTGAGTAGACTTCTGTGAACAATAAAATAGACTTTAATTGTTATTTGAATAGACTAGTAAGGTGTGGTTTTGAAGGCCATTGAAGGGATTTTGTAAAGAAAAGAAGGAAGACTTTAAGCATGATGTTATTTGTCTTTCATTCTCAAAGAGGACCATGACATCAAGGAGGTGATGCCACGATGTGCAAGTGAATTAGATTTAAGTGAGGGAAGGCTGTGCAAAATCACCAACTTCACTTTCTCTTCCAGAGCCATCTGGGTCCAGTAGCAAGATGTAGATCAGGACAACTGGAGATGGTCCTGAATGCAGTCCACTGCACCTTGGTCTATTTAAGCTAAGGTCTTTAACAGGCCTCAATATGACTGAGGCAATGCCCATTCAGTGATGATTACTGAATTATGGGAGCTGATTATGGGAGTAGTATAGAGGGAAAAGTGAATAAGACCCAGGATAGAGTTCTGGAGGACATCAATGGTTAGACAGCATGACCCCAATAAAGATCCAGCAAAGAAGGGAGCCAAAGTAAAACAGTATCATGGAAACCTAAAGAGACAAATCAAGTAAAAGAAAGTGACTGATAGTGTCAAAAGTTGCTGAGAGATCAAGAAGGATGAAACTTGAGAGAAGTTCATTAGATTTGAAAATGAAGAGATCATTAGCAATTTTAGAGAGGCCAGTTTCAGTTTAATGATGAGGATACAAGCAAGGTTGTAGATTGTCGAAAGTGTAAAGAAATGAAACTGAAGCACCTATGGTAGACAGCACTCTCAAGTAGCCACAAAAAGGAGAGGCAATAGGGGTAGTAGCTAAAGAACATAGATGGATCAAGTGAGAGATTTTTGAGGAAGGGAGAGCAATCAGCAAGTTTGTAGGTAGTAGAGAAGCAACCAGTAAACAGGGAGAGATTGAAAATAAGTAAGCATGGGGAGGAAGATAGAGCAATATGCTGAAGATGACAGAATAGAATAGGATCACAGTGTATGCAGAGAGGTTTTCCTTGGCATAAAGTTTACCTCATGCTATGAAATGGAGTAAAGGAGGAGAGTGGCAGAAAGCATCGGTGTAATTTGAAATGAGAAGAGGAGGAAGAGGAGCTCTTGAGGACTGGCCTCATTTTTTTTTCAGTAAAATAGGAGGCAAGGTTCTCAACTGAGATGGGAGAGAGGGTTATTTACTAGCCTTGTGACTATGAGTAAGTCATTAAACTTCTCTGAGCTTCAATGTCAATAAAATGGAGAAACTATTACCTCACCTCTGTAAAAGCAGGGCCTAGCTAACATAGTCTCTTAAGAGCTCTCTAAATTCAAAGTGAGTGGGCCTTCCATGTTATCCTTCATGTCTTTCCAGGATATCTCTTGGATATTCCTGTCCATAGCAAACTCTTAAGATTGTAGTCTCTAAAGAAGATCGCTTAACTCTGTCTTTAAACAAACCATCACTTAGTTTAGCTAACCTCATTAAGTTTGTGGGGTGGAGAATCTTCTGCACAATTTTCCTTCTGTTTCCAGTTCACTAAGGAATAACAATGTTAGAGACAAAGATGGTTCAACATTAGCAAAATAATAAAAACATAACTAATCATATCTTTTTTAATCTGAAACTACAGGATTATCTCAATAGATTCAGAAAAAGCCTTCGACAAAGTACAACTTCTATTTATGCTAAAAATCAAAGTATAGGAGCTTTTCTTAGTAAAATAAATCTTAGTATCATGTCTTATCTAAAAACCAAGTACAAGAAGAAATGGGAACACAGAAGCATTCCCAATAAACATAGAGATTAAGCAAGGATTGCCACTCTACTCACTATAATTTTACATAGTTCTAGACATGCTAACGATAGTGCTAAGATAAAAATAAAGTTAAAGACATAAATACAGTTAAAGAGGAGAAAACATGATGGCTTACTTAGAAATCCAAAGGAATCAGAAACATACTAACAGAAACAATAGATTCTGCAAGCTGTAGGTTGCAAAATAAAACTCAAAAATAACAGCATTTCTATACGATAGTAACAGATTCCAGAAAGCAACAAGAGAATCAATATATGAAAGCACACAAAATACAAGCTAATACATGCAATTACAAAGTACTGCTCTGAGAAATAAAAAATAGCTGGAGGAAAATTCAATTATCATTTCTGGGCCCTGTCAACATAATGAAAATGACAACACTACAAAAGTTAATTTATACTTTTAATTAACAATAAAACCAAATTATTGTAGTTCTAGTTTTCATAGTGACACTGAGATTGAGAAACCCCAGACCCAAGGGGTCCAAGGCCCTGTCAAAATGAGATTAAACTACTTAGAGTCTTTTGCTTGGGCCAAAAATCATGATACAATTACACTGAGATGTGTCTTCCTATTAGGATACTTAGTCAGAACTTGATCACTCCCTGTCACTGCTGTTTCTCAGTCTAAAACGCCAGTTGTGTTTTTAATAAAATGTGTTTTGCACTAGTGCCTCTCCAAAGAATTCAAGCTTTAGAGCCACTTGTGATTGAATGGATGATTTTTGATGTAAGGTAATTAGGAACATGAATTTGACTAATGATGCCACCTGACTGGTGAGAAGTTTATTTTATTTCAAGTGCATGCTTATATTGTGAGACTTGATAACATTCATAGTGGTAGGAAAATGTCTTCTTTTGTAACTTGCATACAGTTATGTGATAAATTCATCTGTTAAGAAGTTGTTTAAAATCTACGAAATGATTCATATTAGGTGTATTCTATTTCATTAGAATTATGATAGTAATTTCAGAGATCTCAGGCTTTTTTATCTGACAGGTTGTTTGAGACTTGTTTTGGGGGTCATGGTTATAAAGTCTTACCAGATCTGCTGGTGATATAGAATAGCACTGGGCTTGGAATCTTGTCAACTTTCAAATTTTGAAAACTAGCTTCATACTCATTGAGAATGTGCAGATTTACAAGTTTATTTATATTAAAAAATTATCATCTAAGTTTATTTAGCTGTATTAAAGTAACATCTTAGCTTGGTAGCAAAATCTCTAAGTTTGCAGTACCCAACAATCTTCTGGAAGTTTGAGTTAAGGCCATCATGTGAAATTAAAAATGGGGACAGCACTTGGCCTTACTGATTATATTAAGATATTTTTACTTTACGATCACAAGGGAAAAGTGGCCTCAGGTGTTTTGAGCCAGGCTTTTAGTCCCTCCACTCATCCTTAGACTTTCTATTCCACCTGAGGTGACTCTACTACTGCAGGGGTTTCCCCCATATCCTGTAGAACTGCGTAATATGGTTACTCTTAATTTTTAAATGATAGAGTTCTACTCTAGGATGGATGTAACTAGTAAGACCTATATGTACTCATTTCTTATTGCACCTTGAAAAGTGGTGTACTGACCAAGTGAGACACCCTCATAATACTAACACTCCTTGGCAAAGTTTATGGTGTAGTAGCAATTTATATGATGATTTGTGATTATGAAAATTACGAAATTGTACCTGAAATGTTATATGTTGAAGTTACATCTTGAATCAACCTATTCTTAACAGAGTCCAGTCTTGGGGATTTAATTTTGCCTAAGGGATCAATATATAATAATACTTATTCTCAATAACATCAGAATAATAACTGACGCAAGCCTTAATCTATGATTAGTGAAATTTTGCTGTTTAAGGTTAAGTCTTGTGGGACTGTAATTAAATTCAGGTATGATTGTCAGAAATGTCATTGAGCCAATGATCCATAATACCAGAAGTCCAATGGGAATGAGATCTGTGAACTGCTGCTGGTGGATATATGTCTCTGGGGAATAGTTGGGAGAGTAACATTAGGAAGAGTAAGGTAAGACCCTCTTAACTCAGTTTCTCATGCAAGTAACTTCCCCACCTGGTTAATTCTGAGCCTGACTATGACATTCTGTCAATACAATTAGTTAACTGTATGACCTTGCCTGGAGTTAACACAGATCTGGGGCAGCACCTTTCCCTTACTATAACTATGTCTTTCTTTTACCTTTTATAGCAAATTTCTATGGTCATAGGTGGTTATAAGAGCACAATACTTACTCTATTACTTAATACATTAATACTGAAACACATCTAAATTATTCAGTATGAAATTGTAGTCATTTCTATGTCCTAAAAAACTAAGTAGATGAATACTTGAGCTTGTCATCTGCCTCTTAATAGTTACATATTTGTGTGTCAAGTTAGGTCCCTGAAATCAACCTGCCTACAAAACACTCTCTAAAATGCAAGCAAAATATACAAAATTTACCTTTAAAATGTCCCAGTTGTTTAGAGTATATTAAGAACAGTAGTCTATATGTGTATAATATCTATTTCCACTAGAACATGGGTTTTGTAAAAAGTAATTATTTAATTGTTTTCAGTGTTCTATAATCACCTCCATATATCTTAGAGTTTTCCCTCCTTTCCCCTTTCCCCCCCTCCCTCCCTCTTTCTCCCCCCTCCCTCCCCACTCCTTCCCTGAGATGGCTTGCAATCTTATATAGGTTCTAGACATACATTCTGGAACATGGTTTTTGAGCGAATATGTTTTACTTAGAAAACTCACTTGATATACATTGCTCTCTATATGCAATTTGGAATTCATTAGTATATTTACATATCCCATTTCAGGTCTTTTTGTTATATTTGGCTTTATTTGGTTTAAAATAAACATTTTTAGGTAAATTAATTTGCATACCATTGCATAGAAGTCACCTACTTACAAAAGAGTTGTTCATCCTACTGAGGGGGGGGATAATTGGCGTAGAAAATTTTGAGAAAACAAGTTTAGATGATTGTATATGTCAAATGTAAATGATTCTAATAGGATATACAGGTCTTGACCATGTTCTAATAAATGTTCTGAAAACTATATTCAGGATTTTAGATATATAATTGTACTGTTCACCCTTTACACAAACCCAGCAGTTTAAAAAAGTTAGGTTCTGATTTCTCAATTGTTGTTTAAATTTCCTAAATGTATCAAGAAAACAATTTGCTAACATATCACAGGGCAGTTATAGATAGTACAATTGAAGTTTTTCTCATATGGCTTGAATCTGAAGTGAAGAATGAAATAAATGAATTCCAGTCTTTAAAAAATTAAATGATATTATAGTTGATGAATATTTATAAAAAGCACCCTTAACCTTAGCTTACAGACCTACTTTGGTGAATATTAAATTGTTAATGAAAAGGACTCATTTTATAAGTCAGATTCTCATAGATTTTTTAAAAGACTCTTCCTTCAGTCTTTCATTTGCAGTCTAAATCAGATACAGAGTTTATGTAAAGATAGAAAAAGCAAGGGCAATGTAAAAAGTTAAAAACTCCAAAGTTTTGAGTGAACTATGGGTTGATAATATTGGAGACATAAAGTTTAAGCTAGTTTACACCACTTGAGGTAGCTCTTAGCACAGCAAAGTTTAAGTGGCTCTATTAAATTGTATTGAGATCTGTTTTGTAAAAGATTTCAGCAGAAACATTTAAGAACCTCTACAAGTGACCTGAACTAGAGAAATAGATCTGCTAGGAAAAGCTGCTTGAAGAACAAGTACATTCCAGAATGCCCCAGAAAAGAGCCCCAGAAGAGTTTTTAAGTTATTTTTAAAATTAATTTATTTTTAGTTTTCAACATTCACTTTCACAAGATTTTGAGTTCCAAATTTTCTCCCCTTCTCTCCCCTCCTCGCCCGGAGATCATGAATTCCATTTATCCCTTCTCCCAATATTCTCTCCTTTCTATCACACCTCTCCCTTCTTGCATCTCCTTCCTTTCTATTTTCTTGTAGGGAAAGATAGATTTCTTCAACCTCTTCAGGGCAGCTATTCATGAGATAGGCCATGCCCTGAGCCTGGGACATTCTCAGGATTCAGACTCCATCAGGTTCCTCAACTATCAATATCAGGACCTAAGGTTCTTCAGGCTCAGTAATGATGATATAATAGGGATCAAGACCCTTTATGAAGGGGAAAAGAAAATGCCATATCCTGAAGTTCTAGACTTGGTACATATGGATCCATTTCAATAGAAAGTGTAATTGTCGGCTCAGATGCAATCAGCTCTGACTCTGTCTAGCTGAGATTCTATCTGGCCCACTTGTTAATACAAGCATAACAAATGCTTAGTCTCCTTAAGAGTCAACCCAGTATGGTGACTCTAATAAACTTTGCTTTTCTTTGACTTTAAGAAGGCTTGTGTTGAATTCATTTGAGCAGGACTGGTGTGTCAGTATTTTGGGGTCCACACAACCCCGAACCTGAACATATGCTTCCCTGATTGGGAAGAACTGCTAATCTCAAATTCTTCTGCCAAGACTGGAAGATCAGTTTAAGAAGAGAGAATTTTACCTTTCCCTACCTGGCAAAAGGAAAGTAGGGAGAAAGGGCAGCAGATACAGTGAGGGATTTCTAGGAAATCCTGGAAGCATTACTCAAGAGACTGGAAGTTAGAAACCAGCCAGCCTCAAAATGAGAGAATGGACACAAGAAAGGGGATTTGTCAATACATTGATCAACTTCTCCCCCTTCCCCTTCCCATATTTATTATGGTCACTTAAAGGTGAGATGGATGAGAAGAATTCATATGAGAAAAAAAGTGAGGAAGTACTAACTAGATATAACAAAATAGGTGTAAATAGAATTTGAATAAAATGAAAGAGGAGCAATTGTGAGAAACAATGGAAGGAATTCTGTTTTCACAGGAGAAGTGACAATAGGATATAAGTAAGGGGTAATTGATTCTAATTGGAGTTGTGACTTAGCAGAACCAGACTTCTAATCAAGTAAAATGTCAGAAGCTTGTACACATGTTTAACGAACTGTTTGAGGGGGAATATATCAAGGAGAAGACCATGAAAGAGGTGGTCCAGGAAGTTGCATCTAGCTAATGGAGAACAACGGGTGAAATTCAAATTGGGTACAGGGAATAAATAAATAGCTTTGCAGTTGTTTCAGTCAGCATGCTCCATTAGGGAGTTACCCATTCACAAGGAATGTAAAATAAAATAAGAACTTTCCTGGCAAAAAAGTGTTAATTCTCCCTGACCCAGGAAACAAATCCATAACTCATGGGGAAAGCTTTCCCATGTTACCTTTTAGGCCTACTGGAGCTAAGATCCAAAGTTTTAGGGGGAAATGAATGGTCTAATTTAGAATTTGAACTCTTAACAAGAGAACACAAGAATATTTTAAATATGAAACATTTGAAGGCATTCTATTGCCTTTTTAAAAAAATGTAAATAAATTGGACATAATATTTCTAAACAAATAAGATAGATTTCTACACCCCTTTTTCTATATGTCTTATTCTCTAGTTGCATGTAAAAACAATTTTTAACATTCATTTTTAAAACTTTGAGTTTCAATTTCTCTCCCTTCCTCTCTCCCCACCAGTCCCCACTGAGAAGGCATGCAATTTGGTATAGGTTACATATGTGTAGCTATGCAAAACACTTCCATAACAGTCATGATGTGAAAGACTAACTCATTTTTCAATCCTATACTGCACCATATTTATTCTGTTCTCTCTTTTGACCCTGTTCCTCCTCAAAAGTTTTACTTCTTGTTACCTCTCCTTTAATTTGCCCTCCCTTCTATAATATCCCCCACTTATATTCTTCCTCCCTATTTCCTACAGTATAAGATAGATTTTCATACCAAATTGAATGTGTAGGTTATTCCCTACTTAAGCTAAATCCAATGTGAGTAAGGTTCACTCTTTCCTTCTCACCTCCCTCATCTTCCCTTCCATTGAAAAAGCTTTTTATTGCCTCTCTTATGTGAGAGATAATTTACCCCATTCTATTTTTCCTTTTCTCTTTCTCCCAATATATTCCTTTCTCATCCCTTAGTTTTATTTTTTTAGATTTCATCCCTTCTTATTCAACTATCCCTGTGACTTCTGTCTATATGTATATAATCCCTCCAACTACTCTAATACTGAGAAAAGTCTCAAGATTTACAAATATTGTCTTTCCATGTAGGAATGTCAAAGTTCAACTTTAGTAAGTTCCTTATGATTTCTTTTTCCTGTTTACCTTTTCATTATTTTCTTGATTCTTGTGTTTGAAAGTCAGATTTTCTATTCAGCTCTGGTCTTTTCATCAAGAATGCTTGAAAATCCACTATTTCATTAAATGACCATTTTTCCCCCTGAAGTATTATACTCAGTTTTGTTGGTTAGGTGAGTCTTGGTTTTAATCCTAGGTCCTTTGTCTTCTGGAATATCATATTCCAAGCCCTCTGCTTCCCTAATGTAGAAGCTGCTAGATCTTGTGTTATCCTGATTGTGTTTCCACAATACTTGAATTGTTTCCTTCTGTCTATTTGCAATATTTTCTCCTTAACCTGGAAGCTCTGAAATTTAGCTACAGTATTTCTAGGAGTTTTCCTTTTGGGATCTCTTTCAGAAAGCAATTGGTGAATTCTTTCAATGTCTGTTTTACCTTCTGGTTCTAGAATATCAGGGCAGTTTTCCTTGATAATTTCTTGGAAGATGATGTCTAGGCTCTTTTTTTTTTTTGGTCATGGCTTTCAAGTAGTCCAATAATTTTCCTCTCCTGGATCTATTTTCCAGGTCAGTTGTTTTTCCATTGAGATATTATACATTGTCTTCTATTTTTTCATTCTTTTGATTTTGTTTTCTACTTGATTTTTCATAAAGTCATTAGCTTCCACTTGCTCCATTCTAACCTTTAAGATATTATTTTCTTCAGTGAGCTTTTGGACCTCCTTTTCTATCTTGCAATTTCTGCTTTTCAAGGCATTCTTCTCATTGGCTTTTTGGATCTCTTTTGCTATTTAGATTAGTCTATTTTTAAAATGTTATTTTCTTCAGCATTTTTCTGGGTCCCCTTAAGCAAGCTGTTGACTTAGTTTTCATGATTTTCTTTCATTGCTCTCATTTTCCCTCATTTTTCTTACTTGATTTTTAAAATTATTTTTTGAGCTCTTCCTTAGCTTGAGACAAATTCATGTTTTTCTTGGAGACTTTGGATATAGGAACTTTGACATTGTCTTCTGTTTGCAAGTTTTTGTCTTCCTTGTCACCAAAGTAAGAATCTATAGTCTGATTATTTTTCCAGTTTTTGTTCATTTCCTCAGCCATTTACTTGATTTTAGAGTTCTTTGTCAGGGTAGTTCTTGGTTTCCAGGGGGGTTTGGGGTGTACTGTCAGCTGCTAGATCCCTCTTCATAGTCTTTGGTCCTAGAGCTCCAGAAACAGTGGCTGCTGCTGTCCCTGCAGCTGCTGTGGCTGCTGTGGGTTCCTCCAACCCTCCCCCTTCTGCCACCTGGGGCTGGGGCTAGACCATTCTACTCTTTCACACAAGTCCAACATGTTTTTTTCCACTGACCTTCAAATTTATCCTCATTGTTTTGGAGTTGCAAAGTCTGGAAACTGCCACAGTTGAGAGAGATTCAGTCCCCCCAAGGTCTGCTCAGGTCCAGTTTGTGATGGCAAGGCTCAAGCTGGTCTGTGTTCTGCTCCCAGCTCATTATGATAGACACTTCCTGTTGATCTTCCAGGCTGTCTTGGACTGGAGATTTGCTTCACTCCATCATACTGTGGGTTCTGCAGCTCCATATTTTGTTTAGAGTCATTTTTACAGGTATTTGGCTGAGCTTGGGTGGGGAGCATTCTAGAAAGTGCTGTTACTCCACCATCTTAGCTCCACCCACCTTGAGTGGACTTTTTAAGGAATCCAAGAAAATTATGAGGCAGAAGTCAAGAGGCAAAGTATTGCAGATAGGGAGGACAACCAAGGTCAAGGAACAAAAACAGGAGATAGAGTGCCTGTTAGATGAACTATAAGGAGGTCAGCATAGCTGAATCACAGAGTATGTGAGGAGAATAAAGTTCAAGAAGTCTAAAAATCTAGGAAGGGATCAAGCTACATAGAACTTCAAATGTCAACCAATCGACTTCAGTATTAGATCTAAGAGGTAATAGGGAGCCACAGAAGCTCACTGTGAACAGGATGAAATAGACAACAAGGATAAATGACTTACTCAAGGTGGCATAACTTGGAGGAATGATACAAAGGTGAAATTAGGGAGGGAAAGTCAGAAAGTGCATTGCCTTCCCCCCATGTCCTGGGCAAATCTTTTAATCACCATTGCTTAGGCTGCAACCTCCAAACCCTTCTTCTGGGAAGATTGCTGAGTAGATCTGGATAGATTTCAGAACTAACTGTTCTGTGGACTTATAACCCAGGATACACAGAAGAAGAGTAATTTGGAATTTGGGGGAACTATAAGTTAGCCACTGAGGCAGAAGAAGTCATTTGTTATCCTCATGCTCTTTATCCTAAAATCGACTGTAGTCCTCCCCAGTACTTACACTTTCTAACCTTTCCTTTGTACTGGGCCCTCTGAACCCTACTACAATAAAAAAATTCTCCTTAAGTCTATGTTTCTTCTTCTCCTATTCCTTTCATCAATAGATTTCTCCTAAAGACATTATATTTTTGATACTCTCTAAAAGAATGGGATACTTCTTCTCTCACACTTCCTGAGAAAGAGGAGCTGGAAGAAAAGTTGGCATATACTTTCTTATCCATGTTTCTTTCAGCTTTCCTTTCTGCAAGCATCACTCAGTGGCTACCTCTCCTTTAAAATTTGTTCAGTTTTGTGCATATTGTGGTTGCTGTCCTCTTGAAATCTTCTGGTGGTAATTCTTAATCTCCCCCAATAAATTCAGTACCTGACCCAATCTTCTTCACTCCAACTTCATTATCTTTGGACACTCTCTATCCTCTCAGTTCTTCACCCACCTCAAATGCCATTGCCTCCTGTTCTTCTTACCTTCATAACATGGAATTACTCCATCAGTACTCTCTTATTCCCTGCCCCTCACCCCAGCTGGATTTGCCTCCATTGCCTGAATTCCTAGATATGGAACTGCATTGACTGTAGTTAATAAGTTGCAAACCAACCTAGCAAGGAGGGAAAAACTAAGCATGTTCTATGTGCTCAGCCCTGGGCTCTGTGTCTGCCCTTGGAAATTTTCCCAAGATATATGTGTATGGATAGCCTCAACTATTACCAATTTGAGAAGGTTTGACCAGTAAACAATGATCATTCCAGTAGTGCTTAGACAGTGGAAGTTTATTGTAATAGAAAGCAGGGGGAAGAAGTAGCACATTTCTCAGACAGAATATTCATGCAAGGAAAATGGCTCCAAATCCAGGGGGAAAGAACTTGATAGAACCTGGCAGATGCAAAACATTTCATCTCTTCTGATGCCAAGCATAGCAATTTTTCTCTGGCCTTGAAGTCCTTCAAACAGGAAGAAAATTATAGGAGAAGCTTATCTCAGGAGAAAATACAGTACAGGTGATTACCATCTTTTTCCCTGGCCAAGGTTTTTGAAATTCTAATCTTCTGTCACAGAACCCTCTTCCAATCCTCCCTCCTTCCTCCTCCCTGACCCTGTCCAACTCCTCCCAGACACCACCTACTTCTCAAGCTAAGAACAGGAGCTGCTGAAGTTGAGAAAAGTGTAGCAATAAGAATCAGATCATGTTCCCACATCTGTCTCAGAATAATAAATCTAGATAGAACTCAGAAAACAGATTATCACACCTAGAAAGGCCTTAGAATATAAGAGTCAGACAGGCCTTGGAAAGCATCTGGTTCAATCCCTTCAATTTATAGAAGAGGAAACTGAGGCCCAGAGAGAAGTCTTTGGGTACTTGCCCAAAGTCACAGCCAAACAGGAGTGGAGCTCCTAGGCCTCCTATTCTCAATTCAGAGTTCTTTCCATCCTGAATAATTGATTAGTTCATGATATGTCCTTTTCCCAGATATTCCATGTTCCACTGTGTAAAGAGATTGTGTCTGGTGGGAGTGGGAAAGGAGAAAGAAAGTCTCTATTCTTGAATATTTGTGACTTTCAGTATCTTCTTTGTTATTCCATTTCTTACTTTCTCACCTACTAGTGTCCTAAATCTCAAGCTTTCATATCTTATTGTAGATAGAGAATGACATTCCTGCTTCAAGTGAGAATTGAGCTAGGTCCCTTTTGGCTAGATCATAGATTTAGAGCTCAAAAAGAACTTGGAGTTCATTGAGTCCAACCCTGTCACTTTATAGATCAGGGAAGAGATGCCCAGGGAGTTAAATGATTTACCTAGGGTTATATATATAATGAGTATCTGAGGCAAGGGTTGAACCAAGGTCTTCATGATTCCAAGTCCACTGCTCTAGCTCTAAGGGACTAGAATCCAGTGTTCTATATTCTAGGATTCATTATTCTAGATTCTAGAATTCTCCTTTCCCAGAACAATTCTTTGAAACCTCAAAAACTTTATTTTTAAAAAGGCAGCTCTTACCTGTTTGGAAAAAAAGTTGGTCCACTTTCTGGAAGGTTAATTAACACTGAGATCATATTTGCATGTTAGTGCATCTGAAAGGAAGAACCATGTCTGAGACTAGGTAGCATCAAGGAGGCTTACAATGTCTCAGGGTGGTGGTGATACAAGTGAGGGGAATTAGAACAGGAAGTGTTTGACTGTGGGAATTGAGTGAACCACATTGACTCCATCTTATGACTTCATTCTGGAGCTAGTTCATTTCCCTTTCTATTCAGTTATGGGTCTAGTTCAATTTCTGTCGTGTAAGAAAACTTTATACAGTTGTGGGAATCGAGAGAAAACCTTTTGACATTGCTTGGACCTAGCCCTGTGTGTGGGCGGGAAGCTGGACCACTTTTACCTGCTGCTTAGAGATGTTCAACTAAAGATCTAGGTTATACTGACCAGAAATTCAGTCAGATTCAAAGATCGATGCAAAAAGTTTCCTCATAATTATACACCTCAAGAAATCCATGTTTTATCTGAAAACTGAACAATTAATCATTGTTTCTATCTTCTTTTGGTTATATGCAGACACTTGTGGGGAGGGGTACCTCTTTTTCTCATTTCAAGGAATTGTACCTATTAATTCTCCCCTTCCCTACTTGGAAAGTCCCTAATCTTTCTTCCAATTAGAAATCAGAGTACTTAATTTTGTATGTTTTCTTCTAATTAATTGATCTTATTTGATTAATTAGGTCTAACTATAAGGCAAGAAAAGGGTCTGGTCCTGATTTTTTAGGCAATTGGCATGCATTGCTTGATAAATTGACATGTTTGGAAATTTGAACCTTTGTTTCCTCAGTCACTTTAGCTTTCACTCACCACAGGGAGGAGTGGGGTTCCTCCTAGTTCTCCAGTTGGAAGGGTTAGGAAGGCATCTTCCAGATTTAGGGGCTCTGAAGAGGACAGAATCTGACACTGCTTAGCCATTTTTCAGACCTACATTTTTCACTAGAGATAACCTGGTTTCATGTTATTGGTCAGGTATCAGGACAGACTATTATTTATGTACCCCACGCCCCATTTTTCACTCACTTCATTTATTCATCAGTTAATGTTATTCATTCTTCTTTGAGAAAAGTGTGATATTAGGGACCATGGGATGACCCAGTACTAGAAATCAGTGATCCCTGGAACACAGTGGACCTGGTTCAGCTCATAGGCCTAAGAAGAATGGGGCATCTAAGGCCAAGACTTTCCAAGGAATCTCCAGAAGGATAAGAGAAGAGTTACAGAGACTCTGCTTTTTTATTTATTTATTTTTTTTACATTCAAACTCCACTGAGTTCTTAGCCTCTTCTTAGCAGGTGTGACACTAAGGACAGAATTTAACAGATAGTAGCCAAATTTTTCTTGGTGTAGGATCCTTAAAATTCTAGTGCAGCAATGACACAAAAGTCAATAAATGGCCTGGGTAATTCAGTTACTTGGAAATGGAAAAAAGAGACTGTGCCACAAGTGGTATAATTTGCAGCCTCAAGGTCACATGTGATCCTCTAGGTCCTCAAGTGCAACCCTTTGACTGACTCCAAACACATAGAACATTCTGTGAAATTTGGAATCAAAGGGCTGCATTTGAGGACCTAGAGGTATTTGTTCTGTGAAATTTGGAGTCAAAGGGCAGCACTTGAGGACCTAGAGAACCACTGGTGGCCTCAAGGCTGCAGGTTTCCCCACCATTTGATGTGGAAAGGAAACACTTACCAACAAGATCCGCTGTCAGTTTAACACCTTACTTCAGTAAACATATGCTGACTGCCGAGCAGAGATGAAACACAAACACAGAAGGATGTGTGTGAATCCATTTCCTGAGGGAAAGTGTCACCACTAAGTTTACCTGACCTAAGAGGTGACTAGTCTGACATCATGTACAAGAGAATCTACAGAATGAATGTCAAGATTTAGAGGAACTTTAGGGACCAATTTATCCCACTCCTTTCTTTTGGTTTTGCTTTGCTGGGGCGGAGCCAAGATGGCGGAGTAGAAAGACTCACATTTGCTAGCTCCGAACCCACAGCCCATGGATTTCCTGTAAAAAGAACTCCTGACAAATTCTGGAACAGTGGAAGCCGCGCAGCAACACAATGAAGGAGATTTCTGTTGCAGAGAGCCCTGAAAAGCCGAACCCAGGGGTCCATCGAGCCCCAGACGGGAGCGGAGCCCTCCCCTCCCCCTGCCCTGGCCGCACCGCACTGAGAGGAGCGAGCAGACCCAAGCAGGCTTCCGGGACCGTAATCTCTGGTGGCCGCGAAGGTCCCACCACCCACAGATGCACAGGTCAGTGAGAGAGACGGGCTGAGAGGGGAGCGGGGTATCTCTGGGACTCGGACCCCCTCG
>CM053769.1:345373159-345406356 GCA_028658325.1 Potorous gilbertii | reverse complement strand
AAAAAAAAAAAGAAACCTATTTCATCTGGGTGAGAAGGGAGCTCAGTACAGCCCCAGCCCTGGCCTCAGGGTGGCAGCAACATTCACTGTAATAAAGGGTCATGGAAAGATAGACTAAAGATTAATTGGAAAATAAATAATCTTAAAGAATGAGTGAGTCAAAGAACAAATCACAGACACAATCAATAACTTCATAGAAGAAAATGACAATAATGAGACAACATACCAAAACTTACAGGATGTAATCAAAGCATTTCTTAGGGGAAATTTTATATCTCTGAACGCTTAAATGAATAAAATGAAGAAAGGGGAGAACAATGAATTGGCTATGCAACTAAAAAACTAGAAAATTAATAAATTAAAAACAAAGGAGAGATTAATAAAACTGAAATTAAGAAAATGATTGCACTAATAAAAGTAAAATTAGGAGCTGGATTTGTAGAAAAAAACAATAAAATAGATAAGCCTTTGATTAAATTGATTTTTAAAAAAGACCAAATTAACAGTATCAAAAATAAAAAGGGTAAATTCCCCACCAATGAAGAGGAAATTAAAACAATAATTAGGAGGTATTTTGCCCAACTGTATGCCAATAAATCTGACAATCTTAGTGAAATGGAGGAACATTTACTAAAATATAAATTGCCCAAAATAACAGAAGAGAAAATAAAACACTTAAATAATCCCATTTCAGAAAAGCAAATTGGACAAGCCATCAATGAATCCCCTAAGAAAAATCTTCAGGGGCAGAGGGTTTCACCAGTGAATTCTATTAAAAATTTTAAAACAATCAATTTCAATACTATGTAAACTATTTTGGAAAATAGGCAAAGAAAGAGTCCTACAAAATTCTTTCTATGACACAAATATGGTGCGGGTACCTAAACCAGGAAGAATCAAAACAGAGAAAGAAAATTATATACCAATTTCCCTAATGAATATAGATGCAAAATTTTTAAATAAAATATTAGAAAAAAAGATTACATCAACTTATCACAATAATACACTATGATCATGTGGGATTTTTACCAATAATGCAGGACTGGTTCAATATTAGCAAAAATATCAGCATAATTGACCATATTGATAACAAAGTTAACAAATAATGTGATTATCTGAATAGATGAAAACACTTTTGACAAAAGGCAGCACCCCCTATTAAAAATACTAGCAAGTATAGGAATGGATGGCTTTTCCCTAAAATAATAAGTAGCATCTCTCTAAAACCATCAGTAAGCATTATATGTAGTAGGGATAAGCTAGAACCATTTCAATAAGATGAGGTGAAACAAGGATGCCTATCATCATCACTGTTATTCAATATTGTACTCAAAATATTAGCTTTAGCAATAAGAGAAGAAAAAGAAATTGAAAGAATTAGAATAAGCAATGAAGAAACAAAGTTATTACTCACTGCAGATGATGTGGTGGTATGCTTAGAGAATCCTAAAGAATCAGCTAAAAATCCACGTGAAATAATTAACAACTTGAGCAAAGTGGCAGGATATAAAATAAACTCCCATAAATCATAGGTATTTCTATACATTACCAGCAAAGCCCAAAAGGAAGAGATAGAAAGAGAAATTACACTTAAAGTAACTGTAGACAACATAAAATATTTGGGAGTCTGCTTGCCAAGACAAACTCAGGAACTATATGAACACAATTATGGAACACTTTTCACACAAAGGCTCATCTAAATAATTGGGAAAATATCAATTGCTCATGGATACATTGAACTAATATAATAAAAATTACAACTCTACCTAAACTAATTTACTTATTTAGTGTCATACAAATCAAACTACCAAGAATTATTTCATATAGCTAGAAAAAATATAACAAAATTCATCTGGAAGAGCAAAAGGTCCAGAACATAAAGGAAAATAATGACAAGAAGGGAAGATGAAAGGGAAGGTGATCTAGACATACCAGATCTAAAACTGTTTTATAAAAGCAGCAATCAACCAAAACTACTTGGTAATGGCTAAGAAAAAGAGTGATGGATCAGTGGAATAGATTAAGTAAATAAGACATACTAGTCAATGACTACAGTAATCTACTGTTTGATAAACCCAAAGTCTCCAGTTTCTGGGATATGAGCTCATTATTTAACAAAACCTGTTGGGAAGACTGAAAAAGAGTACTGCAGAAATTAGGCTTAGACCAACATCTTACATAATGTACCAAGATAAGGTCAAAATGGATCCACAATGTATAAAGGCCAATGCCATAAGCAAATTAGGAGAGTAAGAAATAATTTACCTGTCAGATCTATGGAGAATGGGTGAATTTTTACCAAACAGGAGATATAGAATGTTATGAAATGCGAAAAAAATGGATAATTTTGATTATATTAAATTAAAAATGTTTTGCACAAAAAAACCCAATAAAATCAAGATTAGAAGGGAAGCAAGTTAGAAAACTATTTTTATAGCCAGTGTCTCTGATAAAGGTTTCCTTTCTAAAATATATAGAAAACTGAGTCAAATTTATTAAGAATACAAGTCACTCCCCAATTGGTAAATGGTCTAAGAATATGAACAGGGAGTTTTCAGATGAAGAAAGTAAAGCCATCTATGGTCATATGAAAAAATGCTCTAAATCACTATTGATTAGAGAAATGAAAATTAAAATCACTCTGAAGTACCACTTCACACCTATCAGATTGGCTAACATGACAAAACAAGAAAATGATCAATGTTGGAAGGGAAATTGGAACACTAATGTGTTGTTCATGGAGTTGTGAGCTGACCCAACCATTCTGGAAAGCAATTTGAAACTGTGCTCAAAGAGCTATAAAATTGTACATACCCTTTAATCCAACAATACCATGTCTAGATCTGTATCCCAAAGATATCATAAAAATGGGGAGAAGAGCCACATGTACAAAAAAATGTGTAGCTGCTCTTTTTGCGGTGGCCAAGAATTGGAAATTGAAAGTATGTCCATCAATTGAGGAATGACTAAACAAATTGTGGTCTATAATATACTATCATTCCATAAGAAATTATGTGCAAGTGGACTTCAGAAAAATCTGAAAAGAATGAATGATACTGAGAGAAGTGAACAGAACCAGGACAGCATTGTACATGGTAACACCAATATTGTAGGATGAGCAACTTTAATAGACAGTTCTCAGCAATACAAGGATCTAAGACAATTCAAAAGACTCATGATGGAAAATGCTATCCACAGCCAGAGAAATGACTATTGAGTCTGAATGCAGATCACAGCATAATATTTTCTCTCTTTTTTCTTCTTTCTCATGGTTTTTCCCTTTGGTTCTAATTCTTTACAGCATTATTAATGTGGAACTATGTTTAATATGATTGTACTTGTATAACCTATATCAGATTTCCTATCATCTTAGGGAGAGGGGGCATGGAGGGAGGAGTAGAAAATGTAGAACTGAAAATCTTATAAAAGTGAGTGTTGAAACTAAAAACAAATAAATACCTTTTAAATTAAAAAAAATAAAGTTAACCTCCTTTGGGAACTCTTTCCCTGATTATCTGTTGTCTTCCTAAACTCTAATCACTCTTGTTAAGTATTTACATATTTATTGTGAAATGCTCCTTTGCCATTGTTGAAATGTAGCCTTGTAATTTTGGGTCAAGTCTACAATGAATTCTAGACCTTTTTTTGCCTGTCTCCAAGGAGGCTAAGAACCTGGTCTCAGAAGGATGCAGAAGAAGTGGGAATCAATAAGAATCCTTCACATATGCGTAGCATTTTACAGAAAGTTTCCAAAGCACTTTTGATATTTTTTTCAATCGTCTCAATAATGTCTGACTCTTTGTGACCCCATTTGGGGTTTTCTCGGCAGAGATACTGGAGTGGCTTGCCATTTCCTTCTGCAGCTCATTTGATGGCTGAGAAAATGAGATAAAACAGGATTAAGTGACTTGCCCAAGGTCACCCAGTTACTAACTCTCTGAGGCCTAATTTAATATCAGTTCTTCCTGACTCCAGGCCCAGCTCTCTATCCGTGATGCCACCTCACGGCTTTTTTAGCTACCTCATCTCATCTGAACCAAGGTAAACTAGACAGGAGCTTATTGTCCCCATTAATTGAGACCCATAGAAGAGAAGCTGCCCAAAGTAATGTAGTCAATGTCTAGAACCTATGCCTCTGTATTTACTCATTCAACATTATCAACACCTACTAAAGGAAAGCTATCATGGGATATATCTCAGGACTGAAATTCAGGGATCTCTGGATTCTATTTAATGAGCTATGCTTCATCAGGCTTCAAACAGGCAGAACCTCTGAACCGGAACTGCCCTGGGATCCCAAACAAAGGAGGAGTTCATGGAGCTACAGCTTAATCATGCCCTCTCTTCCACCTTCTCTGGGTTCCTGTCATATAGATTTACCAACCAAGTTGTATATCACTGTTTCCTTGGTGTTCTAGAGTGCATTGCTGACCAAAGGTATGATCACAAAAGCAAATAGACGGTGGTGAATGGACTCAGGAATGAAACCTGAAGAGGAGCATTCTGGGAAGCATCTACACAGTAAGAATACCTCTGCTGAAAGGTGGCCTATCACCTAGTCTCAGAAGAAAAGAAAGTTTTTAGTTCCATCTCATTCCCTAGGAAAGAAGGATAATGTTCCTCCTGTCAACACAAAACCTTGGGCAGCCCGGAAGAGATCATTGCACTCAATATTGTTTGTATACTATTTGGAAGATGTTTTCCCAGGCATGGAGGCCATTTTCCCAAATCATTTGACATCTCTAAAAGAGAAGGTAAAAGAACTGTAGAAAGAAAATTACGCCCTTGCCTTAAAAACTGCTATCATTCTGTCGCTTTCCTGCTGAAAGGTCTGCAACTAGTTCCCTTTCACCAATTAGATCCACATCAAAATTCCCAGTCTTAAATTTATGGTCTTTCACAATCCAGCCCCATCCTTAGTTATATAACTTTACTTCTCAGAATATCCTATACATACTGCAACACAGACACACAGACACACATACACACACACACACACACACACACACACACACACCTGCACCGTCCACTTTTAGTAAGTTTCTCAAAGGATCCCTGTGCCCCAACATGAATTCTTTCCTCTTTGCTCACATACCCTGAACCACCCTGTCCCCTTCAATTTTCTAAATATTGAAATGCCTCAAAATACAGCTCAATTCCCATCTCTCCCCCATGAAACCATCACTGATTTTGTGTCCTGATCTCATCTAATATTCACACCAACCCTATAAATCTGTAACTCAAAGTCACCTCCCTTTTTCTCTGGTCCCCTTCATTTAGACAACAGTTGGTGATTCAAACCTTAACCCGGGTTTTGATTTGTAAATTCCCTTAACCCAAGGAAATGTCTTATATTCCCAATGTCCCTCGTGACAAGCAAAGGGCTGAGTCTCTGTGAATGCCCCCTCCTAGATCCATAGCCCTTTCTCATCCACTTTCTTGGGCAAGTTGTTATAGCTGAACACAACCATCAACTGGCAGTCAGTCTTCTGGCAATGAGTATCCCTGGCTCCAGCTTAACTAGATTGGTTTTTAGATGACAAATAGTCTGTGCTGATCCCTCAGTAAATATTACAATCAAAAAACAGCAAGTTATACTTGTCTGAAAGAATATTTGTGTATTTTCTCAGATCTCTCAAAAAGAGACAAACATTAACTGAGTGAATTAAAGGCAGCTAGGTTGCGCAGTGGATAGAGTACTGGAGGTTCGGAGTCAGGAAGACTCATCTTCATGAGTTCAAATCTGGTCTCAGGCGCTTACTAGTTGTGGATCCTTGGCAAGTCACTTAACCCTGTTTGCCTCAGTTTTCTCATCTGTAAAATGAGAAGGAAGTGGCAAACCACCCCAGTACCTTTGTCAAGTAATCCCCAGATGGGTTTACTTACCCCACAAAGAGTCAGACGTTACTGAAAGACAACAAATGAGTGAACTAGTTGGAATAATAGAAACCTGTAGATTTAGAACACAGAATACAATGCCAAAGTGGAACAGGATTTTACAGATTATACCTTTATTATAAAGATGAGGAGGCTGAAGCCCAAAGAGGGAGTGTTAGTAGCAGAATCAAGACTAGAAACCAGTTCTCCAATCTACCAACCTTCCCTGTTGCTTTTTCCTTGAGCATGGTAGGAATCTATATAAACACTACCTAATGTGTTATCTTTGTCGCAGACAGTTCGACTGCATTTAGACTTGGTCATTTTTCTCCACAGATCTTTTGGGGATGGAAAGGAAAAAAGAATTAACTTGCTGTGCTCATGTGAATCCACAAACGCTTTCACTTGTATGCCATAGGTCTAATATAAAACACCTCTCCAGCTGTACAGCAATCTTACATCATTATCATAAGACTGAAGACAGGAATTTCCCAAAGGGGGGTGGCAAACTCACAACCAAACACAGAACATATAGGAGCCATTCAAGTAATAATTATATTCCCAAGAGCTCCTATTTCTATACCACTTTCTGTATCAAAAAGATGACTTTGTGAGATAAGTGCTAAAAGTATCATAATGCTTATTTTACGGACGAAGAAACAGAAGCTCAGGCAGAGGTAGGAAAAGCCAGAGTTAGGACTCAGAGCTGTCTCCTGAGCTCAAATTCAGCATCATTGTTTTACCTAAGGCAGCTAATGGCACAGTGATAAGAGTTTCAGTCCTGGAATTAGGAAGACTTCAGTTCAAATCTGACCTCGGACACTTTGTAGCAATGTCATTCTGGGCAAGACACTTAACTTCAATCTGCCTCAGTTTCCTCCACTGTAAAATGGGGATGATAATGTCACCTAACTTCCTAGAGTTGTTGTGAGGGTATGAGAAGATAATTTTATAAAGCACACAGCACCAGAACATTAATGAATGCTTATTCCATTCAATTCCAGCACTCCAGGCTAAAGAAAGTGTTTTTGCATTCACATTTAAGTGATTGTGGCATTTAAACTGTTGTCCTCAGTGATGCAAGATCCAAGGGTCAGGTGGATTTTACTCTTCTCCTCTTTTTCTGCTTTGACTTCAGCTGGCATGTTAATGGTTACATGTAGTAGGATCATGTGTTTAGTAGCTGGCCTAAAGAAAAAGAAACAATACCATTAGAGGGTTTCCCTTATTCTTTCTAATAATACTTGGCAATGGTTTAGCCACCCATACTTAGTCAGAGCACTTACACCCTTGTTACTGATACTTCCTTCAAAACACACCCTTAGGAGGTAGATGTTGTTATCTCATTTTATATCTTGAGAAACTGAGGCCCAAAGAGAGGAAGTGACTAGCTGAGAGTGATAAAGTCAATGGTTAAGAATCTTATGTCTTCTGTCCAGGACTCTTTCTTCTTGTGACAAGTTGCTCCCAACCACTATATCAAGATGGATTCATAGGATCATATTTCATTTTAGGATTAGAGACTTAGAGCCTCAAAAGGCTTCAGAGATCATCCAGCCCTCCCCCTTCCTCCCCTTAAAGAGGAGGAAATTAGGCCCCAGAGAGGGGAAGTGACTTACCCAAGGTTACTCAGTTTGGTAGATACAGGAAATGTGGTCAATTTCTAGACTCAATTTAAGTACCCTAAACTTGAAGTCAGATTGTGACTATAGACAATAGCCATAAATGACAGAGACCTCACACTACTCTCTAATCACCAACGCACACTACCATGAAGAACTGGAAACTAGTTAAGACAAGACACAGGGTAGGAAGGGAGCTATGCCTTCAAAGACTGCTTGGGAAGCTCTTGGAAGTACTTCCCAAATGGCCACATGTTTCCACTCAGAAACAGAATTCTGTCCTGTGTGACCACAGGCCCAGGATTTTTCTTTCCGGTCCAGGTCCTTAAGCAGTGAGTTAACTCAAAGAAGGCCCGTAAACCTCTCTGGTCTTAGACTGGCAACCTACTAATACCTATCCTTAGCAGTACCCACCTTCCTTTTCGTAGTTCTCTCTTCCTTTTCTGTCACTTAGATATCATAGGATTTTAGAGCTGGAAGAGACCTTAAATACAATGTGGTCTATCCTCAGTATTTAGAGAGGATAAAACTGAGGCACTGAATGGTGAAAAGTTTTCCTTAAGTTTTTATCATAGTCAGAACTTGAACCCTGATCTTCTGACTGAGAACATTGTCCTTTCCAAGAGAGCAGGATGTACTTGGAAAGAGGAAGTTGGACAGGGAACTGTTAACCTCATAAGCAGAAATTTTTAATGGAAAGAATACAGGATTTGGAGTCAAAGAACTAGTTTCAAATCCTGCCTCATCTTTCTTTTTATCTCTGTGACCTTGGTCAACTCATTTCTCTTTTCTGATTCTACCTCTAAAAATGAGGGAAATGGGACTGAGTGATTGACTAATGTCATTCTGCTCAGACACCCTCAAGGGCTAACAATCGTCTCTAGGTTATAATATAAAACCCATGAGCTTTGATTTAAGGTCTTCCACCCTTGGACTCCAAACTACCTTTCCAAAGGTAGTTCCTATTGCTCCCCCCTTTAATGCACCCTCTAGATCCCCACCATATTGGTCCACTGGTTTTCCTCAGGCTCAACATTCCATATGTCCCCTGAGATTCACTGGAGGCATTTCCTATGGTCCACCCTTTCTTAAAGTGCCCTTCTTCACACCTGATCCTTCCTTCTTCAAGACCCAACTTAGTTGCTTCCTCGTGGCTCCTTTCCTATTTTCTCTAATGGTCAATGCTCTCTCCTTCCCTCATATAATTTTATACTTCCTTCTTTGCATTCATGTTATATTCCTCAATAAAATTCACACTCCTAGAAAGCAGAAATTAACATATCTGACCTATGAGTGGTTTATAGGGGATATTACAGAGAAGAGTGGGAAGGGGGAGCAAGAGATTGCCTTTACCCTTGCTGGAGGTAGATCAGTGTGCCACACAACACTTCTCACTCAGGACAGATAAGAATTACTGGCCATGCCTGACAGCTTATCATAACAGAGGAAGGTTGTCAAGCAGTGGCCTCGGAACCATATTGTCTTCCTCTTTCTATACTCACACTTTGAATTCCATGTTGAATTTGATCGGGATTTTGGAAGAGAGATGAGGCTGCTCCTTAGTAGTCTGAATTCTACTGTGGAAAAGTTCTGCATTGGTATTATTAAGCCTGTGAAACAAACCACCAGTAAGACAAATCAGCTCATGGAAGCCCTTACTTTGTAGGTCACACAGGCAGGGCCTTATAAAATGGCATATCCATTGCCATTTTATCAATTAAATTCTCCATCAAGATTTCTGATTCTTATGAAAATAACCCTTCTATCAGTATCTGTTCCTTAATTAAGAAAATGTATGATTATATAAAGCTTCATTGAATTTGGAATGTCTTAAGTGAATTTGTAGTTTATTACTCATATAAGGATCTATAAACATTTGGAAAATGGTAGTACATATATGGGATGCATTATTTAATCAGTCTAGAGAAGGAATATTTGCTTATACATTTCACTGAATCACTTAATGAAGTGAATAGTGAGTAAACAAATTCAAGGATCTTTTAAAATATACTCCCTTGCTCCTCCTTCCAACCCTTGGTGACTCACAATCAATAACTCATATATTATCAATCAGTAAGCCTTCACAGCACTATGTGTTAGGCACTGTTCTTGTTGCTAAAAATATACAAATACAAAAGTGGTCACACTTTTGAGACCTGCCCTAAAGAGGCTTGTCATCTACTTACAGGATATAACTTATTTCCAGGGTGCATAAATGCTGGATACATACAAAATAAATGCAAAGTGACTGGAAAGACGGATTAATAACTGGAGAAGCTATTGTGAGTGCAACTAGAAGTTCAAAGAGTTGGATTTTAGGAAAAGAAGTCAAGGAGGTAGGAGAGTATATAAACAATCAAAACTCACTTGCTCTATTCATTCTTTTTTTGACTACAAGTATTAAGAATAAAGGCTCAAAGTTTAGCATGACTTCATATGTGTAGTTGGTATTGTATTTCTTGCTTTCTTGGTGGTTGGAGGAAGAAATGGAGGGAGGGAAAAACTTAGAATGGAAAATAATTTTTTAAGACATAAGGTTGACAACTCATTAGCTCATCTGTAAAGTTGTAGGATGGAGTATGAATGCACAAGGCATTCAAGTTGCCAATTTATGGAGGATTCTTTTATGTCTTTTGTGGGTCTAACCCTATCATGACTCCTGGGGTTCCACCAAAACATCACCCAGACTCCATCTATAAAAGGCTAGGGCAAGGTTGGAAAAAGAAAAAAATGTAAAAACTGAATGGAATATAAGAGGGGAATGCAGATTGATGAGACTGTAAATTCTTTGAGAACAGAGAATATGTCATTTCATTTTTCTAAGTGCTGATGCCTGGAATGGTGCTTCCCATATTAGATGTCTGAGAAATGTTTAACATACTTGTTCTGAGTTTCTCTGCCCTTCTTCTATGTTCTAAATTAGTGGAATATAAGCACCTTGAAGGGTAGTTAGGTGTTACAGTGGATGGAGTCAGGAAGCCTCATCTTCCTGAATTCAAATCTGGCCTCAGACACTTACTAGATGTGTGATCCTGGGCAAATCACTTAACCCTGTTTGCCATTTATAAAATGAACTGGAGAAGGAAAGGGCAAACCACTCTAATGTCTTCAGCAAGAAAACTCCAAATGGCATCATGGACATGAAACAACTGAATAAGCTCCTTGAGAAAAAAGATAGTTTCACTCTTATATATTTATCTCTCCAGTGCCTTGCACAGTACCTTAGGAGCTTAATACCTAAGTGTACATTGAACATTTGATAAAATTCCCTACATCTGATTGATGCCATTGCCTACATTTGAAGGTAATGTAACATAATTGGTAACTCACTCAAGGAATTCCTGGAGGTTTGATTCTGCTCTCCCCATCAGCTTTCCAATAATGGTAGTAGATGGTGTTTCCACAGTCTTCAAAGCATCAAAGAGAGCTGTGATGAAATTCTGATCCATAAACTTAGGGAGATCTGGAAAAATGGTCCCATAACATCTAAGTATCTGATTTCACTCTTAGCCGTCCAGAATCATTCTTAACACACCCATAAAATCCTCCCTCCAGACTTAGATCTCACACTCAATGGTACAGGTTGTGTGCACAGAAATTATGCAAGAATGTTCTACAACATGGTGACCACTGAGTGCAGAGCACAGTGATCCACACTGGGGTATAGAGTCTTGATGAATATCTGACCAATGGACCCACATGTCTCCAGAGGAGAAAGTGAGGCTGATGACCTTGCACAGCCCTCACTCAAATAAAAGTCAACTGCAAGTCATGTCATCATGTCCCTTGAAGTCATGGTCCTCTTTGAGAATGATGGATGAATACAACAATAGAGTATATTCTCTGCCCTCATGGAGTTTCCAGTGAAGTACAGTGATAATCAGAACACACAAAAGGTTACATGCTAAGTGAAGTACAGCAAAGCACGGAACATACCCAGGTATGTCAACTGGGTGACTCAAACCAGAGAAGGTTAGACCTGGAGTCAGAAACACCTGAGTTTGAAAATCTTGCCTCAGATAATTACTAGCTGTGTGTCCCTGAAGCAAATAAAACTTCTCTCAACCTCAGTTTCCTAACCTGTAAAATGATGATAGGAAGAGCTCCTACTTCATAGGGTTGTGGCAAATATCAAGATAACATAAAGTGCTTTGCAAACCTTAAAGCACTATATAAATACCAGTTGTTAATATTATTAGTAGTATTACTGGTCACTTCAACCCATATTTTCTATGCACAGCTGAGAGAGAGAGAGAGAGAGAGAGAGAGAGAGAGAGAGAGAGAGAGAGAGAGAGAGAGAGAGGAGAGACAGAGAACAGAGACAGAAAGCTAATTGCTATGTGAGGTCTGAGGGAGAATCCAGTCATCACCAACTAGAGAATCCACCGCTCTCCTGATGTCATTTCATGAACACCCCACCATCATGCCTGCCTGCCTCAGTTTCCTCATCTGTAAAATGAGTTAGAGAAGGAAATGACAAACATTCCAATATATTTGCCAAGAAAACCCTAAAGGGGGTTGGCAAAGTGTCAGACATGACTGAAAAGTGACTGGACAACAATAAAAATCTCATCTCAGGCCAAAATGTTATTTCTTCCTTGAAACTCTCTCTGATCACCCCAGTCAGACACAATCTTTGCTTTTGTTCTACTTCTGTTTGCCTCCGTACTCATATTCTCTCCTGTTGTCTGGTCTTCCTTGAAGACAGGGATTGTCTCTATTTTTGCTTATATTTGTAATCTCAGCATGCTTAGTTTTGTGCCTAGCACAGACAGAGCAAATGTTTAATAAATGCTTGTTGGTTAATTGAATTACTAGTTATTCCTGAGTGTGTAGAAGTCTTGGACCAGATAAAAGTTCTATAAGGATGGCGGCAACCTTGTCTTATTAATGTACCTCTTAGATCTCCTCCCATGCTGTCCCCTGCCCAAGAATGCAAAGTACATATTTAATAAATATGGAAATAAATATATCTGATGCTAAGAAAAAAGCTAACTTTGAGGGTGATTCTTAACTTGGAGGGAAATAGGAATGTATATTATTATAGGATCATAGATTCAAAACTGGAAGGAAACTTCAAGGTCAGTTTGTCCAATCATCTCTTCAAAGCAGGAGAAAATGAGGCTCAGGAAGCTAAATGACTTCACTTAAGGTCACACAGATCATAAGTTAAAAAAACCAGGATTAAAACCTGACTCCTCTGAGTCCAAGACCAATATTCTCTCTTCGGTGCTAGAGTTCTGGCCTAGTAGTTGCTAGAGAGCCCACCAAATAGCTCTTGCAATTATCAAGGGTAGGGTTTGGGAATGTCTGGAAGACCCTTGAGCTCTGTGAGTTGGTGATATTTGGCGAGGAGAATTAGGGGAGCATATAAGGTTTGGAAAAGTAAGAGATTTAAAGTATACTTCTATTATAGAGAAGAAATTTAAAGCTCAAAAATGGGAAAGAATATTATACAAAGGACCCTCCTGAAGTGCTGAGCCTAGAGTAGCCAAAAAGATAAAACACATAAAATCATAAGACCATAGATCTAGGTCCAGAAGGGACCTCAGAAACCATCTAGTGCAACTCCTTCATTTTACGGATAAGGAAACTAAGATCCAGGGAAGTGAAATGACTTGCTCATGCTCACACAAGGAATAAGCTTCCACAGTAGAATTAGAATTCAGGTCTTGGGTTTTTTCTGCTTTACCAGGATTGTCCTCCCAATAATAGCAAGGCTGTAGATTGCCTGCTTCCATGTTTCTTGGTACATTTTCAGGCAGTTGGGCTGGAGTCAAGGTGAATAAGCAGCACAAGAACATTAGACTCCAAAGGTGAAGCATCTTCATCCCAGACATCTGGACAGAGAAGGGCCAAGTCAGCATGGCAGAAATGGGAGAGGCATACATAGGCTGCTGCTGTAGAATTTCCATGGTTCTTCAAAGTTAAGCTAGATGGCCATTGGAAGCATATTGGTGATGTTAGATTAAATCCAGCTGCATTGAACTTCCATCTTTTCAACCAGCTCCACCTGTGGAGAAAGCAGGGCTCAAATGGTCCTCTTCTTACATGATTAGCAGAGGGCATGCACAGGGTTTGATTACTTAGGACTGGGAGAAAGAGTCATTGTTTGGTCATTCAAATCTGGTTGGGGGAGGGGAAAAATAGTAACCAGGGAAATAGGTAAAAAGGGGCAACCACTAGGCCAGAACATGGCAGCTCTTAATTCACTAAAAGTGAGTTGAGAAAAGGTCATTAGGTTTGGAAATTAGGAGATCATTTATGACTTTGGAGAGCATTAGTTATGATAAGATTGGACGTCAGACTTTAGGGGATTTAGAGTCAAGACGAGAGGAAATGAGTGTATCCTAAGAGTTACTGTAGTTCATGGAAGGTGGTTTTTGCCTTTGTTCAGACAATAAAAGGGAACCGTGTTGCAAGAGAGGAACTCTACTTGCCATCTACTACATTAATGAAGAAGTTCATTGGCTTACTGTGTTTCACAGCTAGAAGACACCTTAGAAACCACCTAGCCCTACACTCTCCTTTTACAAAAGGGGAAACCCAGACTCAGAGGAGCTAATAATTTGCCATAAGTCACACAGCTTGTAAGAGGCAGAGCAAGAGTTCCATCTCTGACACTTAAGTCCAGGGCTTTAATCCAGAACAGAACCCAGGATAGAAGGAAGTCAGAGACTACTCATAATCTACTTTGGTTTTAGAGATGGCAAGAAATCTGACTTCCTAATTTTACGGAGAAGAAGAGAGACCCATAAAGAGGAAGATATTTTTAACATGTTATTGAGCATATTAGATCCAAAATTGGAACTTGAACCTAGGGTTCCTGATGACTAATTTTGTTCCCTCATTTAACCAGAGCGGAAGAAAAATGGTAATCTAATTAGGTCAAATATCAGAGAAATATTCTTATGCCTATTAGACTAGGTGATAGAACTGATTCAGAGTTCTTAACTGATTCAGAGAAGTAAAAAGGAAGTTCTCTAATCACTCTCCTCCCCTCCTCACACACTCAGCTAGCACAAGCAGTTAGATAGATCTCACGGTTGTGACTAGTTAGGATACACTGATTTCCTCTCTTTTTGATTCTAAATTTCCTACAGTATGATTTGTAACTAATGCTCTCTAAAGCTACAAATAATCTCCTATTTGGCAAATCTAATGGCCTTTTCTTCATCTTTCTTGATCCCTCTGCAGCAAACATTTGCCACTATTGATCCCCACCTTGGGTTTGGGGGACAAGGCTCTGTTCCACTCTTTTTTCCTCTTCTCTTCCTTCTTCTTCCCTCTCCTCTGCTTCTCTTACCTTCCTTTCTCTCCCCTCCCTCCCTTTTCTCTCCCCTCTCTTCCTCCTCTCTCCTCTTTCCCTTCTCTCCTGTCCTCTCTTTTCTCTCTATCCATTCTCTTAGAGACCCCATAAGCTCCTGTGTTTTAGTTATCATGTCTTCTAGGAATGCTTAGATCTGTCTTTCTAGCCCTCGTCATTCTTTTGAGTTGGATCCTGTTCCACATCACCACCTACCTACTGGACTTTTTGAACTAGATTTGACTTGAATATCACAAACTCTAAACCTGCAAAACAAAAGTGATTATCTCCTTTCCCTCTTCCCTCTTTCCCCAGCACAATAACCCATCTCTTTTCTGACTTTCCCTATTTCTGTGAAAGGTAACACAACCCTTCCTGAGTTTTTCTGAGTTCACAACCTCCAGATTATCCTTAATGCCTCCCTCTTTCTCACACCACATAGCCACTGAGTTGCCAAGTCTTAGTGTTTCTATCCCTATAGCATCTGACTCTATCCACTCAACCACCATCCTAGTTCAGGCAGTGGGCACCTCTCACCTGGACAATCTCAGTGTTCTTCTCATTGGTTTCCCTACAGTTGATAAACCAATTTTCCTAAAGCAAACATTTGACCATGTTGTTCCCCTACTCAATATTAATTTCCTTTATCACCCTATTACCTCAAGTAACAAATCTAAGCAATTCTGCTTTCCATTTAAAACCCTTCACAAACTGACCCCAATTTACCTCTCCAATTTTAAGATCATGTGTCTAGAGATGGAAAGAACTTCAGAAGCTGTCTAATCCCAAAACCCTCATTTTAAAAATGAGAAAACTGAGACACACAGAGGATAAGGGACATGCCAAAGTCTCATAGGCAATAAGTATCATAGTCGAGTTTAGAACCCAGGCCCTATGAAATTTCCACTGTTGTATATTCCTATATATAGGAGGAAAGAGGAGAGAAGAGGAAGAGAGGGGAGAGAAAAGGGAGGGAGGGGAGAGAAAGGAAGGTAAGAGAAGCAGAGGAGAGGGAAGAAGAAGGAAGAGAAGAGGAAAAAAGAGTGGAACAGAGCCTTGTCCCCAAAACTCAAGGTGGGGATCAACAGTGGCAAATATTTGCTGCAGAGGGATCAAGAAAGATGAAGAAAAAGCCATTTGCCAAATAGGAGATTATTTGTAGCTTTAGAGAGCATTAGTTACAAATCATATTGTAGGGAATTTAGAATCAAAAATCAGGAAATCAGAGAGGAATATACTCAGCCAAAATGCCTTTCTTACACTTGCTCAAATACAGCTCTTCACTTACAAGCTTCCTCACTTGAAAAATGAGAGGTTTGGAATAGCTGGTTTCTGAGAGGGCTTCCAGTTCTGAATTTATGAGCCTGCCTCCTTGACTTTGCCCTGACCTATGACTTATGCCAGGAATGGACTCTGTCCTTACCTTTATCTCTCGGAATCTCTTGTTTTCTTCAAATGTCACATTTTACATGAGGTCTTCCTTGATTCCTTCATCCTCCCTATCCACCCATTGTCACCTTGGGTCTCCTTTCTGACTTTTATGATATCTACCTCTATAGATATATGTTGTGTCCCCCAGCTAGACTGAAGCCCCTAATGGGCAAAGATGCTTTTTGCTTTTGTCTTTATGTCCTTAGTAATGTACCTTTATGTGCTTAGCATAGTAGGCATTTATTTAATAAAAGCTTGTTGATCAATTATGGCTGGATTAAGAGAGATGGGGGGTGTAGTGAAGAGGGCTTGGACCTGAGAAGACCAAGACTCAGCCCCTCTTCAGATACTTATTAGCTCTGGGACCCTGGGCAAGTTATTGAAGTTCTCTTAGTTAAATCAACTAAACCTATTCGATTAAAAGATTCTTGAGCTCAAGGACTGTCTTTTGCCCTCCTTTATGTTTCCAGCCTTATCACAATGTCTGGTTCATAATACACACTTAATAAATGCTTGTTAATGGACTGGCTTTCTGTGATTTAATTTCTTCAACTGTAACATGAGAGAGTTAGACTTGGTGGTTTACATAGCTCCTTCCAACTCTAAATCTATGTACTTATGGTCTTGTAATTGATTAAAAGCTTGATTTGAAGGGAAATTATTTTCAATTTTTCCTAAACTTTACATCGAAGCTTTAAAAAATCCATATAGTCATAGCAATTTGTTACTCAGTCAGCAAATATTTATTAAGCACAAACTATATGCCATGCACTGTGGATAAAAGAAAGCACTGGGGATAAAACAAAAACAAAAACACGACCTTGTTTCAGAGTTCAGAGTCTAATGGGGGAAACAATATGAAAACACTTACGTCAAAGTATAAGCCATATATAGAACAAATGGGACATGTCAGAGAGAAGATACTAGGTTTCTTCCAGGCTATGAGTTCTTTGTTGCTGAAGAAGACCATGCCATCAGAGAAATGATGACATGACTTGCACTTGACTTTGTTTTTGAGTGAGGGCTGTGCGGGTCACCAGCCTCACTTCTTCTCCAGAACCATCTGAATCCAGTGACCAGATATTCATTAAGATGATTGGAGACTACTCAGGATGAGGCAATTGAGGTTAAGTGATTTGCCCAAGGTCACACAGCTAGTGAGTATCAAGTGTCTGAGTGAGATTTGAACTCAGGTCCTCCTTATTCCTGCACTGGTGCTTTATGCACTGCATCACCTAGCTGCCCCGGGTCTTTAGCTAAGACTCGAAGGAAGCCAGGAGAACCAGGAAATGGAGATGATGATGAGGAGAGCTCCAGACCTGGGGAGCAATCAGTAAAAATTACTTGGGCCTAGAGTTAGCATGTTGTGTACAAGGCTTTTGTACAGAGCTCTGAGATTCACAAAGTGCTTTATATGGAGTGGGCTGTGATCCTCAACCCTGTGAGATAGTTACCAAATATTCTATTTTACCCATAAAGAAACCAATGCCCAGAAAGGTTAGATGACCAATAATCACATAGAAAAAGTAATAGCAGCAAAAGAAACACAAAAAAAAGAAAAGTTGTTTCATACAATTTTAAAGAATTCAGGTATCATCTTTCCTCCTATAACTCCGTCTAACACTATTGCCAGAATAATTTCTTACACCCCTATTTAAATCACAAATGAGGAAACTGAGAGACCCAAAAGAGAAGTGACTCACGCAAGGTCACACAACAAGTAAAAGTGAGAACCAGGACTAGAATGCATGTTTCCTGCCTTCCTGGGTAGGGAACTTTGGTCTATAATAAGTCTCCTCCTCCCAAATACTTGCTTTCTTTCTTTAAAAAAAATCATAATGCAGATCGAAGCATACTATTTTCACCATTTTTTGTTTTTTTTCTTGGATTTTCCCTTTTGTTCTAATTCTTCTTTCACAACATGAGTAAAGTGAAAATGTGTTTAATGTGATTGTACATGTATAACCTATATCAGATTACTTGCCATCTTGGTGATGGGAAAGGAGAAGGAGGAAAGTAGAAAAACGTTTTTAATTCAAAATGTTATAAAAGTGAATGTTGAAAACTTTCTTTACAGTTAACTGGAAAAAAATAATAATATGAAAAATAAATTAAAAATAATTTTACTGATATCTTTTTTTCCCAGTATTGTCTACATTTCCCATTGTATTGCCCTCCTGTTCCCATGGAATCAACCTTCATAATAAAGAATTTTTTTCAACTTATTGAAAAAACAGTTTAGCAGAACTAACCAACATATTGAAGAAGTCTGACCTTTTGTGAAGTATTCCACAACTATAATCCGAATTTGGGAAGGCAACAATCCATAGCTGTAGTCATTGTGTACATTGTTTTCCCGACTCTGTTCATTTCATTTTTCGTACATCTTCCCAAATTTATCTGTATTCACAATTCAGCATTTCCTGATGTACATTAACATACCATTGTACTTACATACCACAAATTTGCTCAGTTGATGGGCATTTACTTTGTTTCCAATTCTTTCTTATTACAAAAAGTGACACTATCAATATTTTGGTGTAAATGGGACGTGTCTTTTGTCATTGACCTCTTTGAGGGTTACATTTAATAGTGGAAGCCCTGAATCAAGAGGTATAGATATTTTGGTGACTTTCTTCTCATAATTGTAAAATTCTTTTGAGAATAGTTGCCTCAATTTCTAGCTCCATCAAGAGTGTATTATTGAGCTCATCTTTCCACATTTCTTCCAACAATGACTATTCCAACCTTTTGTCACCTTTGTCGATTTTCTAAATGTGCAGTGAATTAGCAATGCTTTCTTGAACTAGAAGAAAACTACATAACCTTCCAAGGGAAAGTTCACACATTTGACAGAAAGGACCAAAGGCTATAGACTTTCTGCGGTCTAGACTAAGGCATTATGATGTGAATAATGAAAAGACCACTTGACTTTGAAGCATAGGACAAATGTGATATGAAGAACAAGAGAAGAAAGAGAGGAAGAAAAGAAGGAAGGAAGGAAAACAGAAAGAAATAGGGAGAGAAGGAAAAACAGAGAGAGTAAAATCAAAGGGAAAGGGAAGGAATGCCTTAGGTTGCCTATTAGACAGTTGGAGAATGGCAGAATAAAATTGTATATATGAGTGTAATAGAATATTATCATGCTATAATTAAATGTGAAAGGGAAGATTTCAGAGAATCCTGGCTAATATTAATGGATATAGAAAGAAGTGAGCAGAACCAGAAGAACAATTTATACAAAGATTAAAAACTTTAAAGGATTTGAGAACTCTGATCAATTCAATGATCAAGGAACGTATGATAAAGCATGTTAGACATCCCTCCTGACAGGGAGCTGAAGATACAGAAAGATATATACTTTTGTTTTTGTACATGTTCACTGAGTGAGTTTGTTGGTGTTTTGTCCTTCAGTTTTTAAATTAAGGATTGGTATGGGAAGAGGTTGGATTAGAAAAAGCAAGAAAAAAGAAGAAAGAAGGAGAAGGAAGAGAAGGAAAAAGAGGAAGAAGAAAAAGAAAAGGAAGAAGAAAGACCATTCAAATTTTTTTTTGAATCATAGAAAAGAAGGAAGTTCAGGGAAAAAGCAAATAAGCAAGATAGTTTGAAAGTAACATGTAGAACTTATATATTTTTTTTAAAAAGCAAATAATGTGAAAGGAAACTTTATTGTTTCCTGTAGAATCTTCTTTTGTGTTCTTCTATGTTAGAGGACTTTCTTTTTAATCATTAAATTAATTATTTAAAAAACAAAATAAAATCAGTGTAAAAGTGAAGCTGAAGAAGACCCAGCCTGCATAGTGGTAAATGACCATAGTAATCTAGTGTTTGATAAACCCCAAAATTCAAGCTATGGGGACAAGAACTGTATTTGACAAAACCTGTTAAGAAAACTGGAAATCAGTTTGACAGAAACTGGATATAGACCAACATGTCACACTATATAACAAGGTAAAGTCAAAATTTACTTGATTTACACATAAAGGGTGACACCATGGGGAAATAAGGGGAGTATGGAATAGTTTGCCTGTTCAGTCTATGGAGAAAGGGACTAAATAAGAGAAAGTATGATTTGATATAAAGTAGATAATTTTGATTATATTAAGTTTAAAAGGTTCTGCACAAATAGAACCAATGCAGCCAAGATTAAAAGGAAAGCAGAAGGCAAGGGAAATTTTTATGTCAAGTGTCTCTGATAAAGGCCTCGTTCCTCAAATATGTAGAGTACTGAGTCAAATTTATAAAAGTATGTAAGTCATTCCTCATATGATAAATGGCCAAAAAATATGAACAGGCAATTCTCAGAAGAAGAAATCAAAGTTATCTATAGAGGTATGGAAAACAAATGTTCTAAATCACTATTGATTACAAAAATGCAAATTAAAACAACTCTGAGGTACACCTCATACCTTTCAGATTGACTAATATGGTAGAAAAGGAAAATGGTAAATGTTGGAGGGGATGTGGGAAAATTGGTACATATTTTAAATGTACTGCTGGTGGACTAATAAATTGATCCAACCATTCTGGAAAGCACTTTGGAATTACGCCCAAAGGGCTATCAACCATGCATACCCTTTGACCCAGCAATACTACGATTAAGCCTATAACCTAAAGATACTTTAAGGGAAAAGGACATCTTTGTACAAAAATATTAATAGCAGCTTTTTGTGGTAGCAAAGAACTGGAAATTTAGGGTATATCTGTCAATTGGAGAATGGCTGAACAAGTTTTTGTATATGACTATGGTGGAATATTGCTATGCTACATAAAATGATGAGCAGGATGCTTTCAGAAAATTCTGGAAAGATTTACATGAAGTCATGTAAAGTGAAGTGAGTAAAACCAGGAGAACCTTGGATACAGTAACCGTAATACTATACAATGATCAAATGTGAATGATACAGGTATTCTCAGCAATACAATGATTCAAAGGACTCATGATGAAAAATTGTATCTACCTTCAAAGAAAGAATTGATGGAGTCTGAATGCAGATTGATACATACTGTTTTCACTTGTGTGTGTGTGTTGGTCTCTGTTTTCTTTCAGAACATGACTAATATGAAAATATGTTTTGTGTGATTGTATATGTACAACATATATCAAATTGTTTACTGATTCAAAGAGAGGAGAGGGAGAAAGAGAATTTGGAACTCAGAAATTTAAAAATGAATGTTAAAAATTGTTTTTACATACAATTGGGAAAAACAAAATATTATTTTAAAAAAAGACCCAGCCTAGATCCATTCATATTTTGTCTATCAGGTTTCACTTCTTGAAACTTGAAACCTCTTTTTTGGTGTGATGTTGATGAAGGCCATTACCAGCAAGCTTCACTAATGCTATCGGAGTCTGAAGACCGTGGCTTGAATTCTGAGTCTACATACTCCCTGTGTCACCTTAGACAAGTCATTTCCCCTACTTCTGAATCTATAAAAATGAACAGTTTAGCCTAGATGATCTCTAAGGTTCTTCCAGGTCTGCAAAGCTCTATTCTATGCTTTAGGTCTAGGTTTCACTTAACAGTTCAGATCTTCCATTCAATTCAGTTCAAAAAGCTGATGATCAAAAAAAATCAACTTTTTGAATAAATATTGAATCATCTTAATCATTGACTACATGCCAAGCACTGTGCATAGTTCTAGGAATACAAAGACAAAGCAAAAATATTCTTTGACCTCAAAGAGTTCAAAATGCCCATCAATATTCATAGGATCATTGAAAACATATGGTATTGATTGCAACCTCCTTGTTTTAAAGATCAAGTAACTGAGATACCAAAGTAGGGTGTGAACCTAGGTCCTCTTGCCCGGAAATCTGCATCATAGGTCCTTTCTGACCCTAGCCAACTATGTCCTAATGTTCTTTTAGGTTATAAATTTTATGAACCTATGTCCTGAAAGGAGAGTTTTGTGAGAGGAGCCCAGGTGGCAGTCAGTGTTGGTTATGACATCATAAATAATACTCTTGACCATAAGAATAAGGAATCAATATCTGATGATGGATTTCAAGATAATAGTTTGGAGTAATACAGTTGTGTTCTCTCCAAAGTCAGTAAATGAAGATCACATTGTCAGGGGATATACTCAGATAGTTCATTTGATAGACAAATTAAAACAGGATATTGACCCTGTTCTAATCAAGCCTGAAAGAAGCAGCAGCCCTAAAGGTCATTTATTGAGTAGAGTCATTGTAAGATTGTTAACAGAAGAGTGACATGAAAGGACAAGACCTTTGCTTTGGAAGATGAGTCTGGCAATGTGTCTATTATGGATTGAACGCTAACAGGGAGATCTATTAGGAAGCTGTTGCAATACTCTATGTGGAGAACAGAAGGAGGCACCACATCTTTCATGATAATACCTAGATGAAAAGCACTTACCAAACAAGGGATAAGAGTGGATATAAGATACAGCATAAAATGTCTTAGGAATCTACGCAAATTCATGGGAATTTGCATAGATTTCCAAAATATCTTGGATGTGAGATTTTTATTGGTGCTATTCAATGCAAATATTTTTACCGTTCCAGTATTTTTCATATTTATCTGTATTGATTTTGCTCATTCAAAAGATTTTTTTAATTGGTTAAGAACTTTCCCCTAGCTGTAATCATAAAACGTGTAGTGCTTTGTTCTAGCCATTTGCCAATAGATAAGTTGTAGAAGCATATGAACTATTTTCAAAAGAATTACAAATTATTAATAATCCTATGAAAATGTTTAAATTGTCAATCATAGGAGAAATGCAAATTGAAAAAACTCTGAGGTTTTCCCTCTTTCCTAGCCAACTGGGGAAAAAAACACCATCAACAAAACAGCTGTGGCAAGATAGGCACACTATGGGGAAGATAGGCTACAATGTATTCTTGTGAACAAATTTTAGAAGCAAACTCTTTGTGCCTGTGTTCAACCCTCCTTTGGTTCAGAGAAGAATGAAGTCATGAGATGCCTGTCAAGTCTACTGTTGAAGTATTTTTTTCTTGTACAACATTTATGCAAAATGGCAAGCTTTTCCTCCTTCTTTCTCATTCCTTCAAATACAAAACAAAAAGTACTTGATTTCAAAGAGGTCAAAATCCCAGTCAATGCTCACGGGATCAGTGAGGCCATCTAGTATTGGATGTGATCTCCTCATTTAAAAATTGAGAAAACAGATAAAAAAAGGTTAAATGACCTGTTTCAGTCATTTAGGTAAAGGCCTGACAGATAAATGACCCAAGCTATGAGTTATTCCAATTCATTTTGAATAACAATTTTTAATTAAATGAGAAAATTGACTAAACTTTTCTTACCCTTTAGTGCAGTGATTCCACTAAAGGCATTATAACAGCAACGACCCTGGCATACACAGGAGTACCTGCTGTACAAGTTCTTAGATCTGCTTTCTAAAAGGAAAGCAACTTTTGAGGAATTAACAATCTACTTTAATCAAGTGCATATATCTTTCATTTAGTTCGGGGAAAAAGTCAGCTTCCTGAACTTCAGCATTCCTGAAATAAAGAAGAACAGACAGGCTTGCAAGTATTTGACCATAAGAAATACATACATCACAGATCAACAGACAGATCCAATAGTCTGACCATACATACATAGTTACCAGAGAGAGGTGAACCAACATCTAGGTTTTCAAAGCCAGGGAGCTCCTTAGCAGCTGCCCAGGGCCTCCCCAAACCAAGCTTCCCTTAATGAGTGGGGAAAATTTTTAACTGTCATTAGCACCATAGGCATGTACCCAAAGAAGAACAAAAACAAAAATAAAAGTTTGATATTCCAAAGCATTCATTTCAGCATTTTAGTGCAGCAAAGAGCTGGAAACAAAGTAAATGCACACTGACTGAGGGATGGCTGAACATAACAGAACATTGTACAGAAAGAAAGGTTGAAGGCAACAAGAGAGAAACATGATATGGTTTGTTTCAACCAAATTAAACCAAAATAATCCCAGACAGAAAAATAATATGCACAACGACAACAATGCAAGTTTTTAATCTAAAAAAAAAGAATTCTAAATAGGTATAATAACTTTTAGTTCTGGAAAATAAACAATGAAAAGTAACACCATCCTCTGAGAAGAGAGCTGGGGAAATACAGAGACAGAGTGTTACATTCATTATCTTTTATAGTCACCATGTCAGTTGTTTTAATTTAATTGCTTTTCTTGAAGCTTCAATTCCATTTTAGTGTTATTTGTATGTGTATGTGCCATATTTTCAAAAGGATTGTAATATAAGAATAAAATTCAACAATAAAAATTTTTGAGGAAAACTAGTTCAGTAACTAGGATCAATGCTACAGGAATGGCATTGGATAAAGAGGAGCAAATAGATGATGCAGAAATGGAACTTACAGGATTTAGTATATGTTTGAATTTAAACAGTGAGGGAGAAGGAAGAATAAAAAAATAGCAACTCATTTCTCTATAATATCTTAAGGGTTACAAAATATTTTCCTTTTAACCATACCATGAGGCATATTCTTTAAGTATTATTTCCTCATATTTTGGTTGAAAAAAGTGAAACTTGGGAAAGTGAAATGAACTTGGAACTAGGTCCTTGCACTCCAAATTTAATGTTCTTTCCACTTCATATTCCAACATGGAGATCTGGATGAATATTGCTGGTGGTGATTGTGTCAGTCTTGTCTGACTCTTTGTTACCTCATTTGGGGTTCTCTTGATACTAGAATAGTTTGCCATTTCCTTCTCCAGCTTATTTTACAAAAGAGAAAACTGAGTCTAAAGGGTGGAGTGACTTAGCCAGGATCACCCAGCTACCAAGTATCTGAAGCTAGATTTGAATTCAGAAAGATAAGTCTATCCCTTGCACTAACTAGTGACCCCTGGGTGAATATTGGTGATCCTTATAAAAATAGAGGAAACTCCTTTGCTTATCCCTTTAAAATTCCTATCCTCTGAAATTACAAGGGCCTATCAATGAGTCCCCTTGACTTCCTTCAGTACAGAGGAAGCTGTGATTGACTGGAGAAGGGAAGGCATGAGTCAAGAGTCCCAGGAAGTCATACAGATAAGTACAAAAAAGGAAAATTCCTTCTTTGTTTTTTAATTATGCAGCTTTCTGAATTCTCTGCTCCACTTAGTAAATTTAAACATGGAAGCTTAGAAAAGTCAGCTGTTTAGATATGCAGTCATGGATTATATTTTTTATTTATTCTTTTTTTTATATCACTTATTTTTCATGTTCTCCAATCACTACCATAAAACTTAGATTTTTTCACTCTCTCCCTCTCCTTCCTCCTTTCCTCCCCTCTCCCTCCCTGAGGCAGCAGAGGAATGTCAGAGTGGCAGCCCAGGGCAGGGGACCAGCAGAGCTGAGCTAGTGACAGCAGCTGAGCCCCCAGGTATCAGTAGCAGCCACTGCTGAGACTATTAGCCTGCAGATTAAACATCTGCAAGTCACCTACTTGAACTTCCAGGAGCCAAAATGGCAGAGTGATCTGGGAACACTCTCTCCCCTTCCCCTTGCTGATGTTGAAAGAACCATAAAATATTTCCCCAGAAAAATTCTGGATCAATGGAATTAGCAGAAGGAGCAAATAGTCACATAGCATGTGAGGCTAGGAAAATCGCTAAGGAATATTCCTCTTACTGTAGCAGAGGCCAACTGGAATGAGAGGAGCTCCAAGGGGATGGAGTCTTCCAATCACTAACAACAGGAGCCCAGACTTGCTTCAGGGAAACGGGAAGACAGTAGGGCAGCCAGGCTCACCAATCCCTGAGCTTGCCTTTGTTCCAGCTCAGCTGAGGAGATCTCCAATGACCAGACCACCCCTCCCCCACACTTAACAAGCTAGTCCCAGGGTTAATCCAGGGAAACACAAAACATAAAGAAAAAAAGAAATCTGCCATTTATTTTCTCACACCAGTCAGCTGAACACCAGGTTCTCAAGCTTCTAGCTGAAAGGACCACAGGCCACAATACACAAGGTGTCATCATCATGAGTAAGAAGAAGCAAAGAAAGAAGGAGAAGATCATAGAATCTTTCTATGGGGACAAGGACCAAAACACGAATACAAAAGAGGTCAGTATTGAGACCAAACTCCTATCTGAAACTTCAGAAGGGACTATGAACTGCTTGCATGCAGAAAAAGCAGTCTTGGAAAAGCTGAAGAAGAAAATAGAAGAAAAATTGGCCAATGATTTTAAAAGTATGAAAAAAGAATTCACTGAAGAGAATAACTCTTTGAAAAGGAAAACTGGACAAATGGAAAATGAAGTACAAAAACTAACTGGAGAAAATAATTTATTAAAAAGAATAACTGGACAGATGGAAAAGGAGATGCAAAAGTTAACTGAAGGAAACAATTTAATAAAAATTAGAACTGGGCAAGTAGAAACTAATGACTCTATGAGACTTCAAGAATCAGTCTGATAAAATCAAAAAAATGAAAAGAGAGAAGAAAATGTAAAATATCTAATTGCAAAAACAGCTGACCTGGAAAATAGATTCAGGGGAGAAAATTTAAGAATTATTGGCCTACTAGAAAGCCATGACATAAAAATGAATCTGGACAATATCTTCCAAGTAATCATCAATGAAAACTGCCAGAGGACAAAATAGTTGATGAAAGAATACAACCTTCACCTCCCAAAAGGTATCCCAAACTAAAACCACCAAGAAATATTGTTGCCAAATTCCAGAATGATCAAGTGCAAGAGAAAATACTACAGGTAGCCAGAAAGAACCATTCATTATCGAGGAGTTATAATCAGTGTCACACAGGACCTTGCAGCTTCTACATTAAAAGATCAAAGGAATTAGAATATGAAATTCTGTAAGGCAAGGGAGCTGGGACTACAACCAAGGATCAATTACCCAGTAAAGTTCAGCATAACATTTCAGGCAAGGAGATGACATTCAATGAAATAAGGCATTTCCAGACCTTTGTGACAAAAAGACCAAAAGTCCACAGAAAATTCGATCTTCAAACACAGGTCTCAAGAGAGGCATAAGAAGGTAAACAGGGGAAGAGAAAAACTTGTTATTCAATTTGGGCAAACTGTTTACCTCCCTATAAGGGAAGATGATACTTATTAATATTGAGAATTGTATATCTATTATGAAATATAAAAAGGATATACATAGATAGAAGGAACAGGTATAAAGTAAATGAAGTGGTGATGAAAACGTGATTTAAGCACATGAAGGTATTGTAGCAGGAGATGTGAAAAGGAGGAAGCAGAAAATGGTAAATTACATCATAGGAAGAAATACAAAATTGTATTACAGTAGAGGAAAAGAGGAGAGGGAGATGAGCATTGTTTGAGAGGTACTCTCATCTGATTTGGTTGAAGGAGAGAACAATAAACTTAAGTATATAAATCTAGCCCTATAAACAGTAGGAGGAGAAGGGTGAAAGAAAGGAGAGGGGAGGCTAAAATGGAAGGAAGAAGTAGTCAGGGTAAAGGAGAGTAAAAGGGAGGGGTGCTGAAAAAAGGAAGGGAAGACTGCGGGAGGTGGTGGTCAAAAGTGAAAACTATTGAGGATGGGAAGGGAGATGGGAGAACTAAAAGAACAAACAGTGGGGAAAAGGATGGAGGGAAAGACACAGATGGTAATCATAACTGTGAATGTGAATGGAATGAACACCCCCATAGCAATATGTTGTTTACAAGAAACATGTTTTAAATGTAGTGATACACACAGGATAAAGGTAAAAGTTTGGAACATAGAGGACAGAGCCAAGATGGCAGAGCAGAAAGATGCACATACCCTAGTTCTTCCCCTACAGCCTATAAAATACCTGTAAAGAAAGATTCTCAACAAATTCTAGAGCAACAGAAGCCACAGAATAGCAGAGTGGAGGAGATTTCCAGCCCAGGGTGAACTGAAAGTCTGACAGGAAAGGTGTGTCGCACCAGATGCAGAGCAGAGCTGAGCCAAGCCTTGACCGAGTGGCATGGCATCTGGAAGAGGATCTGAGAAAGCCTCATGGGTGGAATCCCCAGCATCAGTAGTGGTGCCTTTCAGATCCCTAAACCCACAGGCACCAAGGGTCAGTGAGAAGGATTTTTCAGCTGGCTGAGAAGGGAGCAGGGTCTTGTCATAGCCCCTGCTTCAGGTAGCAGCAGCAGAGGCCACACTGGGTAGAAGCTCCCACAATAGCAACCACAGAAGCCTGCATCCGTTGTTGGATTGTAAAACCCCTGGAACCATTGAGCAGTTGATCCTTACCTCAGCCCTCTGTGGAGGCCCTGCCCCAACCTAATGCTCCTGGAGGAATTGAGCAGCTGATATTTATCTCACACTGAATGGCAACCCTGCCCCCAATGAAAGACTGTGAGGAATTGAGCAGCTTATCTGAATTTCAACCCCAGTGCTGGCTTGGTGGAACTGAAGGCCAGGTGATTGGGGAGAGGAAACTACTACTCACAGATTCTGGGCACAAAAGTTTCTGGTTGCTCCCAAACCAGTATACACACTTGATTGTGCCACCTTGGAGGAACTGAGATCTTACAGACCCCCAGAGTAAACTGTACTCTTGACAAAGACTGAGAAGTCAAGTAACTGGCTGGGAAAATGCCCAAAAAAGGGAAAAAATATAAGACTAGGGAAGTATACATTCTTTGTGAACAGATAACTTCTCCCATCCTTTTGGATGAGGAAGAACAATGGTTCCCATCAGGGAAAGACATAGAAGTCAAGGCTTCTGTATCCCAAACATCCAAAATAAAGATTCAGTGGTTTCAGGGCATGGAAAAGCCAAAAAAAGGATTTTGAAAATCAAGTAAGAGAAGTGGAGGAAAAATTGGAAAGAGAAATGAGAGAGATGCAAGAAAATCATAAAAAGTGAGTCAACAGCTTACTAAAGGAGACACACAAAAAAATGCTGAAGAAAATAACACCTTGAAAAATAAGCTAACTCAATTGGCAAAAGAGGTTCAAAAATCCAATAAGGAGAAGAATGCTTAAAAAAGCAGAATTAGCCAAATGGAAGAGGAGGTTCAAAAGTTCACTGAAAAAAATAGTTCTTTCAAAATTAGAATGGAACAGATGGAGGATAATGACTTCATGAGAAACCAAGAAATCACAAAACAAAACCAAAAGAATGAAAAAATGGAAGAGAATGTGAAATATCTCATTGGAAAAACAACTGACCTGGAAAATAGATCCAGGAGAGACAATTTAAAAATTGTGGAACTACCTGAAAGCCATGATAAAAAAGGGCCTAGACATCACCTTTCATGAAATTATCAAGGAAACTGCCCTGATGTTCTAGAACCAGAGGGACAAATAAATATTGAAAGAATCCACCAATCCCCTCCTGAAAGACATTCAAAAAGAGAAACTCATAGGAACACTGTAGACAAATTCCAGAGTTCCCAGATCAAGGAGAAAATATTGCAAGCAACTAGAAAGAAACAATTTGAGTACTGTGGAAATACAATCAGGATAATTCAAGATTTAGTAGCTGCTACATTTAAGAATCAAAAGGTGTGGAATAAGACTTTCCAGAAGTCAAAGGAACTAGGACTAAAACCAAGAATCACCTACCCAGCAAAACTGAATATAATACTTCAGGGAGAAAAACGGTTTTTCAATGAAATAGAGGACTTTCAAGCATTCTTGATGAAAGACCAGAGCTGAAAAGAAAATTTGACTTCCAAACACAAGAATCAAGAGAAGCATGAAAAGGTAAACATGAAAGAGAAATCATAAGGGACTTACTAAAATTGAACTGTTTACATTCCTACATGGAATGACAATATTTGTAACTCTTGAAACTTTTTTCAGTATCTGAGTAGTTGGTGGGATTATGCACACACACACACACACACACACACACACACACACAAACACAAACACAAACACAGAGAGACAGACAGAGAGCGAGCGAGAGAGAGAGAGAGAACAGGTGAGTTGAATAGGAAGGGATCATAAAAAAAAATGAAATTAAAGGGTGAGAGAGGAATATATTGTGAGGAAAAAGGGAGAAAAAGAATGGGACAAATTATCTCTCATAAAAGAGGCAAGAAAAAGACTTTTCCATGGAAGGAAAAAGGGGGGAGGTGAGAGGGAAAACGTGACACTTATTCTCATCACATTTGACTCAAGTAAGAAATAAAATGTACATTCATGTTGCTATGAAAACCTAGCTTACAATACAGGAAAGTGGGGAAGAATGGGGATAAGCAGGGTGAGAGGATGATGGAAGGGAGAACTATGGGAGAAGGGACCAATAAAAAGTGAACACTCTTGGGCAGGGACAAGGTCAAAAGAGAGAACAAAAAAAATAGGAGGCTGGATAGGATGGAGAGAAATATGATTAGTCTTACATCACATGTCTATTACAGAAGTCATTTGCAAAACTACACATATATAACCTATATTGAATTGCTTGCCTTCTCAATGGGCATGGGTGGGGAGGGAGGGAGGAAGAGAAGTTGGAACTCAGAGTTTCAGGAACAACTATTGAGTATTGTTCTTGCATACAACTAGGAAATAAGAAATACAGATAATGGGGTATAGAAAGTTATCTTGCCCTACAGGACAGAAGAGAAGATAGGGATAAGGGAAGGGAGGGATGTTAGAAGGGAGGGCAGATTGGTGGTAGAGGTAATTAGAATGCTCTGCACTTAGGCGGGACGGGAGTTATGGGAAGAAAATTTGGAACTCAAAATTTTGTGGAAATGACTGTTGAAAACTTAAAATAAATAATTTTTTAAAAGGTTGGAGCAGAACATATTGTGCTTCAGCTGATGTAAGAAAAGCAGGGGTAGCAATCCTCATCTCAGACAAAGGAAAAGCAGAAATGGATATAATCAAAAGCGATAAGGAATGAAACTCTGTCCTGCTAAAAGGCACCATGGAAAATGAAGCAATATCATTACCAAACATATATGCTCCAAGTGGTACAGCACCCAACTTCTTAGAGAATAAGTTAAGGGAGTTCTAGGAAGAAATAGACAGCAAAACTATACTAATGGGGGACCTCAACCTCTCCCTCTCTGAACTTGGTAAATCTAACCTTAAATAAGCAATAAAGAAATTAAGGAGGTGAATAAAACTCTGCATAAGGTAGATATGATAGATCTCTGGAAAAAATTGAATAGGAATAGAAAGGAATAAACCTTTTTCTCAGCAATACATGGCACATATACAAAAAATGATAGTGTACTAGGGCATAAAAACCTCACAAACCAGTGCAGAAGGGCAGAGATACTTAATGCATCCTTCTCAGTTCATAATGCAATAAAAATTATACGTAATAAAATACCATGGAAAGATTAACCAAAAATTAATTGGAAACCAAATCATCTAATCCTAAAAAAGGAGTAGGTTAAACAACTTCAATCAAGAAAATGGCAATACTGAGAAAACCTGCCAAATCTTATGGGTTACTGAAAAAGCAGTTCTTAAGGGAAGCTTTATGTCTTTGAATGTCTACATGAATAAAATAGAAAAAGAGAAGAACAATAAATTGGTCATGCAGCTGAAAAGTCTTGTAAAAGGACAAATTGAAAATTGCCAAGTGAATACCAAATTAGAAATGCAGAAAACAAAAGGAGAGATTAACAAAATTGAAATTAAGAAAACTATTGAACTAATAAATAACACTAAGAGTTGGTTTTATGAAAAAACTAATAAAATTGTTAAACCTTTTTACAATTTGGTTTAAAAAAAAGAAAGAAGGTGGGGTGGAGCCAAGATGGTGAAGTAGAAAGATGCACATACACTAACTCTTCTCTCACAGCCCATAAAATATCTGTAAAGAAAGACTCTCAACAAATTCTAGAGCAGCAGAAGCCACAGAACAACGAAGTAGAGATTTCCAGCCCAGGCTAACCTGGAAGACCAATGGGAAAGGTAGATATTGCTTATCATTTAATGGAAATTTCTCTTTATTCTTATGCTCTCTGGTGTTTTTAAATAGGAATGGGTGTTGTATTTTGTCAAAAGCTTTTTCTACATCTATTGAGATTATCATGTGTTTTCTGTTAGTTTTGTTGTTGATATGATTCCTAATATTGAACCAGCCCTGCATTCCTGGTATGAATCCTACCTGATTGTAATTTATTATTCTCATGATAAGTTGCTGTATTCTTTTTGCTAATACCTTATTTAAAATTTTGCATCTATATTCACTAGAGAAATTGGTCTATAATTTTCTTTCTCTGTTTTGGCTCTTCATGATTTAGGTATCAAAACTATATTTGTATCATAAAAAGAATTTGAGAGAACTCCTTCCTCTCCAATTTTCCCAATAGTTTATATAGCATTGTAATTAAATATTCTTTAAATGTTTGATAGAGTTCACTTGTAAATCCATCGGGTCCTCGAGATTTTTTCCTCAGAAGTTCATTGATGGCTTGTTCAATTTCTTTTTCTGAGGTGGGCTTATTTAAGTATTCAACTCTCTCTTCTATTGATCTGGGCAATTTATATTTTTTACAATACTCATCCATCTCATTTAGATTGTCAAATTTATGGGCATACAGTTGGGCAAAGTAATTTCTAATTATTGTTTTAATTTCCTCCTCATTGGAGGTGAGTTCCCCCCTTTCATTTTTGATATTGGTAATTTGGTTTTCTTCTTTCCTTTTTTTTAATCAAATTGATCAAAAGTTTATCGATTTTATTGGTGTTTCCATAAAACCCAATCTTAGTTTTATTTATTAGTTCAATAGTTTTCTTAATTTCAATTTTATTAGTCTTTCCTTTGTTTTTCAGTGTTTCTATTTTGACATTTATTTGCGGATTTTCAATTTGCTCTTTTTCAAGCTTTTTCAGCTGCATGCCCAATACATTGATCTCCTCTCTATATATTTTATTCATGTAGGCATTCAAAGATATAAAGTTTCCCCTAAGAACTACTTTTTTCAGTATCCCATAACATTTGGTAGGTTTCTCCTTATTGTCATTCTCTTGAATGAAGTTATTTGTTTTTTTAACCAACTCTTTCTTTTGGATTAGATTATTTAGTTTTCAATTAATTTTTGG
>CM053769.1:345356940-345373059 GCA_028658325.1 Potorous gilbertii | reverse complement strand
TCTATCATATCTACCTTATCCAGAGTTTTATTCACCTCCTTAACTTCTTTCTTGTTTATTTTAAGGTTAGATTTACCAAGTTCAGGGAGGGGGAGGTTGAGGTTCCCCACTAGTATAGTTTTGCTTTCCATTTCTTCCTGTAACTCTCTTAACTTCTCCTCTAAGAATTTGGATGTTATACCACTTGGAGCATATATGTTTAGAAATGATATTGCTTCGTTGTCTATGGTGTCTTTTAGCAGGATATAGTTTCCTTCTTTATCTCTTTTCATTAAATCTATTTCTGCTTTTTCTTTGTCTGAGATGAGGATTTCTACCCCTGCTTTTTTTTACATCAGATGAAGCACAATATGTTCTGCTCCAACCTTTTACTTTTACCCTGTGCATGTCCCCTCATTTCAAATGTATGTCTTGTAAACAACATATTGATGGATTATGGTTTTTAATCCATTCTGCTATCCATCTCCTTTTTATGGGAGAATTCATCCCATTCACGTTCACAGTTATGATTCTTATCTGTGTCTTTCCCTCCATCCTCTTTCCCACCATTTGTGCTTTTAGTTCTCCTTTTTCCCTTCCCCACCGTAATAGCTTTAATTTTTGACCACCTTCTCCCACGGTCTTCCTTTAATTCTTTCAGCTGCCCTTCCTTTTACTCCCCTTTACCCTGACTACTTCTTCCCTCCTTTTTAATCTCCCCTCCCCTTTCTTTCCCCCTTCCTATGCTACTGCTTATAGAGCTAGGCACATTTATATACCTAATTAAGTTTGTTGTAGCAAACAACAAACCTCCTTGAAGCAAATCAAATGAGAGCACCTCTCCCTCCCCTTTTTCCCTCTACTGTAATATAATTTTGTACTTCTTTCTGTCATGTAATTTATCATTTTCTGCTTCTTCCTTTTCACATCTCCTGTAACAATTCCTTCACATCTTTAAATCACATTTTTATCATCACATCATTTACTTTATACCCACTCCCTCTATCTATGTATATCTCTTTTATATTTCATAATAGATATACAATTCTCAAAATTAACAAGTATCATCTTCCCTTATAGGGAGGTAAACAGTTTGCCTATATTGAGTAACAAGATTTTCTTTTTCCATGTTTTCCTTTATATGCCTCTCTTTAGACCTGGGTTTGAAGATAGAATTTTCTATTGAATTCTGGTCTTTTTATCAGAAATATCATGAAATTCCTTATTTCATTGAATGTCCATCTCCTTGCCCGAAATACTATGCTGAACTTTGCTAGGTAATTAATCCTTGGTTGTAGTCCCAGTTCCGTTGCCTTACAGAATATCATATTCCAATTCCTTCAATCTTTTAATGTAAATGCTACAAGGCCTGACTGTAGCTCCTCAATATTTGAATGGTTTCTTTCTGTCCGCCTGTAGTATTTTCTCTTGCACGTGATCATTCTTGAATTTGGCAACAATATTCCTTGATGTTTTCAGTTTGGGATACCTTTTGGGAGGTGAACAGTAGATTCTTTCAATGACTATTTTGCTCTCTGGTTCTAGGACTTCTGGGCAGTTCTTCTTGATGATTTCTTGAAAGATATTGTCTAGGCTCTTTTTTTTTCATCATGGCATTCTGGTAGGCCAATAATTCTTAAATTTTCTCTCCTGGATCTATTTTCTAGGTCACTTGTTTTTCCCATTAGATATTTTTCATTTTCTTCTATCTTTTCATTCTTTAGATTTTGTTTGACTGATTCTTGATGTCTCATAGAGTCATCCATAGATCTATAGAGTCATCTACTTGCCCAATTCTAATTTTTATCAAATTGTTTTCTTCAGTTATCTTTTGCCTCTCCTTTTCCATCTATCCAGTTATTCCTTTCAAGGAATTATTTTGTCCAGTTAGTTTTTGTACTTCCTTTTCCATTTGTCCAGTTTTCCCAATTAGGTTTTGTGTTTCTCTTTCCATTTATTCAATTTTCCTTTTTAAAGATCTGTTCTCTTAAGTGAATTCTTTTTTCATACTTTTAAAATCATTTCCTTCTTCCAAGTTCTTCCAAGAGTGTTCTTTGTGCATGAGACCAGTTCATGGTCCCTTCTGAAGTTTCATGTGGGAGTAGTCTCAATACTGATCTCTTTTGTATTCGTGTTTTGGTCCTTGTCCCCATAGAAGGATTCTATAGTCTTTTCCTTCCTGCTTTGCTTTTTACTCATGATGATGGCACTTTGTGCATAGTGGCCTCTGGTTCTTTCAGCTAGAAGCTAAAGTACCTGATGCTGGGTTGACTGGTGAGAGAAAGCAGAGGCCAGGTGAATTTTTTCTTTTTGTGTTTCCCAGGATTAGCCTTGGAGCAAGCTTGCTAAGTGTGGGGGAAGGGTGATCTTGTCACTGGAGATCTCCTCCGCTGAGCTAGAACAATGGCAACCTCAGTGGTTGGTGATCCTGACTGCCTTAGTGTCTTCTAGTTTATCTTGGAGTGCTGAGGCACACCTGGAATCCTGAATTTGGTGATTGCAAGGCTCCACTCCCTGGAATTTGGGATCTCCGATTTAGGTGGGGCTGTCTGGGACATCTTCAGTCCTCTGCCACAGCAAAAGAAATACTCTTTAGTGGTTTTCCTAGCCTTGCGAGCTAGGAGACTGCCCCTTCTGCTGATCCACTGTTCCATGATTTTTCAGGGGAAACATTTTATGACTTTTTCAAGGTCAACAAGGGGAGGAGGAGAGAACATTTACCAATAACTCCACCATTTTGTCTCCCAGAAGTTCAAGTAGGTGACTTACATACATTTACTCTTCTGGCTGATAGCTCAGGAGCAGCTGCTATTGGGGCTCCACAGATCTCACTTGCTCCATTCTGCTGGACTCCCATCCTGGGGTGTTTTGCTTGAGATTCTGCCATATTGCTGTTGCCTCAGATCACCATGAGGCTTTCCTCCTCAGCCCTGACACAGCTGGGATGCACTGAGCTGTGCACTATATATTCCTTTACCCCTGTGGAACAGATCCTTCCCATCAAACTTCCATTCTTTCCTGAGCTGTGAATCTGCCACAGTCTGTCTCCTATTGGATTCTGTGCCTCCAAAATTTGATCAGATTCTCTTTTTAGGGGTACCTGAAGGAGTTTTTCTAAGAGCTTAGGTGAGCAGTTGCTCTCACTCCTCCATCTTGGAGCTGCCCCTACATTGCCTATATTTTTAGTTGAACAATAAAGGAAAAGTAGAAGATTGGGATTGAGTAGAATTTGGATAAACAGAGAGAGAACTGGCTACACTAGAGGCATAAAGAAGGAAAAGTGAGCAAGTAAGAGAATAAACAAAGACATAGAATAGCACTGAAAGATACTAGTATCTGTTGCCCTATGGGCAAAATGGTAGAATTCATTAATACACTATGAGAGCAAGTGTGGGCACTCACTGTAAATCAAAAGAAGATCTGCAAATGTCATCCCTATTAATTGTCTTCCTTCTAATCCTAATTTCATTGATTTTATTTGTGCTCAAGCTCTAAGCACAGCTCTTCTTCTTATGGCTTTTAAATATCCACTTCATTATCATAACTATATGGTAGAAGTTTGTTTTACTTGTGAGTATTCTCTTTCTCACCCTGCCATCTTGTGACCCAGGCTTTCTTCTCCTTGTTCATAGCCAAGTCATTGTTTTCTCTATTGCATTTGTATACTATGGTCTTTCTCCAATAACTTTCCCTTATTCAGCTCAGATAAGACCAAAGTTGATTAAATATCTATTCCACTCATCAATCACCATGATTTTATAATATTTTTCCTGTTACGTTCCAAGTATAAGAAATAGCATGCTAATCTTCTGATTAAGATGGTGGCATGATACATGATTTTTTTAAAAGTCCCAACTCTCCCACATACACCGAAGTAAAAATGTGAAAATTACTGAAGGAAGGAAGGAAGGAAGGAAAGAAAGAAAGAAAGAAAGAAAGAAAGAAAAATGAAGGGAGGGAGTGAAGGGAAAAGGGAATGAGAGAGGAAGAAAAGGAAGGACTTACTAAGTTCCTATGAGTGTGCCAGGCACTGTGCTGTGTTTTATGAATATTATCTGACAACAATCCTGTGAGGTAAGTGTCATTATTATGCCTATTTTATATCTGAAGAAACAGAGACAGAGATTAAGTGATTTGTTCAAGTTCACAAAGTTAGCAAGACTCTGAAGCTAGATTTGAAATCGGTTCTTCCTAAGTAGCTAGGTGACAGCGAAAAAGGTACTGGGCCTGGACTTAGGAAGACCTGATTTTAAATTCAGCCAAAGAAAGTAGTGTGAGTGACCTATTAATTTTAAAAATATTCATTACTTGAAAAAATTAAGTGAAAATATTAAAGCTTAAGTGAAGACTAAATAATTGAATCCATGAGAATTGGTACTTCAAAGAATTAGAAATAATTAATTTTATCAATGAAAATTACAAAAATAAGGCAATATGCCAAAACTTTTGAAATGCAACCAAAAGTGAATCCTATGAAGAATTACATCTCAAAATATTCTCAGAAACAAACAAAAAAGAACAAATCAATGGATTGGCTCTGGAACTAAAAAATTAGAAAAATATGAAATACGAAAACACAAATGCAAAATTAGGAATTCTCAAAATGAAAGGAAAGAAAAAATTGAAAACAACTGAAAACATTTAATTCATAACTGGTACACAAAATATTTACTAATCTTTTAAAGGAAAGGAAGACTAACTTTCCATTATCAAAAAAAGAAAAATGAGAATTCACAAACAATGAGGAAGAAAGTTTTAGAAATTATTTTGACTAAGTGCCAAGAAAAAATGACCAAGAAGATGGAGAACTAGATTTTTCTCTGACTCTCCAAAACTTTTAAAGCTTCCCCAAATAAGAATTATGCAGTCAAGGGTAAACTAATTGCAGCTGTGTCCTCAGGCCCAAACATCAAGGAGTATAAAAAGATAATGACCTAAGGAATTAACTACAGAGGAAGTCATTCTCCAATATCCCGCATACTCAATCAGTACTCCCTCCCCTGTCACTCCAATGATCTGACAGGAGCTCACATGCTGCGCTCTAGAACTCACTCAGCAATGTCATTGTTGACAGCACACACTACCCTTATCTTCATCCCTTTATTCTGTGACAACTTGCAGTAGGACTCAATTCTATCCACTATGTGAAGATGTTGGGTTATAATAGGATAGAAGTATGTTCTGCCTGAGTGTTATCACACAATCCTACATCAGTACTCTCTTAGAGAACTAAAGAAGAGAAAATCAAATTGATAGGATGACAATGGGGAGAAGAGCTGGAACTTATCTGAAGGAAAGATGACTGGCATCCAACTGGGTTCAATTTTGTCTCCCCAGTAACCAATTAGGGCAAGAACTTAGATTGGCAAAAAGTTAATTCCTCATCCTGGTTGAGATAGTTTTGAGGTCTATCCTTGGAGGGGACTTATAATCCAAGTGGAAGAAGTCAGGAAGTAAGTAATAGAAGGATATAAGGGAGAAAAAACTAAAATAATAAAAAAAAATTCAGGCAGAAGAAAACTCAGTTAAAAATTTTAAGCATAGCAATAAGAAAAATGTTAAAATAAAAGTTTGAGGACCTCTGGGACATCTAAATGAGTCCAAGCAAAACACAATAAATATGTAAGACAAAAGAATACAAATCAATGCCTCATGAGGCAAAAATCCCCGTGGATTCTCAAGAGAGTATGAAATCATAGCATCATGTTCCAAATGGTTTGTAAGAGAAGTAAGAATCCTGAAAACAGAATTTGTAGCCTGAATACAAGGAATAATTGGCAGAATAGAAAAAAGACTTAAACCCATGGTAATGAGTCTCTCCAAAGAAATAAAAAAGTGAACAACTGATTGAGAACACAAATATTCAGAAATGAAGGATAATTTGGAAGCAAATGTGTAAAAATCATGTGTAAAAAACATATTATCTCTATATAAATAAAATTTATTGATCATAAAGATGGGATACGTAGAAACAAACTAAGGATCATAGATCTCATGGAATAAAACAAGTCAAAAACTTGAAAACCATAATGAAAGAAATGTTTTTAAACTCTCTAGAATTTCTGAACACACACATACAAAAGAAAGTCCATTGAAAGAATTCACAGATTGCCTCAAGAAAAAATAATTTTAAACAGCCTGTACTGCAAAGTCTAAGATACCATAATGGTTAGATTTAGTAATTCCAACAGAAAAAAAAAGAATTCTACAAGTGACCAGGAGGAAGACTTTCAAATATAAAGGAATAGAAATTTTAATAACATGAAACACCCCAGAAATTACAGAAGAAAATGGAATAATATATTCCAAAAAGCAAAGGAGCTCAAGGACCAATTGAAGACACATCCTGAACATCTAAGCCCAATCATCAATGAAAATAAATGAATGTTCTATAAAAGAGAATATTTAAGGCAGTTCTATAAAAAATAACTAAAAAGATTGGGATCATTTGTTGTGCAAACACCCCAGATAACAGAAATGCAAGTAAAATAAATATGTATGTATTTACCAATACGTATGTATGTAGTTACCAAGAAAAGCACAAGTAGTTAAATACATAACCTCTTCTGAGAGTGAGTGAGAGAGAGACCTGTGGAAGTAACATCATAAATAACAAAATAACAACTTAAGGAAGTAACATCATAAATAACAAAATAACAACTTAAGGAGCATGATGACATTTTTCTCTAAAAAGTACACAAAAAAGATAAAGATGAAAGCAGATCTCAAATAGAAAGAATGATGGTGGAGGAACAGACCTAAAACACCATGAAATTAATTTCATAACCAAACTGTAAGTAAAATCATGAAGTTTTTTCCTTTGTTTTCTGGCAGGGAACTAAACCGCAGAATGGGAGGGTGAATGAAAGGAAAGAGGGAAGGAAAAAGATAGAAGGTAATGTGTGATCCACTCTAAGTCAATTGTTAAACACTGAAGGGAAAATTACTCCTGTAGTCCCTCTGGAACAAGAGGGTCTATAAGATTATCCAAATTAAGAAAAACAGGGGTGATCTCAATTTAGTTGTTCAAGAAGATCTCATTGAGAAGTATTCCCATACTAGGAAAGAAATATTCTGTAATTTTACAGTGGCAAAATATATCAGCTGGGATTATGTGCTTAGAGAGGACAGTACATCTAAAAAAAGCATTGTGCCCCCATGAATAGCATTCTGTCTCAAGAGGAATGGAATTGAAAATTCAGAGGTCAACCAACATTGAGAAGGGTGGTACAGCAAGAACACAGAAAAGATATATGTCATGGGAAAGGGGAAAGAAAATAATCATTAAGAGGGCAAGAGCACTGAAATGAACTGCACAACCAGAAATACAAGAACATTTCTATCATAGTGCAATACTTTTTCCAGATATGCTGAAGGAGCTGATGCTCATATAAGTGAGATACAATAGAGAGGGAAGCAGGGGGCAGAAAAATCTTCAAGTCATTTTCATTAAAAATTCAAATGGAGAACTCAAAATGGATACTTTAGGTGCCATAATTCCATGGAAAAATAGAGACTAAGTAAGTATAAAGTCCATGAATCAAAGAATAACAGTTTCAAATAGCAGGAAGGGAAAAGAATTCATGAAGAAAATGAAAGGGGGAAATTTTTTTGAAAAAATTGCATGAAAAAATTAAAAGAAGCTGAAGGAAAAGAGAGGAAAGGGGATTTTATTTAATTACTTAGAAGAAAAATGGGGAAGATTTAGATAATTAGATAAATGAAAAAGGAGTAAGTTAAGTAAAATTCTAAAACTAGGGAAAGGGAATTGAAGGTGAGGAGAAGAGAGTTTATGGGATAGCATGGTTTTAGATTACTTAAAGCAAAAATAACTGAAGGGTGAAAGAAAAAAGGGAAGAAAGAAAAAGAAGAAAAGAGAAGGAAGGAAGGAAGGAAGAGAAGGAAGGAGAGAGGGAGGATCCCTGGTCCCAGGAGCCTAACTAGCAGGGAGTTGAAAAGATACAGAAGTAATTATAACAAAATGTAGAGGGGAGATGTAAGAATGTGATAAATCATTAATACTTGAACTTCTCAGTGATAATTAAAGTCTATAGTATTTAGAGCTGCAAAAGATATTGAAAATAATCAAAACTTTTTGTTTAAAGTTGAGGAAACTAGGACCCAATGAGTTTAAAAGACTCATACAAAGTCACACAGGTAGAAAATAAATCTTGTATTTCCTAACCTTTTTCCTTGAACTTTGATATTAACCCTTAACTCTTAAGTTAAAACCTCAAACTCTCCTAGACTCTAAAAGATCTTTCTGAAAGCATAAATTCTTCTTACAATTGCACAGTAAGGACTATGGTTCAAATTCTGATTCTCTTACTCACAGAGGAAACTTCTTCAACCTAAAATCATAGCATATCTTAAGCTCATATAGGTAGTAGAAGAATTGCCCTGATTCTTGAACAATATATATTTAAATTAAGGACTTTTAGGACACAACTGGACAGAGATAGAGTACAGATAACACAGGATGATAGAAATTAATTTTATAGGAGTTTCACAAACGTAATTCCAACCCTTCCTGGACTGGCTAATTAATACTAAAAGTATGATAATGAAAGACTATTTTTAAAAATATACAAGTATTCCTCCAACATTTAGGAAACATAATTATTTTTCCCACTGAACCATCTTGGTCTCTGGGGAGGGGAAGAGAATTAACTTTGTGGTTTATCTTGGTTCTCATAAAGTACAGTCCCTGTTCCAAGCCCAAAACCCAGTTTGTGCTTGAGTCCCAGCCACCCAGACTTCTCAGGATTTCCATGTTGGGCTGGCTGGTCGCACCACTCAACCTGCAATCCTGGCTGCCTGGCTCTGTGGGGATCATCTCCATCACCTGAAACTGAAGGCAAACCACACAGAACAGAAACAATTTTTTCTCATTTTTCATTTCTCAGAGCCAAGGTAAAAGAGAGGGAGAAGGGAAGAATTTTCCTTCTCTTTCCTTCCAAACTCTCATCGGTTAAACTAACGGCATTCATGCTAGATGCAGCAGATAAGGACTCCCTTGCCCCAAAAAAACCACAGCAGGAGGACAGTATGGCAGGAAAGGACAGCCCAAAAGAGATGACAAAAATGAGCACAGTCTAAAAGGAAAAAACAACTCAACCTTCCTAGTTTTAAATATGGAGAAGGACAAAGTAGGCTATCACTCCACCAATGTAAAAGAGTGAGGGTGGGGGGCCTCCATTTTAGGCAACCTGGACATGCTCCAAAGGCCCCTCAAGTATGTCTCCATATTAGAACTGTCCATACCCAGAGAAGCTTAGGTTAATCATCTAAAGGATATAACGCTAAGAAGAAAAGGGGAGGGAGAAACTCATCTGTCTAGCTACTCATCAAGCTAGCTAGAGGACTATAAATTTCAAAGTTCATAGAGTTCAATGCCTTGAATTTTCAGATGAGTAAACTGGGTCTCAGAGAGCAGAACCAGTAGCCATGGAAGTTGCAAAGAGGCAATATGAATGTCCTGAGGTCAATACGAATGTCCTGATGTCAGGGAAAAGAATAGAACTGTCCAAATGTACCATTCCTTGCTTCATGAAAGAGTGGCTTCCCCCTCTTTTGAAACCTACAAGAAAAGGCTGGAAAACCACTTGCCATAATTATATATGGGATTCCTGTAAGGTATGGGTTGGCCTAAATGGCCTCTGAGGTCCCTTCCAACACTCAGATTCTAGGGTTGTTTGAATGAAGTGATGTAGATAAATTCTAGAGTAAAGAGCAGGTAACTTAATGTGGTCTTGGAGCCAAGGAGATATTGATTAGATATAGAGAATCCTAAGACATTTGGGTGAGAATAACTCTGTTCCCCTCTCTCAACTCTGGAAAATACAAAAAGGAGGCAGATTCGCTGCTACAGGAGTCATCTCCTGGTCACTATTCAGTCACCTGGTCACCTTTCCAATGCCCCTTCTTACTACCCTGTCTACAAAATCAATCAGGATCAAGTTAAACAACAAAGTGGTCAGGGCCAGAAGTTGTACCCAGTTCCCCTGAAGCCCCATCCCTGCCTCAAGCCACTTAACCATTCTAACCAATGTGAAATGCCTTATCTCCATGATGAATTTTCATCCTATCACTGCTGCAATGATATGAGTCAAAATGTATCTCTAATATCCCTGAGAGACCTCCCTGACCAACTCCTTCACAATTCCTTTCTTCATATCCCAAGCTTGGTCCCTCTCAGTGAAAGAAACTCACTCATATTAGGGATCTCTCAGCTTGGCCCTCTTCATTAAAGTTTCATTTCTTGAATGACAGACTGACATTAACATCTGTTTAACTTGCCTATCACTTGTTTCCCTCTCCCTTCTGGCAATGGGATTATCAATTATTGACTTTGGAGGATTCTTGGTGGTGCCACAAGTAACATCTTCCAAACCATTTTCCTAAAATCTATCATCAATTCTGAGTTTCCTGCTTCCTCAGGCTGGTTTTGTTACAAAAGTTTCACTCTTCTGCAGATGCTAATAGGAGGAGATAGAGAGCTTGGATTCCTGCTGTGATTCCTCTGAGAGATCCAGGTAAGACTCACGAGGCACTTTCGACTCTCCTCTGGGATTCCAGGGCTAGAGTAGCAAGCTTCTTAGCTGTTCACATCCTTAAGGCACTTTTCAGAGACTTCCTTTCCCCAAACTCCTGCAGACCCTTGTTCCTAGGTTGCACAATCAGGTTGTATCAGTCAGGTGTTTTAGAAAACTCTGCTTTGACCAAGTTTCTAAAGCAAATAATTTTAGTTAGAATTTTCTTTAAATTGTTACATTGTCTTCATTTTCCAGGGTAGTACCTCTCTTCTCTCCTACTAGGGAGCTATCCCTTGTAACAAAGAACAAGGGGGCAGGGAGAGAATAAGAAATAAGTTCAGTAAGTCTATTAACCAAGTTGGGTAGAATATACGATGTTCCACAGTCTTAGTGCTACATATATAAATAGGTACATACATGCACATAGATATATGCATATATAGGTAAATATATACAGCCACCTAATTGTGTGTGTGTGTGTGTGTGTGTGTATAGTACATACATGCATTGTTACGTATGCGTATGTGCACCTGGATATACATATACATTTACATGGATACACATACACATATAATTTTATATATGTGCATATCCACACATACATACTCTTCTTCATGTCCTAGCTTGATCAGTATAATCACACACTATTCAGATTTAAGGGTTATTATAGTATTGTCGTTGTCATTTACATAGTTCTAGGCATTATGCACGTTATTTTCCTGATTCTGCTTACTTCACTTTACAGCAATTTATATGTCTTTCCATGCTTCTCTGCATCCTCCATGTTCATCAGTTTTTATGATACAGTAGCATTGCATTACATACAATTACTACAATCATTTAATCATTCCCCAGCTGATGGGCATTGACTTCATTCCCAGTTCTTGACTGCTATGAAAAGTATCACTACAAATATTTCATTGTATGTGAGACATTTCTTTCTATCTCTATTTCTATCTCTAGTCTAAGTAAATTAATAAATAGCATCTATAAAGGTCCCAGACACTGTGCTAAGTGCTAGGGATATGGAAACAAAAGTAAGATAGTGCCCATTCTCAGGGAGTTTACTATCTATTGGAGAAGATAACAGGAATATAGATAGATTTGTTGTTCAGCAGTTTCAGTCATGTCCAACTCTTCATGACCCTATTTGGGGTTTTCTTGGCAAATATACTGGAGTGGCTTAACATTTCCTTCTCCAGCTCACTTTACAGATGAAGAAACTGAGGCAAATAGGTTAAGGGACTTGCCTAGGATCACACAGCTGTCTGAGGCTGAGTTTGAATTCAGGAAGAGAAGTCTTCCTGACTCCAGGCCCAGCAGTCTACTGAGTACCCTAGCTGCCCTGATAGAATATGTAGGATAGGAATATAGGATGCACATAATCATCCTAGATAGGATATAGTTTATATTGGGGGAAAAAACCACATTTAGTCAATTTTAAACTCAACAGTTTCATGATGTTTTGATTGGATATGGAATTTCAATACATAGGAATATATAAAATAGATGCCTGACAGTTCTGGGGGAGTGTAGATTATCTTCTTGGGAGATGGGTATTAGGAAGGGCTTTATATCAAAACTGATGCTTGATGTGAGACTTGAAGAAAACTAGGGCTTCTAAGAGGTAGAGTTGAAGAGGAACAGGGGAGAACCATTGTAAAAGTATAGAAATGAAAAACAAAGAAAGAGGAAAGTGAAAAAGAGCAGTTTGAAGGGACTATAGAGTATATGAAGAGGAATAGTATGTGATAAGGCTGAAAATAATTGATTGGGGCAAGGTTATAAAGGGTTTTAAGTAAGTTTCCATTTTCTTCTAGAAGTATTAGGAGACAATTAAGTTCGTTGAGAAAATCAGTGACATGGTCAGATCTGGGCTCTAGAAGAGTTTGGCCTTTGGAAGCTGTATAAATGGTTGGATTGGAGAGAAGATCTATTGAGACTATCACAACAGTCCAGGTTAAGAGGTGATTAGGGGATGACCTAGGGAAGTGGCTATGTGCATCTAAAACAGCTGACGGATGGGAGAGAAGTTAGAAGACATAAGATTTGACAGCCTCTTGGCTTGTGTAGTGAGAGAGCATGAAGAGATGAAGAAAACAGCAAGATTTTAAACTTCAGATGAACAGGAAGCTGGATTGTGATGTACTTGGCAGAAATGGCGACATTTGGAAAGAGGATAGTTTTGAAGGGTTGAGCCCCACAAGATGTGAGCCCCACAGTCTAGAGGGCCCCTTCCCACAAGGGGCTCTGCTCTGGGCTCAGAAGGGCTCAAACTGAAGGCCCCCATGCTATCAAGGGAAGGAAAGCTTAACCCCTTCCTGGCTCCATCCTCACACCAGAGGAAACATTGAATCATGGAACTTCTATATCAGAGGGTGTAGACATTTGAGTCCCTTTGTTAGCCTAATTTCCATTAATTTTCAGAATGGATGAACCAATCCATATCACTGTCAAAAATGTGCTAATATGCCTGCCTTTCTGTATTCTTTAGTGAGGTCATTTAAAACCAAAAATTTAATTTGTTCAATAGACAGTTTGTATTTTGCTTTATAAATCATATAAACTCTCCTACTAACAGGTAGTGTGACCTTAATCAAATTCTTTAATCTCTCTGAGCCCTTTTCTTCCTCTGCAAAAGGAGATCGTTAGTGTAGAGACCAAGAAGCTGGGTGGTACAGTACATAGAGTGCCAAAGCTGGAGTCAAGAAGATTTCAAATCCAGCCTCAGACACTATGTGACCCTGGGAAAGTCACCTAACATCTGTTTGCCTCACCTTCCTCAGTTGTAAAATTGGAATAGTACTAGCACCTACCTCACAGGGTTGTTGTGAATATCAAAAGAGATAATATTTTTAAAGAATTTAATACTGTGCATTGTACATAGTAGGTCCTAAATAAATGTTAATTTGCTTCTCTTCCCTTCCTCTCCTACTACAAGGTCTTTATGATTCCCTTTAGACATTTATTGATTTTTGAATGGAGAATTTGAAGATACTAAAATCATTTTATAGTAAAGATAAATTTTGGAAAGAGACAGCATGGTGTAGTTGGATAGAGCTGGCCTAGGAGTCAGGTAGACCTGAATTCAAGACCTGCCTCTGACTTATTCTGGCTGTGTGACCCTGGACAAGTTTTTTGCCCTCTCAGTGTCCCTAGGCAACTCCCTATTACTACTAGCTGTGTTGTAGGTGGTAACCAACTTGGTATTGAAATTGCATATCCAATCAAAACATCATGAAACTGCTGAGTTTAGAATTGACTCAATATGTTTTTTTACAATATAAACTACATTTTATGTTTTACATCTATTCACAGCACCCAAGTGATCGTTTTGACTGAAGCCTGACTACTTACTCACTATTATCAAAAATAAAAACAAAAACATTAGGCTATATGGTTTTCCAGGGGTCTGCTTTAGAAATCAGAGAATGTTAAGGCTAGAAGGGACCTTGTAAGTAGAATAGCAAATATCAGAGCTGGAAGGAGTCTTAGAACTACAGAACAGACAGCAAAATGAATAGCAGAGCTAGAGCTAGAAGCCAGATCCCTTGACTCCCATTCCAATGTTCTTGGACCATATTATGCTGTAAATATATTTCTGGATGCACATCTCTGAGGATAATGTCCTCTCAGGGGAGCTAGATAAGGTCTAAGGGAGACAGGTACCCAGAATTCTTGAGGGGACTCTCAGGAAATTTGCAAAATGTAGTTTTAGAGAAAAAAGCAAAAGAAGTAGTTTCTTCTACCACAAATAACAAGCATTTAGAATTACAATCTCAAAGAATTTTAGAAAGAAATAAAAATTCAAGATAAATTGAGATAAATTCCACAGTTTCCACAAGTTGAGCATATGTGAGACTCAAATCTAACCTAACTGTAAATAATATCCTGTCCCCCACAATTGTTCAAACACATATTTGGAGAACCCAGAAGAAAAAAAAAATCCTGAGCTGGAGAGACCATGAGGCAGGGAGTCAGATTTCTTCTCTTACCTATTCACTAGCCTTTAAATTTTCCTTTTTCTGAAAAGTAGAAAAAGTGAGGATATTTAGATAATAGTAACCATCACAAGTATGTCTAGAAAGAGCATTTTACTTTTCCTTCATACTTTATTTAAAAGCGTATCTAAAAGTAGCAGGATTCAAAATAAACCCACAGAAATTATCTGCATTTCTTTATATCACTAACGAGGTCCAACAGCAAGAGATAGAAAGAGAATTCCCATTTAAACTTACTGTAGACACTGTAAAATATTTGGGAGTCAACCTGCCAAAACAAACCCAGGGACTATATGAACACAATTACAAAACACTTTTTGCAAAAATAAAGTCAGGTAGGAATAATTGGATAAACATCAGTTGCTCATGGGTAGGCATGATCTTATCTTTAAAAAATGAAATTAAAGGATGAGAGAAATACATTGGGAGGAGAAAGGGAGAAATGGAATGGGGCAAATTATCTCTCATAAAAGAGGCAAGTAAATGTTTTTTCAGTAGAGGGAAAAAGGGAGGAGGTGAGAGAAAAAACATGAAGCTTACTCTCATCATATTCGACCAAAGGAAGGAATAAAATGCACATTCATTTTGATATGAAAACCTATCTTACAATACAAGAAAGTGGGGGAGAAAGTGATAAGCAGAGTAGGGGGGGATGATAGAAGGGAGGGCAGTGGGAGAAGGGAGCAATTAGAAGTCAACACTCTTGGGGAGGGACAGGATCAAAAGAGAGAATAGAAGCAATGGGGGTCAGGATAGGATGGAGGGAAATATAGCTAGTCTTGCACAAGATGACTATTATGGAAGTCATGTGTAAACTACACAGATATGGCCTATATTGAATTGCTTGCCTTCCCAAAGGGGATGGGTGGGGAGGGAGAGAGGAAGAGAAGTTGGATGTCAAAGTTTTAGGAACAACTGTTGAGTATTGTTCTTGCATACAACTAGGAAATAAGAAATACAGATAATGAGGTATAGAAAGCTATCTTGCCCTACAGGACAAAAGAGAAAATGGGGATAAGGGAAGGAAGGGATATTAGAAGGGAGGGCAGATTGGTGATAGGGGCAATTAGAATGCTTGGTGTTTTGGGGTGAGGGAGGAGAGAAATGGGGAGAAAATTTGGAACCCAAAGTTTTGTGGAAATGAATGTTGAAAACTTAAATAAATAAATTTAAATACAAAAAAAAAGATTGCATCCTGTCTAGAGTAGGGAGGGGGAGGGAGAGAAAATTTAAAACTTATGGAAGTGACTGTTGAAAATTGAAAACAAATAAATTGGAAAAATAAAATTAGAGTAAATTAAAACATTAACAAAATAAAGATTATCTGAAATGTTGATTTGTTCTTTTCATATCAGGTATGAAAGTCCTTCTAATTTTGGGCCTCATGCTCTTTTGTGGCCTGTTCACACAGAGCTTGGCCCAGCAGGAAAACAACCAGTCAGCAGCAGTCCCAGAATATGCTTCATTTCTACAAAATATTGCCTCAGTCATTAGATCATTGATAAAAGCATTAAGAAATATAATACGTCAGGCAAGTCAAACAGTAGCCACAACAGAAGCACAAACAGAAGCACCAACTGAGGCACCAACAGGAGCACCAACAG
>CM053769.1:345339317-345356440 GCA_028658325.1 Potorous gilbertii | reverse complement strand
ACCAACAGAGGCACCAACAGAAGCACCAACAGGAGCACCAACAGAAGCACCAACAGAGGCACCAACAGGAGCACCAACAGAGGCACCAACAGAGGCACCAACAGGAGCACCAACAGAAGCACCAACAGAGGCACCAAAAGAAACTTCATCAGCAGCTGGGACAACACAGATAACAGCTTGGCCAACTCATACAAAACCAACTCATACAAAACCAACTCGTACAAAACCAACTCGTACAAAACCAACTCATACAAAACCAACTCGAATAACAAAGACAAAACAGACAACAACTAGAAAATTTCCTCCTTCAAAACCAATGTTATATTTTGCTAATGGTAAGACCTTCTCCGACTCAAACCCCAAATTTTTCCAGGAGATCCCTAGCCTGAAGTAGAAGTGTTACTAGAAGGAAGGGAAGTAGTAGGTACTGGACAGTGGGAAGTGATTATGTGTGGCATAAGTGTTGAGATCTGGTGTGGAACCTCTTTGTCATTCAGGCAGAGAAAGAAAGGATACTTATCTAGAATGTGGCAATAAGACCCCTCCCCCAAATTTTATAAGCATTTCCAGTAGGGAGGGTGGTGAGACCATCCCCACTAATAATGCCCAGGAGGGTGCTACAGCCACCAAGCCATGACAAGATAGTAGCTGCTACCATAGGTTTGGACTCACATAATCTAGGTTCAATTTTTGATTGTCCTAATTAGGACTTACGTGTTTTTAAATTATTTAAGTTCCTTCCCACTTGGACCTCAGTACCTCATCATACATGTGAGGGTTGTGTAGTGGAGCTAATTTGGTGAAATGGAAAGTCCAGTATATTTGGATCAATGGATAAAATCTGAGTTCAAATCTTGCTATTTATACCTTACTGTGAGATCTTGAGCAAGTCAGGGAACATCAGTTCCTTATCTGTATGCTAAAAGGATTGGATAAGATGTCTCACGTCCTTTCTAAAACTGCATTTGGTCATATTCACCTGGAGGTGAAGGCTGGCTGATGCTTGATAACCCTTGGCTGCCACCAGATGCCATAACCTCTCTCTCAGAGAAACCTGTAATATTCTTGAAACCTAGTTCTACTTTAGTCTCCTTTCTCTCCTCATCAAACTTGAAGGTCAAGCATTCTCTAATATTTTAGTATTTGCCTCAACTATTAGAAGAAAGGTGTTGACACCTTTAATTTCTGTGTCTTCCTCATTTTAAACACTTTTCTTTCCTCACTCTGAACTATCAATCTCCCCCAGGGCAACAGTAGCTATGAAAGGAATGATCCTAATTCAGCTTCACAGGCTGTAAGTGCAACAGGTTCACCTGTAGTAGGTAGTTAGCAAGGCAACTCAACAGATACCAAGTATCAGCTCTAAGTAAGGTTCTGTGTTCAGTGCTGGGGTTACCAAACTGAGGCAGCCCCTCCCCTCCTGAAGCTCACCACTTGCTAGGAAGAATCACACTCAAATGTGAAAAAAGAGCATACAAAATAGGATATAATGAGGGTAAAGCTGAGATCCAGACAAAGGGCTCTGGGAAATACTGGAGTTGAACATTACCTTCACCTGGGCAGAACAGGAAAAACTTTCATTAAGGTAAGACTTCAAGAAAGAGAATGAACCACTAACTATACAGGGAATGGAGACAACTGGAGGCATGACTGGGGGGAATGTCCATTCCAGTAATAAAATCATGGCTATTGAGCTGGAAGACACAAGAGAGGCATTAGAGTCCAATTCCATCATTATAGAGATGAGGAAACTCAAGTATTACAGATGCATAAAGATGCCCTGATTCACATATAGTAAGTATCCCAGGTGAGATTGGAACCCAGGTTTTCTGACTTCCAAGTCTGTGATCTTTCTATTGATCATTCTCCCTCAATAAAGGAGTGATCTCAGCCAAGTTGAAGAGATGACACTGGGCAGGGTAAGCACTGGGACAACTGTTGGCAATTCTGAGAAGTGCGTGAAGCCCCTTCCTCTTTCTAAACCTCTCTTTAAGGAGTGGTCTCTTCTTTGTAGCCTCCTAGATACTCTGAGCCTTCAGATTATCTGGAGGAAATCAACTTGACAGATTTCTTGATACTGAGATTTGATCCTTCCCTTATTCATTTACATTTCAAAGGATGACATTTCAGACAATGGTTCAAATTTGGAATGCTTGGGATGAAGGGAGGTGGGATTTAGGGAATGGAAGGAACTTAATATGGAATTGGGGATGTTGTGGCCCTTAGATTGGAGTTCTCCGCAGGCAAGAATGATATTCCAAAATCACAAAGATAACTCTTGGCAGGTCACCACACTCCTATATGGATGAGACCAACATATTTGTAAATTATTAGTCCAACCCCACCCTAGTGCAGATGAGAAAACTAGAGCCCACAGAGGGAACTTATCAGGTGGGTAGGAAAAAGCAAGCAAAGCTATGATTCAAACCCAGGTCCTCTGATTCCAAATCCAGAGCAGTGTCACAACATCAAACTTTCCATCTTCTCCACTGCAAACAAGAGTCAAACCAAGTCTCAAAGATTCTTTTCTCCCCCACAGATATGCGAAGTTTCTTGTTGAAAGCGAATATTCCAGGCGCTATGCAAAAACTTTTCATAAAAACCGTGCAACAACCACCAGCCAATCTAAAAGGCCTACTGAAATCACTGCAAAAAGTGTTACCTTCTACCTCGTGAGTCCTCCCCTTGCTAATAAAGTTGATCTCAAATCGAAATGCAAGAATCAGACCATCCCTGGCAGTGTCAAAGATTTGGATAATGTCAGTGGAGTCTATAGAGGATTGGATGGACAGAGTGGAAGGGGATATATGCTGGGAACTTTGTAGGAAAGAGAGCTGAAGGAAGGACCTTTCTACTTCTCCAGTGAAGTCCACATAAGTTGGAATGCAGAGATGGAAGGGAAAGGGGAATGATGAGGTGGAAGAGAAAGCAGCCAATGTAGGGGGCTCCAAACAAAGGTTTAAAGCTTCATATAAGAGTAAAGAAGGAATGTTACACTTAAAAAAATACCAAATATCTTTATGCATTGTACTGAAGCTAGGATGAAGAAGAATGTAATGTCCTTGGAAAGACCTAGAGTGAAATTATAGCCTGGAGATGCATACAATCCTCTAAGAACACAAAGCAACAATGGAGGAATGAGATTCTTTTGAATCTTCTGTGGCTTCTTGTCCATTGCCTGGACAAATTTGGCTCCTTCAGAGTCAAGTTACACCCTCATCTAAGAGATCCCACCTGGATCCTTGTCCAGAGGCACAGAATTTTCTTATCACTTAACTGATATTACTGTTGATCATACTGAGTTCCTTCTGCCCTGGGCAGGACTGCCTTTTCTCCAACACCTCCTCCATCACAAATACATACTATGAGTTCCTCAAAGGCAGGATATGAGGCTTGATATTCTTGGCTATGCCCAACCCCCACAATGCCTCCCTAGGAGCTAGACTCAGAGCAAAAGATCAATAAGCATGGAATTGATGGATTCATTGATATCAAAAATATAAGTAGGAGTCAATAGTAAAGGGGAAGAGATAACCTGGGGATCAGCTAAATTGTTAAAAATCTATGTAAACCTAAGCCAGAAACCTGTGTCCCTTGCCATGTAAAGGACCAGATGGGAAGACAGGTGACTTGTCCTTCATGCCTCTCACTGATCCATGTGCCTAGAATAAGATTTCATGACTATCTGACCACATCCTCATGGGACAGTGTGGCACACCACAGAGGAAGTAGAGGCAAGGACCTTCTGATTGTATCAGATCATGCCTCTATTTCCCATGGTTGTCAGAATCCTCCAGATTAGACATCAAATCATGGAGTGAGAAGGGTCAATCAAACTGAAGACCAATGTGAAGGTTCAAAATCTATGGGTCATTTAAATGAAAAATTTCTTCCTTGCTCTCACAGTACCTTTCCCTGAGTAAAGAGGAGTGGTGTTTGGGGGTGGTTTGGTTTGGGGTTCAAGATATAGCAACCCAATTTTAGGGTCTTGAAACAATATCACTTATTGACATCTCTCCTTCAATGTAATTTCTCTGTGCAGGATAAAACTTCTCACCCTCAGTGTTGTTGCTGACCAAAGTAAAGACAGGCATCAGCAAAATACATATACCAGAATGACTTTTGATGTAAACGTGAAAACGTGAGTCATCCATGAACCTCTAAGATGGGGTAGGGGAAAGATATTGTATCAAATGAGGGAACCAGATGCCCATAATTCCAATGTTTCCTGAGCTTATCCAATATGAGGGAGCTGATGAGTAGGCAAGGGAAAAGGAAGAACATCCATCACCTCATTGTAACTCCCCTGGGCCTTTGACACACTGGGAACATAGGTCCAACCCTTAAATGACATGGACAGCCTTGAGATGAGTAAAGGTCTCTTCCTTCCTTTTCTGGACACAGTGTTCCTTCTTCTAGTCTCATCCTTCCTTTTCTGGACACAGTGTTCCTTCTTCTAGTCTCATCCTTCCTTTTCTGGACACAGTGTTCCTTCTTCCAGTTTCTTCCTGCCTAGATTCCAACCCTCTTTATGACTAGAATCTCCTGGTTACAGCCTGAGGCCATAGCCCTTTCTGACTTTCCAGTCCTTCAGGGAACTCCCCCAGGCCCATTCAACACCACTCTGACACAGGAGCATCTGAGCCCCGTTTCCCGTCTACTAGTTCTGGCATATATGAATAATCATAATCTCACCTTCTTCACAGAGTTTTTGGGAGGGAAATGTTTTATAAATTGAGAATCACCAGGGAAGAATAAAGAATTATAATTGTGAATATTATTCCTGTGAGTTCATTCTTTTCATCTTTTAAAAAACTTTTACAAAGTGATACTATGATATTTACTCTAGAGCAGAGGTACTGACTTTCCCACCCAAAAAAACCTTGGTAGCACCCAATTCCCTATGCTAATTCAACCAAAAGTGAGCTCATATTCTGCAAAGTTTTTAATATCATAAAGTTCATATCCAAATGTGATGTTGCTTCCAGACGAATCTCATTCTCGGCTCTGACTGAGCTGGGTTCCAAAAGTTGCTCCTCGTTCCTTGGGACATTGACTCTGAGCTGACTTTGGAACCCAGCATGGATTTAATATCCAGACTCATCAAATTCCAGACTCCTGGAGTCTAGGATTCCAAATCGCTTGCTCTCTTGATCTTTATTTTTTTTTGTAATTTTTTCTTTCTTTTAATTAGCCAGTATCCACCTTCTCACCCTTCCACCTCAATTCCCCACCCTAACTGAGAATGCAAGAAAAAGCAATTATAAACATGTACATCCAATCAAAGCAAATTTTCATATTGACCATGTCAAAAAATAATTGAGTCCTTCTACATTCTGTCTTCTCCTGTTTTTGGATGAGATTCAAATGAAAATGATCAAGCTGCTTTCCTGCATTTCTACTTTTATATTTAACATTCTGAAGACTGTTGACTGTTCTTTGTAATCGAATAAAACTTAGTTTCCTCTTATCTCATGCTCATATTATCATTTTTGCTACTATTTTCCTGAGGACAGCCCATCTTCTGGCTTGGATTATGTAGCAGAGTTTGGGATTGGCTTTTTATCTTTCTTGCCCTCGTGAAGGAGAGGAAGTACGTTATACAAAAATGGTTACTCTTCAATACTGGGCAATACGTTCACCCTTCCTGTGACCCTATTTCATTTGGCAAAATGGTAATAATGCCAGGCCTGTTAAGTATTTAGGTCACTTATGAAAAGCAAAGGAAACAATGTGCATGAAAGTATTTTGGAAAGCATGAGGTGCTTAGAAAGACTAAATTTCACTATGAGTAAATGTGGGTATGGTCACTGTTCATTACTGCATTCCTGAGTTTCAGTTTTCCATTTACTCTCCTTGTTTATTGTTTACAATCCTCTTTGTGACAAGAATCTCCTGGTTATGACCTGAGACAACAGCCCCTTTCTGACTTTTTAGTCCTTAGGACTTTCCCAGAGGCTCATTTACTAAATTTTGCTGCAGAAGTGGCTAAGCCTGAGTTTCCTATTCTAGCAAATATGGATAATCATATTTGTCTGAGCTGTTTCACTGAATACATGTAAAGATTGCATTTACCATCCATTTCCATGATGGGAGAACTGAAAACCATGAGGCTTTTTCCTACCTATATCTTTTTTCTTTAGATCTCCTGGAACATGTACTGCTGAGGTAAACCTAATAAACAGATGTGTCTTCGGATCATTGATGAAGAAAAGAAAGCCTTATCTAGCCCTTCAGCAATGTAAAACTAACCTTGGATTTATTAAAGTTAAGCAAATGTGAGTAACCAGAGTTCTAAGGTTCCCATGGTAGTAGTAAATTCCCACGCTTGTCAAGGATAGTTATTTATTACTACTCTTCTGACCCACCCCAGCTCATTGTTAAAAGGAAGATGGAACACTGCCCTGGATCACAACAGACCTGGGTTTCCTTGATGTTTGTGACTTAGAATCATGGAAGGCCTCAATGTAGAGTTGGGGAGATAGGTCTCTCCTACTTCATATAAACTCTTCCTTCTGTGGCAAATCAAGCAGTAAGTGTGGAGATACAATACTTTCTGGATACAGAAAGTTAGAGTGCTAGATCTTGGCACTTGGCTTCCAGCAACAAGTATTTACTATGAATTATAGAATGGGAGAATTAGAGGAAGGAGTGGGATGTATTGGGTATGAGGACACAGCTGAGGGAAAGACATGGGTCAGGCCACTGGACAAGATAGATTTTAATATTGGGATGGAGAATTTATAATTCAGATGAGCTATTTATGTCTGCAAGAGACTAAAAACCAACATAAGTAAGACTAGTATAAGGTGGGGAGGGAGGAGCTGAGCAATAGTAACTGTTCTTTGAATTGATAGAAAGCTCTGGGATGGTGGGAAAAAGTGATGAATTGAAAGTCACAAGAATTGAATTCTTCCTCACAGCTCTATTATTTCCTTTCCATTGGACCTTAGGTCTTTGCAAGTCTGATCGTATGTCTTTAAAATGACAACTTCCTCCCTGCCACACAACTGTTGTGAACATTCTGAATTAAGTCATAGAGAAGAAAGCACTTTATCACTATCAAGACCTTTCTAAACTTAGAGACTGGCCTTAGCATACATGGATTTCTCTTCCTTACTTTCTTCTTCATTATGAGAAATGGATATGAGTTGCCTCTTATTAGACTGTGAGCTCTGTAGGTGCAGGACCCAGAAGAGCTCTCTGAACACAGATGTTTTATAAATATTTATTGAACACCAAGTTTGTCTGGGACTCTAGGACTGGAGTTTTAGACTTCTAGGACAATCATTTTGTTCTATCTGGGGAGACCTTGATGGAAGGTCCAGCTCTTCAAACCACTCATCCCCAAAGACAGCATGGAAAATACCATCACATTGTCTCCACCCCCACCAGATGCAGATCACTCCTTTCAGGGAAACAGTGAGCAAGAATAGAAAGAGTACTAGATCCAACATCTCATAAAGTGGGTGCAGTCCTGGTTCTCCTGCTTACTAACTGTGTGCCCATGGATAAACTGCTGAATCTCATTTTCTTCATCTGTAAAATAAAAATGAATTGACTGAATTCAATTTAAGTCAACAATCACTCATTAGGCTCTTCCTTATATGTCATGGATTGGCTTGGACTAAATAATCTTGACTGTCCTTTAAAATTTTAATCCCTATTACAAATATTTCTAGTCATGCAAAACAGTTTTCCTCATTAGCCATGTTCATAAAAAATCAAATCAGAAAAATATGCTTCAGTCTTCCCTCTGTCTTTTAAGAGGACTGTCTCTCTATTTAAAGACAAATTGCTCTCTCAGTTCTGCTCATGTCATGTTGCATCAGTTCATACAAGTCTTCCAAGGTTTTTCTGGAACCAACCCCTTCATCATTTCTTATAGCACATTAGTATTCTGTCACATTCAGATACCATAACTTGTTCAGCCCTTCCTCAATTGATGGACATCCCCTCAGTTTCCAATTCTTTGCCACCACAAAAAGAACTGCTATAAATATTTTTTTACATATGAGTTTTTTTTCTCTTTCTTTCAGGACAAACAAGAAAAGGCCTTTCAATCGAATACCAAATGCCCTGAAACTGACTCTTCCTTCTGTGGCAAATCAAATAGTAAGTGTGAAGATGCAATTCCTTCTGGGTACAAGAAGTCAGACTGTTAGATCTCAGCAGTGCAAAGAGTGCCTAGACTAGCAGTTCAAAGTTTGGGAAACTGACTTATGCTTGGTATCTGACTTGATACCAAGTGTAAATTTGTGTGAACCCTTTCCCCTCTCTAAAATTGTGGAGGGTTGAAAATACGATATTTATGATTCCTTCCAGTTCTGGCATACACCCTGTGGGTTAAGCCAAGCATTCCTAGGTATGTTGGGACCATAGGTCAACTCCTAGATCAGGTATGACTGGTGGTGACCCCTCTTGGGATCTTCACCTGATCACCTCACATTTATCCATCCCCTCATGCTTATATTTCAGCTCCACCAATTGATGAAAACTTCATTAAAATCAGGAGATACTAGACTGCGAAATTACTTAGCCAGTAAGTATCTTTTCCTTCCAGCAATCTTTTCCTTCCATCCATAAATGGCTAAGTTTCCCAGACCATTTGCTTTTTTCCCATTCTTACACTGGAGGTTTAAGTATTTCACAAGAGTAAAAACTAAATATCTTGGCTGCTAAATGTTAGATTCTGTTTCTAGTTCTACTCTGGGACCATTCCCTATGGAATGACTAAGTGCTAAGTCAAAGTTATTGCTATATAATGGATCTTGATCTTACTTGGAATTTCCCACCTCAGAGGTACTACTCTTCTCAGACACAGTGGTCTGGTCACAGTCTTTTGTATTCAATGGTACCCTATGCTATGGTGCCAGGTTATCATTTGCTCTCTAGTATTATGCGTTTCCCAAAATTGAATGAGTGATGACACAAATAAATGAATGAAAGAATCAATTGATGAAGTAAGTGAATGAATACCTTTGGGGGATGCTACTGCCTCTACCAGATAGATTCTGTCCAATCATATCATGTGTATTTCTTCTCTTGTGAAGCCAAGCTGTATTTCATAAGAACCACCAGACATAGAAGTGGATGAATAGTGGCTCTTTGGAGTCCCTCAGTCCTGAGGTCTTTTAGTGCCACTCAGTCCTGTTCTTCATCTTCTAATGTTAGAATTTGGTGGAAGTCACAACCAGGACCTCAAATTTTTCTTGACTAACAACACTGAGACACATGTTCTTTCTTTCAGGACACTTATATTTGGGAAATGTGATTCCTTCCTAAACCTTCAATGAAAGGAAAACAAGTTTCCCCTTTAAAACAGGTAGGTGCTATATTTTCCTTTGATTTACCAAGTTTGCTGAGATTTTTTCCGGAATAGGAGAATCTTAGAACCTAAAATATCAAATCCTAGAATCTGGATCAAAGCATCTCAGAGTTTCAAAGCCACTGAGGATCTCAAAAAATGATGCCAGGCCAACATTCACCCGAAGCAGGAATCTCATGCTCTACAATATCTCCAATTGATAAAAACTTGAGATTTAGGATGTTGGGGGAGAATGGAAGGAGGGGAGAAAGAAATGGAATAAAGGACAAGATCAATTTTTTTATAAAAACATGGAGATTCCATATTCCCCTTGACCCCAGTTTTCCTTTACAATATTATATTGCTCATCTGGGAAACTTTTAGACCAATGGCAAAAAAGCACACATTGTGAGCCATTCATGGATTCAGAGTGGAAAGAGCTCTGAAGTGGGAATTAGGAAACCTTGGTTCTAACTCTAGCTCTATCCCTTCATGGCTGTGATTTTGGGGAAGTGCCTTTTCCACTCTGTATCTCAATTCCTTCCCCAGTAAATTGAGCGGGCTGAACTAGATGCTCTCAAAGGGTCTTCCAACTCTCATGCTCTATGTTCTAAGGTCATTTCCAGTACTGTTTTCTGAGGCTTTAACTAGTTCTACCATTCTAATAAAGTGTCCTTGGTATGTACGTGTGTCTGCTCTAATTCGTATCCCTACCTCAGTAGGTTCTATCCTCAGTTTGAGGACAGGTGAGTGGTATCTGGGTGGAAATCAGACAGGAATCGTGGGTGAGGTGGGGGAGAATGTGACAGAAAACCAAGGCTTCCACTACTTTCACTTCTTGGCCAGAGGAAGAAGATGGGAATCTCCTGTGCTGAATGCTCTCCTGCTCCTCTCCTCCTTGAAGAATCTCAAGACCAGAGGACAAATTGCTGGATTCAGTGTCAAATGAGAAGAAATGTTTTCACTGTGCAGGGGATCTTCCAGGCTTTCTTTTCCTGGGTTTGGAGACATTCTTTACACATGAAATTTTTCTCTGGATAGCATGTTTCTTCCTCCTGATTTCTCTTATAATAAACTCCTTGCTCGCTCAACATTAAAGGAGTGGTCATTGCTTGTTCTCCCTGACACTGATCTATTTCCCTCAAGTTAATAGTAGTTGGGTATGGGTACGTATGTGTGTTTGTCATGTTAAAGCTCCTGAGAGTAGGTAGGGAGGAGTTCACAGAATGTGCCTGGTTCATCTCTAGGACTTGTAGACTTTATTTGTAAGTTATGGGTATTAGACAATGTAGAATAATAACTTAGTAGCCCTACAGGCAAATTCACTTGGTGAAGGGCATATTGAATGTATGTATAGTTCAGATAATCTGGTGATCAAGAAGTAATTTAAGTCGAGGAGGCTGAGAAACTGGGAGGAAACTAAGTGGTTTCAGAGGTCATAGTAGTAGAGGTGGAGAAAAAAGACATTGAGTCAGAGACTAGATTTATTGGAAGAAAGGGAAAGTAACCTCAAAATCCAATAATTATAGCAACACAAACCTGGAAAACATCAAGTGAATTGTAAAGAAAAAAGTGATTATGGCAGAGGGAAAAGTGGCAGTAAGGAATAAGGAGCATGCTAACTCTCTGCCTTGACCCTACTTGTTTTTTGTTCCTGGAGGAATAATAACCATACTGGTCAAAAGATGTAGCATCTTCAGAAAACAAAGCTAAGCTTTAGTGAGCACAGGAAGAGAGATGTGAAAAGATGAGATCTATGATGAAAGGGGATGTGTATATTGCAGAGTTTGGTTCCTGAGGACACTGTTCTCTTGGAATAGAAAGAGAAGCATAAATACAGGGGAGGGTTTTATGGTGGATAATTAATAATAAGTGAGGAAAAAATCTGACGTATGTTATTTATTAGCAAAATAGGCATAATAAACAGGTCAATGGACTCCTTGGCCAGTCCAAAGACCCTTGAATACAGAGACAGATTTTTAAGTATTAAAACAATTAATCAAATAAGAACAATCAATTAAAAGAAAATATTTAGCCAGGATATAAAATTATGGATTTCTAATTGGAGGAAAAATCAGAACTATCCATGTTGGGAGAGAGAGAACAAACAGGTGCAATTCCCTAAAATCAAAAAAAGAGGTGCCTTGCTCTCCCCAAAATGGAAACAATAACTGACCAACATGGGACCAGTTTTCCAGATAAGACATGTGGGGTGTGTGAGATGTATAATTGTGAGGAAATGGTTTGCATCAGCCTTTGGATCTGACCCATTTTCTGGTCAGCATCATCTAGGTTCTTAACTGAGTTTCTAAGTAGCAGACAGAGGTGGTCTATCTTCCTAGTCATACAGGGCTACGTTCAAACAAGACAATAAAGTCCTCTTACAATTCCCACAATAAATTAAAGTTTTGTCATGAGATAGAAATTGTATTAGACCCATAATTAAATAGAAAGGAAACTGGACTAGATTTAGAATTGAGCCACAAGATAGAGATAGTGTACTTTACTCAATTGGCATAGTTAGGAATGTTTGCTATAAGAGAAATGAGGATAGAAGCTTGCACTTAGTGCTTTGATATCTGATCTCTCCCCAACTCTTCTTAATTGATCCTTTAATTCCTATGTGCTGTAGGTTTAAATGGAGTCCAGGAGTCAAGCCTCTGCTTAAATGTTAGGAATTTTCCAAACTGAAGGCTCTAAGAAATTATGAAATAACTCACAACTTGGTTATTTAATATAAACAGCAGATGAAGGAACTGCTGGGATCACAGGGTCTATTACATTACTCTTAGAATTTAAAAAAAGATGAGTGTTATGATAGGGTATAACTGTTTAAACCTCTAAAGACCAAAAGAGTGGGAAGAATAGGATGGGGATTATTATCAAACCACCAAACGCACCATGCAAAGTGACTTGGGTTATACTTTGATACTTCATCTACTTGTGTTATACTTTGATACTTTTAGAGAATAAAATGAATCACTATTTGATTATAAGGTTCATTAGAAACACACTTGTTAATCAGATCAAGAAGTTGCTAGAGGACAGCTGTGTCGTGAAGAAGCTCCCTACCAGCCAGGAGTGTCCACTTGAAAAAATAAAGTCACAGAGCTCATAAGCATTACCAAGGAGTTTCCAGAGTATTCTAAGAGATTTGTCTGGGTTACAAGACTCACATTAAAGTTCCAAGTCAAGGACAGAGAAATTATCTAATGGAGAAAAAAAGGAAAAGATAACATTTGTGGTCTTGCATCAAGACAAGTCAGTAAAATTTATCTTCAAGGACTCTAGAATGAAAAAAGATGTTGCAAAATATAGAGACCCCAAGGACAGTTATAGCCAAATAATTTCAAAGGTTATTAGAGTTTATTGGCATTAGAACTCAAAACGTTTCTTAAAAAATGTTAAAATTGTTTTAACATATAATTGGGAAGAAATAAAATACTCTACATATTGTGGGGAAAAAATTTCTTGGCACCTTTTTGCATATGCTAGCATTCACACATTGACTATTAATGTTGAACAAGAACTAAAAGCTACCATAATGGCTAGCACATAGTAGGCACTTAATAAATGTCTGTTGACTGGTTTCCTTAGAAGTTAGAGCCTACAAACTATGAAACTTGTATGTGAATCTATGAACAACTTGTCTCATACTCCCTGGAGACTCAGGGACTGTTTCTCATATCATCTTTGAATTCTCAATGCATAATACTTGCCAAATGTTTCTTGGATTGGGTTGGATTGAATTGGAAGGTGAAGAGGTTATTGGGGCATTTCCTATAAATTGACCCTTTAATGGAGAAAGAATTGGGAAGACCAAAGTATAACCATAACACATAAAAGAGTTGGAGGAACATATCCCAATGCAGCATTATTCCCCAGGTCCCATCTTTGCCTTCTTGTGGCTTAGCTGGGAGATTGGGGGATTGGGGGAGATAGTTATGCACAGAAATGCCCAAATAAGAAGATGTTCCTCAGGACACACACAAACACACACACACACACACACACACACACATACACACCCATGAAGCAGCTCTATATTTTCCTGATCCAGCATAGTGGGGTGGAAAGATTATTGGATTCAGTTGAGAGACCTATATTCACATTCTGGTGCTGCTACTTACTGCCTGCATGATCTGGGGCCAATCAGTTAGTCTCCCTAGTCTTCAGATTTCCCATCTGTGCTAACTATCCCTACCTTCCCATCTCCTTCCAAAAATTATCAAATTCACTTAACTGACTCCTGGAAATCTCCCATTAGAAATGTATATTGGTTTATTTTGTGGACAAGGACAATATGGGGATTGTTCTGCCTCACTATGTATATGTGTTACAAAGGCTTTGTATTATTTTTTTGGTAAGGATGGCTAAAAAGAGGAGAAAATAGATTTTTGTTCACCAAAAAAAATGTCTTAAAAAGTTTTTAAAAAGAAGTATACATGGGATAACAAGACACATGGAATCCTAAGATCATAGATTCTGTAGGCCCTCTAAAAAGTGGCCAACCACTTCAGGACTCAGAATTCAAGCCTCAGGCAGCCTGGTTGTAATTTAGTTGGGCTCTCAAGAAAAGGAAATCTTGGTAATTACTAAAAGTCTTCGGAGACATTCAGGTGAGAATATACTAGATTGGTTCTCCCTTTCAACTCTGAAGTCTTCAAAAAGGAGGCCATAAGCAATCAATTGCTGACTTTTCTAACAGAAATGATAGAACTGACTTACTGTTTTCAAAATCAGAGGTGGAAAGTGAGAAGAAAGTGGGGGGGTGGAATGTTTCTCAACAGGAAAGATAGCAACATATCTCAAGATGTTTGAATTGTATTGAAACAAAATATGTTATGGGACAAGCTAGATACCATTCTATAGCCCACTTTTCACTCATTCTTGGCCAATCAAACTCAGCCCCAGGGCAGAGTTTCAGATTGAGTGGAATAACTCACCTATTAAAGAAGGCATAATTTCCAGTTTTGATGGAACTGTTGTGAGGGACAGAGATCAGCAGTGAAACAGATCAACCTAATTGACAAGACTTGAATTCAGATCCTCTTACTCTTGGAAGAGTAAGTCATCAGACCTAGAAGCAGTTCATTTGTCCTAACAATGATTAGGAAAGGTTCCAATTCTGCAAGATCATGAGGAAACTAAAATGAGACTTTTGTTCCTGTGTGAGATCTCCCCTCCAACTCCCAATCCTTCTCTATCTTTATAACTCATTATCAATCCTTCTATCTTGAGAAAGCTCACACAGAATAGGTTTCCTCAGTTTAACTCCATTCCTTAAATCTTTAATTCTTGCATGACAGACAGGCTGCAGTGACTTTTTTTAATCTCTCATTTGGATTATAAGTGTCTCTGCTGGCAGAGTGACTTGGAACTATTGACTTTGGAGGATGCTGAAAGATAACTCAAGCCCAACACTCAAATCTGTTTTCATTAAATTTTTATTTTGTTTTTTCTTAATTATATGTAAACAAAAAATTTAACATTTTTTAAATTTTCAGTTTCTTACTCTCTGCCTCCCTTTTACTCCTTCCTCTTCCTTGAGAAAACAAGCAATTTGATGTAGATTAGATATTTGGAGTGTGCAAAGCATTTCCATATTAGCCATGTTGCAAAAGAAAACACAAATAAAAAAATACACCAAGAACAATAAAGTTTAAAATGTAGCTTTCAATCTGTGTTCACGCTCCATCAGTTCTTTCTCTTGAGGCAGATAGCATTTTTCATCATGAGTCTTGGATCATCATATTTCTGAGAATAGCTAGGTCATTCAGAGTTGATCATTGTGCAATATCTCTATTTCTGTGTGCAATACTCTCCTGGTTCTGCTCACTTAACTTTGCATCAGTTATTGAATCTTTCCAGGTTTTTCTGAAAGCATCCTATCCCATGTTCAACCACCACCCCAGTGAGACAGACCTTTCCTTCTGACTCCTTAAGTTGCCATGAACTATAACATTGCCTCACCCAACTTTTTGTTACTCCAGAATTTGATGTGAGATATTATTTTAGAGTTGTTTTGAGAGGAATTTGGAGGAGTTAAGTTCAATACTTCTCTACTCTGGCATTATGCCATCCAGTCTGTTTTCTTAATCATCAGATCCTATTCTTCCCAATTCTTCTGATCAATCTAAATTTATAAGGGCCTTCTCTGGGAAAGAGACTAGAAGAAAAAGGGAGAGGAAGAGAGCTTGAATTCCTGATGATCTTGAAATGGACGGATTTAATAAATCACAGGCAAAATCAATTAGGAATTTCAAGAACATCATTTATTAGCTAGGCTGGCAACTGCCTCATGTAGAGACCCAGAGGAGACAGCCCCAAACTGATGTGAGTGAGTGCATTTTAAACATTTCGGCACTACTTGGTACAGCCTTGTGATTTCCACAACAAACAGAATTCTGTCAGAGCAAGAGGGGGGGTTGCTGCTAGGCAAGAGCCCTCAAAACAGAGGGGGTTGTCAGGGTACTGCTAGGCAAAGGACCCCAACAGAAAACAGGTGCCAGGACAAGTACCCAATCAAAGAGTGGTTGTCATTCAACAAAGAAGTAGTTGTCAGGAAGGGGGGGCTCAGCAAAAGGCAGTTGCCTAGCAAGAGGGTAGGTCTAACATTATGGGGGCAGAGGTGGTTACCATGCAAAGGAACTAAACAGAAAATGACTGTTAACAATTCATCTGATATTTCACAACCCAAAGGGGGAATAACGTTTTGACAGGGGCCCAACAAAAACCTGTTACTAGGCAAGTTATCCAACCCTGCCCAGTAACCTAACAGATATCTCTCAACCTAGGGGCCCAGGGAGGAATAATGTCTGTTTCAATCTAGCTATAAGAAATTCAAGTGAGACAATCTATTGTAACTTGGCCATTTCCAGAGACTCCAAAGCTAAAGTACAAAGTCTCTTTGTGGCTCCAACACCTTCAGTAATTTGTAGAGACTTCCCTCCCACAAACTCCTGAGGCCTCTGCTCCTAGACTGGAGCTTCAGACTGAATCAGGCAGATCTCCTAAAGAGCCTTTTTGAGTTTAGGCTTTCATGAATTTTTGGCAATTAGTTAATAAATTTTAGTGAAGCTATTTTAAAAATGAACCATATTGATGAATTTCCAAAAAAAAAGTATATTTGTTAAATATATTTAATAAATGAAGGGGACAGTGCAACCTCCACTCTGAAAACAGAGTCCTACTGTAACAAAGAGTTAAAATCCAAGAAAAAAGCTGGAAAAATGAGCAAACAAAAAATTCTAACCACAGAAAGTTACTATGGTGACAAGGAAAATCAAAATACATACTCAGAAGAAGATAACAAAGTCAAAACTCCTACACCCAAAGCCTCCAAGAAAAATATGAATTGTTTCAGGCCACAGTAGAGCTCAAAAAATTGAAAATCAAATAAGAGAGGAAGGGAAAAATTGGGAAGAGAAATGAGAGTGATACAAGAAAATCTTGAAAAATGAGTCAACAGCTTGGTAAAGGAGACACCAAAAAAATTCTGAAGAAAATAACAACTTAAAAGAACCAGACTGGGCCAAATAGGAAAAGAGATTCAAAAAAACCAATGAGGAGAAGAATGCCTTAAAAAGCAGAATTGGACAAATGGAAAAGGAAGTCCAAAAGTTCACTGAAGAAAATAATTCCTTAAAATTTATGGTGAAGCAAATGGAAGCTAATATCTTTATGAGAAATCAAGAAACAATAAAACAAAACCAAAAGAATGAAAAACTAGAAAACAATGTGAAATATCTCATCGGAAAAACAACTATCCTGGAAAATACAACCAGGAGAGAGTATTTAAAAATGACTTGACAAC
>CM053769.1:345321435-345338817 GCA_028658325.1 Potorous gilbertii | reverse complement strand
GGGGCCGATAAAATCTTAATTTTAAGGAAGTGATTGTAGAACATTTATAAATAAATAAAATAAAAAATTTAAAAAAAAAAAGAAAATCCTATTTCAGCCTCTTCCCTTATATTGTTATGTAGAATAAAATATGTCACCAAAGGTGGCCCACTGACTATATGCACTATAAATATAGGGGATCATTGAGGTAGATGCAAGAAATTCCAGAGACAAAGTAGGCAAGCTATAACTTTCTCAATGTTTATTTTTAAACATTTCTGAACAATATTTCATATTTAGCCTATTTCCGAATCCAGCCAGGATGTCTTATCCCAGGAAGGCGCATCATGTACCTGAGCCAAAGCACAAGACAAACACCTGGCTAGTGGCTGTATTTGTGCACCACCTGGTGGATTATTTAAAAACTGCATCCTTTTGCCAGTTAATTCAATGATACCCTGCATTTTCATTGGTTTGGGGAAGAAGATGTGACAAAGATTATTTGGCCACTGCAATCAATGCCGTAGGCATCACTTTGGGGTCCCTATTTAATGGCATACGCAGCCAACGCCATTTATAGCACTTTACATTTGAGCATCTCATTTGAGTATCACACCAATCCTATATGATAAAGTGCTACAGATGTTATCATCCCCATTTTACAGATGATGAAATTGAGAGTTAGAGATATTAAATGTCTTATCCAAAGTCACAAAGCTAGCGAATGCAAGATGGGATTGAACCTAGCCCTTTGTGTCCCTGGGAACATCACTCATTCTTGCCAGTGTTTCCTCTCCATTCCAGTGACTGAAGAGAGCAGCTAAAGCTCTGGATCAGTCTTAAAATACCAGGCCTGCCGACTGCAGCTAACTAGCTGTCAGGACCCTGAAAGCCTTATATGAACTGTCATGACCCGTACAAAAACATAGTCTCCTTTGCATTTCCTTAGTGGGGGTAATTTTTTTTTAATTTTGCATGTATCTGGTTATGTCATACCTCTGCTCAAAAATATTCAGTGATTCTCTGTGGCTCACCAAGTAAAATTCCAACTCCTCAATCTGTCATCCACCTCCCTCCACAATCTAGTGCCACCTTACCTTTTCAACTTTATCTCTTATAACCCTTTCATACCCTCTATGCTCTAGGTAAATTGAAAATTTCCTTCCCCTTCTCTCACACCTTCTCTCATGCTTTCTCCTATAGAAAGGAATTTATAGAAAGGAAATTTATGTCTCCTATAGAAAGATATTTATTTAAAGAACCTATTGGCATCGTGCCTAAGTGCTTGACAAATATTATCTCATTTGATCCTTACAACAACGCTTGGCACCATTTTACAGTTGAGAAAACTGAGGCAGATCTCTACCTATTGACTTGCACAGGGTTCCACAGCTAAGAAGTATCAGAAACTGGATTTTAACTCTGTTTTTCCTTGCTCCAGGTTCAACTGTTCCCTGTACCACAGTCACCTGTTGATCTCCTACCCAGCTTTCAAAAGTTGACTTAGATGTGTCCTCCAAGAAGCCTTATCTGTAATCATACTCACTACACCCATCTCCTCTTGGAAATGACTTTCCACCTTGGGCTTCCCATAGCTTTTTGTACCCATAATGTGCTGTTGCATATTTTCTTTATCTGTGCTGATACCTTAGCTTCCTAATAGGCTGTAGGTTCCACAAGAATAGGGATTGTGACTTGTTTAAATGTGTTTCAACCACTTCTTATCACAGTACTCTCAAAGCAGTAGACATTTAATAAACAGTCTGTGGGCACAACTGAAAAAGTATGTAAATATGTGTGTATATACATACATACACACATATTTTTCTCACCTTCTCAAGGGGTGGGGAGGATTGGAGTGAGAGAGAAAATCTGGAACTGAAGCTAAAATAATTTTTTTAAATATCTACTGAACTCAATTAGACAGTACCTTCTCCATGTACTCAATTTTAACTACATGAATGGGATTCTAGGTATCCCACCGTGGGGATCATGAAACTCTGGAATATTATACAGTCAATTTAGATAAGATAGTCCCTGCCCTCACAGACTAATAAATATGTACACAAATTACATGATAAGCTTATTAAAGAATGGGTTAAGACAAGCGCTATGTGAGTTCCAAGGTTACTAAGGGATCATTATCACCTGAAGGAGGCTTCATGGAGAGGATGGCTTGAAGACTGAGCTTTAAAGACTGGGTAAGAAATCATGAGAAGAAAATGTGAAAATCAAGAGTAAGAGTAGGGAGGCAAGAGGGCACAGGGCTTTTTTAGGGGGCAGATTCTTCCAGTTTGACTGGACTACAGAGATCTTAGAGGGGAAGAATAAGTGATAAGGGTAGAAAGAAAGGATGGTGCCAGATTGTAGAGGGCCTGGAAAACCAGCAAAGCGATTTGGACTTCATAGGAAACAAAATAGAGAACTACTGACAGGGGTTAGGGGACGTGGTATGAGAAGATTGATAAGTTAAGAAACAGTCATCTGGCAGTCTTTGGAGGACAAATTGGTTCTGGGAGAGTAGAGATAGAAAAATCTGTAAGGAATTTGACGTAATAATCCAGGAGGGTGGTAATAAGCATGTCCAAAAACAATATAGGCAAAGACGGAAGTAAGGATATGGCATCAAGGAAGTTGGCAAAAGAGCATACTCTTGGAAGACTAGCGTCAAGACAGTTGAATCCCAGAACAAATTGAGGCCTGTGGAATATTAAGGATCAATGAAAGAAATTATTTAAAGTAATGTTGATGCCTCTGTCAATTACAGTAGTTTGGGAACTTTCAGAGATTTCAAGAATCACACATACCAATAACGCACAAAGCTAAAAGTTTTCGTTTTCATTTTTAATGTGGTCCATATTAACTCACACTGAGGATTGCGTCAGGCCTAACTTGAGACAGCAGTGATAGGGTTTTGATGGAATAAGAATGAAGGAAACAGATTCAAGTCAAAGAATTACATCAAGCCTCAATTGCTGGGAATGGTGGTCAAGGGAGAAGTTTACTAGTCTCATCATAGAGAAGAGAGATCCAAGAATCTTCAGACTATAGCAGGAAGGAGGGGATTCATCCACAGTCCTAGAAAAAGTTGCTCTCAGAATTGTCATAACCCATTATGCCACAGTTTCGGTAACCAATTCTTATTTTATAAACATAATAACTCATTAGAAATAGCACACTAGGGTATTTATATTAGACTGTGGCCTGCAAAAATTCATTCAGGCTTCATAAGGGCACATAGAGTCAAAGAAGAAGTCCTGGGTCATTCAACAGTTCAAATGCCTTGAGCATTTACTATATGAGTGACCTTAGACAAGTCATCTCTCAGCCTCAGTTTCCTCATCTATAAAATGAGGATGACAAAGCACCAATCACCCAAGTTGTTGACAGGCTCAAAAAAGATGATATATGTAAAGCCCCTTGCAGACCTTAAAGCACTACATAAATTCTAACTAGGTGCTCTTACGTAATAAGACATGAACTGATTTCTTCTTAGAAAAGCTACACTGGCTTCTGATTATCATAATTTTTCTCTTTTATAAAAGAAAAAAAAGTTAGTCCTTGTCATAGAGATTCCACTGCTTGGCATATAGCCCAAGAGGCCAAAGCGGGCAAAAGACACCATAGGAACTTAAGTATCTCTAAAAATCCTTTTTTTTTTAGTAACAATGAATTAAATACAAATAAATGCCCATCATTTTGACTAAATAAGTTGCATATATGAATTAATGGAGTATTACTGTGCCATAGGAAATGCGTAACATGATAAAAACAGAGTTCCACAAGCAGACTTACATGAAATTATGAAATAAGCAAAACCAGGAAAATCAATACTATTAAATGCCAACTCTGTGCCAACCTCTTCTTCTAACTAGCCAAGGACACAAAGAAAGGCAAAAGACAGTCCCTGTCCTCAAGGAACTCATAGAATAACTATGGATAGAGGGAGAAAACCTGCAAACTACTGCATATGAATAAGCTATATATTAAACTGACAAGTGTCCACAACCGTCCAAAGTGAATTCTGTGGAATGATTGATATTGACTTCAAAGAGAAGAAATTGAATGGCGCCTCCCCCTTGATTCTTTGCGGTGGAGGGAAGACGATGAATGTGGAACACTGCTTCTTGTCTCACACTCAACTTTTTTAACAGGTTGATTATATTTGCTGAACTATATTTTTCCTTCTTTTCTATTCTTTGTTACCAGAGATGGCTCTCTGGGAGAAAGAGAGGCTTAGCTGTATCAGGAAACGTAAGTGACATAAGAATAGATATAATAAAAATTTATTTTAAAAAAGAAAAATGTTTGGTCCGACTAACTTGGTTTCTTTGATTATTATGATTAGTGTTTATTATTAAGAATAACCATAACTATAGCATAAGAAAAGTGATTTCCCCCCGGTCAGTTAATCACAGAAGACAAGATGTTAATGCATTAACAAGGTGTTCATCCAGTGATTCCTTTAAGAAATGTGAATAACTCTCTCTCTCTCTCTCTCTCTCTCTCTCTCTCTCTCTCTCTTTCTCTCTCTCTGTCTGTCTCTGTCTGTCTCTCTCTCTCTATGTGTGTCTCTCTCTGTCTCTGGCTCTGTCTCTCTGCGTCTTTCTCTGTCTCTGTCTCTGTCTCTGTCTGGCTCTGTCTGGCTCTCTCTCTCTCTCTCTTTCTCTCTCTCAATGGAAGACACAACCTCATTGGCTGATGGAAGATAAAAATGGTGAACCTTAGACATTTTAAGAATTACTTTGAAATTTATTAATTCAATTCGTCCCAAAGGCCTATAAAACTGAGCATACCCTCTGACATTATATACTACTAGGTCTATATCCCAAAGAGAAAAAAAAAAGGATAAGAAATTGTAAGCACAAAAATATTTATAAACTCTCCTTTTGTAGTGGCAATGAATTGAAAATTGAGGTAATGCTCATCAACTGGATAATGAATAAATAAGTTGTGACATGTTTTTGTGAAATATTGTTGTGCTATAAGAAATGACAAATGAGATGGCTTCAGAAAAACCTGGGAAGACTTAAATGAGCTGATGCAAAGTGAAGTGAGCAGAACATTGTACACAGTGACAGCAATGTTGTAAGAATATTCAAATGCAAAAGATTTAGTTGCATTAATCAAAATATAACAATTCTGAAAGACTTATGACAAACAATGCTATCCGCCTCTAAAGAAAGAACTGAATGAAATCTGACCAGACTGATGAAGTCTGAATGTAGATTGAAGCATATATTTTCACTTTATTTTTCTTGCTTTTTTTGCCCATATGGATAAAATAAAAATGTTTTGCATGACTTCTTATGGATAATGCTTATCTCTTGCTTCTCCGTGGAGGAGGAATGGGAGAGAGGTAGAGAATTTGCAACAGAAAATAAATTTTAAAAAGAAAGGAATCTAATAAAAGCATAGTCACGTTAAGTGATTAAGAAGCATATAACTGCTCCAATAAATACTGGCCACATCCTGACCTTTGCCCAAAACTTTAGGAGCAAGGTGGACAGGTCATACATAACTCCTGAGCAGAAGCCATGGCCAAAGGGAGCAGAGAAAATAGCAGCAGGCACTGGGTGGTGCAGAGGAGCCCTTAGAAAGTATACAACAAATTTACACTTTGCTTAAAAGAAGACATGAAGCTTGCTTATGGAAGTAGGCACCAGAAAGGCTGTAGCTTGTGACTTATTGTGAAGTGATGCAATTTTCTACTTTCTCACTGTTTCTCAGGGAAGAAATCAAACAGAAGAAATCTAAAAATTCATGTTATTCTCAAAATATTCCCTAAAAGTATCAAATGTGTTAGAAAAAATTCACTCCTTTGAAACACATGCTAAAGCAGAACTAACTATACTGCTTGACAAGATTTATTACAATACTCTCAAGGACAAGATAAACATGATACATAACTATATGGATTCAGAACTAGTCGAATAGCCAACGAAATGGGTGAACCAACATCCACCTGAAGGACACTCTCTAATGAGAGGTAGAGGACTCTCTGCCCCCACCCCAGTTCCATTCAACACCATTATCATTATCAATCTAAAATTCATAGTGAGCTCATCCCTGTTGACAATTATTCCCTATAGCCTATTTTATAAGACATATGAGCTGAGTAGTTTTTATATTATTAAATAGAATAACACTTTATAGTAATATGTAAATTATTTTATTCATGCATTCATTCATTAATCCATTCATTATTTCTTTGTTTGTTTAGTTAGGGCCATAAATAACAAGCTACTGGCAGGATTTGACCTCTTGGCCATAGTCTCCTGACCTCTGATCTAGGAAAAGACTTACGGGGATGCCTAACATACTTGAAGGTGAATCAAGCTGGAAAGAATTACTCATATGCTAAATGACAATATCAGTGTCCAAGAAGAGCTTGACAGTTTGAAATTGTGGGGATAACCTACTGCACTAGAACAAATGAGACAAAAACATCCCTCCCTTAGGGCCTTCTGATCTCCCATAAGCAAACTCCTGTTCCTGACATTTCCCTAGGATATTCTCCACAAAGGCTGTCATTCAGCCACTGGTATTTGAATTGATGTATTTGTCAAAAAATTGTTCATTTGAAAGATTATCTTTAAAATAGGGTTTAATTCACTTCAACACATCCAGGAAGTCACTGCTTGTTTAAGGTAAAGAAAAACTTGGAAATTAGGATTTAAATTCTTTCTTAACCTAGCTCCTTCCTACCTTTCCTGCACTCCCATCTGCATATCCTTTGATCCAACAACACTGACCTTCATGCTGTTCCTTCAACAAGACATGCCATCTCCTGGTTCTGAGTGATTTCATTGGCTGGTCCCCATGCCTGGAACCCTCTCCCTTCTCATCCTCACCAGGAGGCTTCCTTGGCTTTCTTTAAGGATCAACTGAAGGCAAGTCTTTGGCAGACCTCTTTAATCTTAATCCTCCTCCTCTGAGATGAGTTCCCTGTGAGTTCCTATTCAGTAAAGAATTTAGGCAGTCTTTTTGGAGTTTCTTATAATAGAGATTGACTGAAATACTGAAATATGTCTTTAAAGAAAAAACAGGTGAGGGAAAAAGGAGGAACTTGCCTGAGCTCTCCCCCAAACTCCTCCAACAACTTTTAAATAATACTTCAAAACAAATTCTGGAGCAACAGAATCCACAAAGTGATGGGGTGACACAATTTTCCAACACAATGCAACTTAGAAGGTCACCAAGAAAGGTCTGTGGTACCAGGGTAAGAGTAGAGTGCAGTCCAGCACAGACCACACCCTAGCAAACCTAGCAGAAAGCATTGGAAGTGGACTAAATCCATGTAACAATGGCAATTTCTGTACTTCTTAACGCACAGATGGTAAGGGACTCAGACAACTGATCGGAAGAATATTACAGGGGTCCCTTTGTTGGCACCAGGGACAGAATTCTACTACATTGCCCAAACGTGCAAGAAAATCATGAAAAAAGGGTCAGCAGCTTGGTAAATGAGACACAAAAATCCAGTGAATAGAAGAATGCCTTGAAAAGCAGAATTGAACAAATTGGGAAAAAAATTCACTGAGGAAAAGAACTTCTTAAAAGTGAGAATTGGGCAGGTGAAAGCTAATGACTTTGAGAGATAAAAAAACAATAAAAGAAAACCAAAATAATTTTAAGAATAGAAGAAAACATGCAACATCTCATTGGAAAAACTGATCATGAAAATAGATCCAGGAGAGATAATTTAAGAATTATTGGGCTACCTGAAAACCATGATCAAAACAGAACCTGAGCATCATCTTTCATGAAATTATCAAGGAAAATTGCCCTGATATTCTAGAGCCAGTGGGTAAAATCACCTCCTGAAAGCAATCCCAAAATGAAAGCTCCCAGTAATATGATAGCCAAATTCCAGAGTTCTCAGGTAAAAGAGAAAATATTACAAGCAGACAAAAAGAAACCATTCAAGTATCACAGTCAGGTTAACACAACATTTAGCAGTTTCTCCATAAAAAAAATCAGAGATCTTGAAATATGTTCCAGAGGGCAAAAAAATTAGGATTACAAGCAAGAATCACCTACCCAGCAAAACTAAATATAATCCTTCAGGGGGAAAATAGATATTTAATGAATTAAGAGAACTTTAAAGCATTCTTAATGAAAAGACCAGAGTCAAATAGAAAATTTGACTTACAAATACAAGTCTGAAGAGAAGCATAAAAAGGTAAATAGGAAAGAGAAATCATAAGGGATTCAATAAGGTTGAACTGTTTACATTCCTACATGGAAATTGATACTTATCACTCCTAAAATCTTTCTCATTATTTGCTCATTGTTTGTCTTTCATTCTCAAAGAGGACCATGACATCAGGAATAGGGTGGCATAGCTTGCAAGTGAATGGAATTTAAGTGAGGGAGGGCTATGCAAAACCATGAGCCTTACTCTCTCCTCCAAAGCTATCTGGGTCCAGTAGCAAGATATAAATCAGGATGACTGGTGACAGCTCCACTCTTCTTAGATTATGCTACACCTGAAATATTGAGTTCTAAAGTTGGAGTTTGAAGGAAGTGAAGGATATCATGTGGAAAAGGAGAAGGACCACATTGGTGGCAAATTTCTCTTAACATTAACTATTTCTTTTCAGGTATTCTACCATCTTTCTTAACTCCTTACCCTAAGACACTTTCAGAAGGAATATATGTAGACAGAGGACATGGTTATAAGTTGAATGTAATGGGATGATTATTTTAAAAATAAAATTTAAGGGTGAGAAAGAGGAATGCACTGGGAGAAACAGAAAAGGAGAGGTAGAATGGGGTAAATTATCTGATATAAAAAGTGCTTTTTTGGTGGTGGGGAAGACGGGAAAGATGGGAGGAGGGAGTGCACAAACCTTACTCTCATCAGAATTAGCTCAAAGAGGGAATAACATACACATAACATAACATAGAAATCTATCTTACCATGCAGGAAAGTGGAGGGAAAGTGAATAAGAAGGGATTGGTGATAAAAGGGAGGATAGATTGAGGGAGGTAAAAGTCAGAAACAAAACACTTTTGAGAAAGAGCAGGGTAAAAAGAGAGAGAGAGAGAGAGTAGGATAAACAGTGGGGAAATAGGATGGAGGAAAATACATAGTATTCATAACTGCAAAAAATACAGGAAATTTCTCTGAGGAAGATATCATTTCTCACAGATATAGAGAACTTAGTCAAATTTACAGAAATAAGAGCCATTCTTCAGCTGATAAATGATCAAATGATATGAACCTGCAGTTTTCAGATGAAGTAATCAAAATTATCTGTAGTGATTGGAAAATGCTCTAAATTACTATTGATTAGAGAAATGAAAATTAAAACAGCTAGCAGCTACCACTCACACCTATCAAAGTGACCAATATGACAGAAAAAGTAAATGACAAACATTGGAGGGTATGTGGGAAAATTGAGACACCATGCACTGTTGGTAAAGTTGTATTTTAATCCAACCATTCTGTAGAACAATTAGGAACTATTCCCAAAGAGCTATAAACGCATGTATATCCTTTGATCAAGCAATACTACTCCTATGCCTGTACCCCAAAGAGAGGAAAATCAAAAAGTTAAAAGGCCTGTATGTACAAATATTTATAGAAACTTTTAATAGTGGCAAAGAATTGGAAAATTGAGGAGATGTTCATCAATTAAGGAATGACTAAACAAGTTTTTGCATATGATTGTGATGGAATACTACTGTGCTCTCAGAAAAACCTGGAAAGACTCATGTGAACTGGTGCAAAGTGAAAAGAGCAGAATCAGGAGAACACTGTTTATAGTAATGGTAACATTATATGATACTTGACTGTGAATGACTTAGCTATTCTCAGCAATACAACAATCCAAGACTATTCTGAAGGAAAATGAAAAATGCTATGCATCTTCAGAGAAAGAATTGATGGAATATGAATGCAAAGAGTACTTTTTCTTTACTTTCTTTATAGGGGGACAGTGTTTGTGTCTCCTTTCACAACATGACTAATGCAGAAAATATTTTTCATAATTCCACATCTATAGCCTATATCAAATTGCTTGGGGAGGGAGTTGAGAAGGGAGGGAGAGATTTGGAACTCTAAATTTTTAATATTAAAAATTGCTTTTATATATAATTGGGGAAAAATAAAATATTACATTTAAAATTAAATATTCAATAAAGGAAAAAAGAAAAAACATTTTGGAACATAACATATGGAGAATATTCCTAGACAGATTCAAGAGAACTGAATTGAAGTCTTAGCTTTCTTTCTCTCAGTTTCATTTTCCTTATCAATTAATAATGGCTCACATTTTGTTGCCCTTTAAGGTTTGCAAAGAATTGTCCTCATAATAATCCTATGAAATATTCCAAGAACAAGTATTATATAAATTACAAGTATCATTATCCTCATTTTGCAGAGGAGAACACTGAGGATCAGAGATACTTGCCCAAAATCACACAATAAAGAAATGTCAAATTTTAACCCAAGTTCTCATGATTTTCAGTCCAAGCTTTTCTTTTTTAATTATATTTTTTTCAATCAGCAAACGTTCTACCTCCTGAGTCTCTCACTCCAACAATTTCCCCTCCACACACACTTTGAGAACAACAACAAAAAAAAAACTGTTACAAACATGTATAGTCAATCAAAATAAATTATCATATTGGCCATGTCCAAAATGTACACACACACACACACACACACACACACACACACACACACACACACACATATACATATACATATACATATATATGTATATAATTCATTCTACCCTGAGTCTATAACCTTTCTATCAAAAAATGAGTAGCATATGTCATCATTAGTCTTCTGGGAATGTGATTGGTCATTGCCTTTGATATTGTTGTTATCATATACACTGTTCTCCTAGATTCTGTTCACTTCACTCTGCATCAGTTCATGTAAGTCTTCCTATGTTTTCCTAAAACCATTCCCTTCATAACTTCTTACAGCACAATAGTATTCCATAATATTTATATATCATGACTTGATCATCTACATGTCAGTTTATGGACATATATCATCTCATATTTGAATACAAGCAATTTATACTTGGTTAGTCCCTTAACATTGTTCATTCATATTTACCTTTTTATATTTCTTTTTTGCCTCTGTGCTTAAATTTCAAAGTTTCTGTATATCTCTGAGGGTTTTTTTTTTACCAGGAATGTTTGGAAGCCCTCTATTTCATTAAAGATCCATTTTTTCCCCATGTAGCATTATACTCAGGCTTCCTGGGTAAGTTATTCTTGTCTGCAATTCCATATCCTTTGCCTTCTGGAATACTGCATTCCAAATACTACACTCCTTTGAAGTAGTGGCTGCTAAATAATATGTTAGCATAATCTTGATTCCTCACTACTTGAATTCTTTCTTTCTGGCTGCTTGCAATACTTTTTCTTTGGTCTGGAAGTTCTGAATTTTGGTTATGATGTTCCTGGGAATTTTATTTAGAGGTTTGTTTTAGGAAATGATTGATACATTTTTGTCTTCTGATTCTAAGGTATCTGGGCAATTTTCTTAAAAGATATCTTGAAATATGGCCTCTATGGTGTTTTATGTTTTTTATCATGGCATTCAGAGAGCCCAATGATTCTTTAAAAAATGAATATTTTTATTTATTAATAAATTATTATATAAATAATTATAAATATTACAAGTATATAAATATAAAATTATATAAATTAATTATTATATAAATAATAAAATATAAATTATATATTATTATAAATATATAAATTATTATATAAATTAAATAAAATATATAAAATTATTTATTAATAAATTATTGTAGAAATCTCCTTGATTTGTTTGGTTAGTTGCTCTTGCTGTGAGATGCCTTAATTTTCTCCTATTTTTTGTCAGTCTTGAATTTGTCTTAATATTTCTTGTTGTCTTGGAGAATTTTTCTATTTAGTACATTCCTTTTATTTAGGGAAGGTTTTGTATCTCTCATGACAAGCTACTAATTCCTTTTCTAAATCTTTCCTCCATAGTGCTCATTTCCTTTTCGCTTCTTTTCCAAGTGTCCTCATTTCATTTATAAAAACGTTTCTAATATTTATTTTAACTCTTAATTTCTTCCAGGAATTCTAGTTGCTTTTTTTGGCCAAGCTGTACTTTTCTTGAGGTGTTGCTTTTAGATATTTTAGAGTCATATTTTTCATTTTTGTCTTTAACTTCCCTACCTCAATAAAAATTCTTTGTGAAGATATTTTTGGTTTGTCTGTTCATTCTTCCAGCTTATTTCCTTACTTCAGATTTAAAGTAAGGGTTGTACTTTGCTGTACTTTTGAAGGGAAAGTCTAGACTTGTCTTGTTGCCAGTTTCTGGTAGTATTAACTTTTATGAGTCTAAGGTCTCAGGGACAGTAAGGGAACCTCGAAGATTTCAATGCTCCCAAAAGGATCTGACTGAGAGCAAACTCCAATTATTACTTCCTTCATTTGAACTCTACAAGTTTCTGACCTAGGTTTGGGTCAGAGCAACAACAGACTGGTGCTAGACTCAATACCTCTCTACCAACTAGAAAGTTCTGCTAGTTCAGAGTAACAGACCTGTGGGCTCCCCTTTGCCATAGAATATCTGCTCTGGATGTTCCTCTGAAGGGGATGGCCTAGATGTTGGAACTAAGACCCTGCTCTACCCCTGAGGTCTGAACCACAAGACCTACTCACAGTTCCAGGGCAGAAAAGAATGTGATTGCTCACAAAACACAGCGTGGGAAAGGAGACGAGTATATACATTTTGCTTGATTATTTCACATTGGAAGAACTGAGAGCTTACAGGTTCCTAGAGATATCTTGGAGAACAGCTGCATAAAACCCCTGAAGCCTGGGGGAATATACCCTCCACTTCACGAAGGGTTCAATAGTCAAATAATTGGTTGGAAAAATGCCCAGAAAGGTTACTTTCTTGATGAAAAGGTATTTTCTTCCATTCTTTTGGATGAGGAAGATCAAAGCATACAACCAGAGGAAAACAGCAAGGTCAAGGCTCCTACATCCAAAGCCTCCAAAAAATGTACAAAATGATCTCAGACTATCATATTGCATGTGTGTTGGGGAGGGAATAAAGGAGGGAGGGGGAAATTTAGAGTGAAAATCTTATAAAAATGAATATTGAATACTAAAAATAAATTAATTTTTAAAAAAGATTATCTAGGCTAATATCTTCCTTTTATAGATGGAGAAATTGAGGTCCAACATAGTCAAAGGGTTGTCTACAGTTTCACAAGAAGAGAGAGGAACTGTGGGACTTTTCGACTTCCAGTTAGGTGTTCTTCCACTATGCTTCTGAGCCCAAGAACCTTTCTCCTCCAAATAAGTCTATACTTCTACATTCCTATTCAAGAAGATGACACAGATCAGATGTCATTGAAAACAAATCGTTTTATTGTCAGGGGAATAAAGCCAATACAGTATCCACCATTCACAAGGAGGATCCCAGTTTAAGAAACAGAATAGAAGAAGATAGTCAATCCCTGAGTGAGGACCCCCCAGGAGAGACCTGTAGATTAGAAAACCCAACTGAGAGACCTCAAAGGCATCTCATGCATGGACCAGGTTATAAGGCAACTCATCGAAGACCATAGAACACAAACCTATAATGAGAAAAAAAATTATGTTTTGACATCCAAATCGCCATTCTATTCTAATCTGTGCATGGGCTCATGAGTCTATTTGTGCCTAGGTTCAATCTTCAATCTACAGCCATTGCCTGGATTCAGAGAGGACCCAGGTCCAGGGATTAAACTGTGGCTCAAGGCTCAGTCTATAACAAAGTTCAAGATTTAGCCTATAACAAAGATGAGGATTAGATCTGGAGCCAGATACAGAGGCCAGTCTGTGATTAAGGTTAAGAGTCATTCTGTAGCTGTGAACAGATTCATACTAGAATGGAATGAGACTTGGCCTCATTAGTTCTAACCACTGGACAAACTAGTCAGAGGTTCTGACCATCACTGTGATGAGGGATGAAGATTCTGTGGTCCCTTGAGATAAGGGCTTTCTTCTTCAGGACTTTGTGAAGAAAGAAAAGTGTTCTTACTTGTTAGATGGTACAGAACAGAGTATTCATTAGGGTGAATTCAAACTAAATTCAGATTCTGAGTTTGAAGATTGCCTGGAAGAAAACACAAAGTGTAGATCTAAATCTCTGATATTAGAAGAAAATTATTTGACAAATTATATCCCAGAGCTACAGTAATGCCACAGTCTGGTTTAAGGAGAAAGTCAGAGCAAGATGACCAAAATTGAGAAAGATCAGTTGATCTTGAACTTTACCAATAAAAGCTGTCTCTCTGTCTCTGTCTCTGTCTCTGTCTCTCTCTCTCTCTCTCTCTCTCTCTCTCTCTCTCTCTCTCTCTCTGTCTGTCTGTCTCAGAAAGGAAGATTTAGAGTTACATAAGTTAGATATAGATAAGAACTAAAATACCATCTGGTTCAACTCCATTTTGAACTAAGGTTCAGAGAAGGGAAAAGATTTGCCCAAGGTCACAGAGAGGTAGGTAGCAGAGACAGAATTAGAAGCCAGACGTTCTGCTTTCAAATCTATTGCCCTTCCTGTTACACCAGAAAAGAGTAATTTCTATTCCTAAGGAAAGAAAACATCATAAAATGGGCTTGGAGCAAAATGGCGTAAATCACTCCCTCAAAGCACTTTTTAAGACAAAATCATTTGAGAGGATGACATTCAGACCATTGTTGTGAAAGATACAGGGATGTTGGGAAATTACTGCTGAGGAAACTGGCACTCAGAGGAAGAATAAGTTAGGGCTAGGCTAGGGAGGATTTCACTGGTATGTGGTTCATCTGGTAACTTCCTATTTTAGCTCTTTATTCTTGGTAATCAGATGCTAAGTTCATTTGTTTCTCTACAGTGACTCACCACATGTGGGGTCTAAATTTCACTGCCCTGAAGAACAGCTCTCATTACATCGCCCTGCTTACAACTCAGCCCTAGAAGTATGAGCCACTTTGGAGGCAATATCTAGATATTAGGGGCCTGAAGAAAAACCACCAATGGTTGTAGAGAGCAATGAAAGAGGAGGCAAAACATCAGGCAGGAGACAATTATCTAGCTCTGGCTCTCATTTGCTCTCTGTTGGTTTTTATAATTCTCCTATGCAGACCAAAGTCCCATGAGTCATTAAAGAAATGGAAGGGACTCATATTCATCTAGTAAGAAATGTCTTTATGTTTTGACACAAGTGTAAAGAGTTCTGATGTAAATCAGTAACAGATAACATCCTAGCTCAATTAGTGACACTTAAGTGAGGACAAAGCTATAATTGTCAGTCAAAGGATTTGGAGTCAGAGGGCTATAATTTAGTTCAGTCCACTAATTGCACAAATGAAGAAACTGAGTCTCAGGGAAAAGTCTTGCCTTAGGGTCACATAGTTCCAAGGCTGGGATTTGAACCCAGAGTCTCTTATCCTAAATCCATACCCCTTTTTAGAAAAGCAGTACTGTGGAGTGGAGTGATTTGGATTTAAGGCATGGTCCTTAAGAAAAAAATCTAACCTGTAACCCTCAAGCTATCTGGCAAGGTTTCAGTGACCAAAATTTGCATTCCTTTGGGCAGAACACCCTCAGGTAAGGATATTATACCCTATATGGACAGAGGAAGAAGGAAGAAAGTAGAGGAGGGGAGAGAAAAGAAAATGAAGAAGAAAGAATGAAGGCAGGAAGGAAGGAAGGAAGGAAGGAAGGAAGGAAGGAAGGGAGGGAGAGAGGGAGGGAGAGAGGAAGGAAGAAAGGAATGAGTTGCGTTGTCCAACTGGAACTGGCCAGTTGAGGCAGCTCATGCTCCTCACAGGTTCGTATTTGTCCTTATCACCGAAATCTCACAAAATGTCTTGCCCTTTCCCAGCCCATGCCCCAGGTGGTCATTGTTTGGGTTTTGATAGCTCAGAGTGAGTGCAAATAGCAATTGTTTCTATTTTATCCAGAAACTTTGAAGGTCTTCCCCACTCAGATTGATTTATTTTGACTAGGTAAAAGAGGCCATTCTTTGCCTCATTTCTTACCTAGCCTTAATCACTGAATGGGCATTGCCTCGGTCAAACTGAGACCTGGGAAAGACCTTAGCTTAAAAAAGCCAAGATCTCTCACTGCATCCTGGACCATCTCCAGTCATCCTGATCTATATCTGACCCCTGGACCCAGACAGCTCTGGAGGAAAAAGTGAGGCTGGTGACTTTGCACAGTCCTGCCTCACTTAAATCCAATTCACTTTGATAACTAAGAACAAATGATAGCAATAAGCAACTGTGAAGTAGAATGAGGACTGGATGATGGAGTACCAGTCTAGACCCAAACATCAGCATTGATGCTGACAATTTGTATGAACCTGAGCAAGGAACCCAACCTCTCTTTGTCTTCATCACCTATAAAATGGGGATGATAATACCCTTATAGTTGCTAAAAGCAGCATTTTGGTACATCTTTAAGTACTGTAGATAAATGTATCATTGTTACACCATCTAACAACAACACAGGAGTTAGGGGGTCTGTCTTTGGCCAAGATTGGGGCTACTGCAATCTAACACGAAATAGCAAAAAGCTAAGTGATGTGGATTGGAGTCTATGTCCCACAGATTCTGCCCCCTCCCAACCATCTCAAAATGAATAGCTCAAAATGAAAGTTTCAATGTCCACCTCTCTATATATTCCAAATCTATATATTCCCTCAATCTCTCTCTCTTCCTTCCTTCTTTCCTTCCTTCCTTCTTTTGTTCCTTCCTCCATCTTTCCCTTCCTTTTTTCCTTCTTTTCTTCATTAAACACTGAGTTTACCCATCTTTCTATAAATACTTCAGTTAAAACTACCAAACACACATGACAGTTCTCACTCGGAGGCTCAATCTCCCAGATTGTTCCATTACAGTATAATTAACACTTTAGCCTGGTTTTTGATAACTGGTAACACTACAAGATCAGAGTGAGATGACAAGTCATACTTCAATGGGAAAAGAGACAGAGATAAGCTAGAATGAACTTCAATATTTGGCTTCTATCATTTCTGGTCAGAGCTTTGGAGAAGACAAGAAAAATATCAAGACTGAAACTTACTTAACAAGTCCCCAGTTATGTCAACACCTAAGAGGTTGACCAGATTCTTGATGAGAGGACAGACCTACAAGGCAGAATATATGGTAAGTGATCCACATGGGCAGAGAGTAATTATAACAGTAATAAATTGATGATGAAAAGGATATACTTACTTAATATATATATTATTATATATATAATATATATAATATATAATATAATATTAATATATATAATATATAATAATTATAATATACAATATATTATAATTATAATTATATAATATATAATATATAAAATATATAATTATATTTTTATATTATATATTATATAATATATTATATATTATATAT
>CM053769.1:345301032-345320935 GCA_028658325.1 Potorous gilbertii | reverse complement strand
TGAGAAGAAGCATGAAAAAGTAAACAGCAAGGAGAAGTCACAAGGGACTTACCAAAGTTGAACTGTTTACAGTCCTATATGGAAAGACAATATTTGTAACTCTTGAAATTTTTCAGTATCTGGGTAGTTGGTGGTATTATACACACAAAAAAAAATGCTATCCATCCTCAGAGAAAGAATTGATGAAGTCAGATTGAAGCACAGCTTTTTACTTTATTTTTCTTGAGCTTTGTTTTTCTGGTCTGTGTTTTCTTTCACAACATCAAGACTATTATGGATATGTTTTACATGACTACACATGTGTAATCTATATTGAACGGCTTGCCTTCTCAGGAAGAGAATTTGGAACTCAAAGTTTTATAAAAGAATGTTAAAAATTGTTTTTACATGTAACTGGAGGAAATAAATTAACTAAAAGTCATGCACATATAGTACCATTCTTTCTTAATCTATGACTGGTTTCAGTGTCATGACAGTGAAAAATCAGGTTCAGGTCCAATCTTAGGTTTAAAAAGGGCCTTGGATTCACAGAATAGTCTATTTATTAGGCTATGACTAGGGTCAGAGACTTTGAACAGGGTTAAAGATATATTTGAGGCTGGACCAGAACCAGAGGTCAACCTGGAACCAGAGTCAGGGCTAAGCCTGGGATCAGGGTAAGGTTTCAGTCTATACCAAGTGTGGGGAACCTGTAGCCCCAAGACCACCTGTGGCCTCAAAGCCACAGGTTCCCCACCCCTTGTCTAGACCTAGTATCAGGATTCATTCTGTAGCTGTGAAATAAAAACATTAACACATATATGTGAGGATAGAATCTTCTCTTTCTTAAATTTAACCATGCAGCCAACCAACTCTGACTGTTGCTCTAACAGGAGAAAAGATTCTCTGTGACCTCTTGACATGAAGAAACTTCTCCATGCTTAAGGCTTTGGGAAGAAAGGAAAGCACTCTTACTCATTAAGGGAAATAGAATCTCCTCAGTGTTCCTTAGAGTCAACCTACGTGACCAGATGAATCTCTTTTGGGAGTTTAGCTAGAAGAAAACAGAAAGAGAAGGTCTAATTACCTGAAATCAGAAGAAATTGATTTGACAAATTATACCTCTCAACTACAGCAGTCCTACAGTCTGGTTTAAAGCAGTCTTGAAAAATGCCTGAAACAAGTCAGTCTTAGATTTTACAAAATTTTACATTTTTTTATCTGGTCTTGGATTTTACAAATTAAAAGTTTTTCTCAGGAGATAGTGACAAGGAAATTTTAGCATCACAGGAATTGACTTTAGATGAGACCTGGAAAACAAGGGGTTCAACAGGGTTCAACCCCCTCATTTTACAGGAAAAGAAACTAAAGCTTAAACAGAGGAGTGACTTATCCAAGGACACACAGGCAGTAAGCTGCACAGACAGGTTTAGGATCAGGAGGATCTCCTGACTTAAAAGCACTGCAAAAATATTATGGTTACCGTTGCTATAATAGTGATAATGTTACCTCTCTGTGCCTCAGTTTATTTCATCTGTTCAATGAGTCAGTCATACTCATACTGCCCACTCCAAAACGTTGCTGTGAGCAATCTTTTGTTAAACCTTTTAAAATACAGAAATGAGATTCATTGTTGTTATTGATATACTGCTCTACTACACCAGAGCGGGGTTCAGTATTTGGCCAGGATCTGAGGTGGAGCCAGAGGCTGTGGAATGAGTAAGGAGGTCGTTGTCCCAAACAGGATGAACCTTGTGGTTCAGCCCCTCCCTTACTTCTGAATGGCATCAAGATACATATTTTAATACTCTCTACTTTTTAATCCTGTAGATTTGCTTCTTTCCTTCCTCTTTTCCTTTTTTTCTTTCATTACTCCCTTCCTTTCTGAGATAGTCCATATGATTTTTATATTATAAAAATTTTTATATTATAAAAACAATAATGAAGATAATGCTAAGACCACAGGAAAATAATAGCATTAAGTTATTAAAGTATTTTCTTTGGAATTTAATTCATTGAGATGGGTGTTGCAAGGACCATTATGCACATTTCACAGAAGAAAAATGATCTCTGAACCCAGATATTCATATTCTAAATTCAGCATGCACATGTGTATTTATGTCTATTTGCATGGGGTAGGGAAGAAAACCAGACTGTTTTAAATGTGAACAAGAATGGGGCCATCCTCCCCATAGACTACTAGATGGCCTGCTGATTTTGCCCTTATCGTAGAGAAAGGGTAGAGGTTGGCAGATGGTATCTGTATCAGGGTCAATTTCAGGCCAAGATGAGGAAGCTGTACAAGGAACTGGGTACAGTGCCCATATGAACTACCATATGAACTATTTGCTGGTAGGGAGGGTGGTGAAATGGATTATTCATGCAATCCAAAAGAAAAATACACAAAGACTGTGATAGACTGTCATTTTCTTGGCTAAGGGACATCAAGACCACAAAAGTCAGGTGGATCAGGTGTTTATGAGAGTGTCAGACCCATCACATGGTTAGGTCCTGGCTATTATGGACATTTTATAATTGGATCATGTAACTTTGAATTTTACAGAATGCTTTTACTTTTCTTCCTTCCACCAGTGTAGTTGTAGTATCAAAGGAGAGAAGGGGATATTCCGCAGTTGTTGCAAAGATGAAATCAACATACATTGGCAACAGATTAGATATGGGGATGAGAGATAGTGAGCATGGCACTTAGGTTGAGTATCTGGAGAATGGTGAGACCATCAAAAATAACAAGGAAGTTTGGAAGGCAAGATGACTTGGAGAGAAAGATAATGAGTTCATTTTTGGATTTGATAAGTTTAATAAGTCTACTAGATATCCAATTTGAGATATCTAATAGGCAATTAGTTATTCATGATTGGAGGTCAGCAGAGATGTTAGGGCTGGGTTCTTATCTAATCTTCACATCAGCTTTTGAAACAAATATCATTAATACGATTTTACATGTAAGGATATTAATTCAAGGGGGGGTTTCATATAACCCAACAAGACAGAGTGAGTGATACGGATGAGTGGTGAAGCAAGTGTCTGTCAGTCCGGGCCTTTCTATCCTATGTCATTTCCCCCAAAACCTATTCACTTCCTTCCCCCTATCAAAACCTACTTTCAATTCCTTAATTCCCACAAAGGCCATGGATTAGCAACTAATAGACATTTCAAACTTATTTATCTTTACACTGACATTGCCATATAAATTGTTCTCTTGGTTCTGGATCATTCTGTTTTTCATTTTATGAAAGTCCTTAAAATGTTTTTACTTTTATGAAATTGGAATTTATGGAAAATGGAATTTATATTTGTAAATTGTTCTCCTGGTTTTACTTACTTTACTCTGCATCTGTTCATACAAGTCTTCCCTTTGAAATCATCGATTTCCTCATTTCTTGCAGCACAATACTTCTCTGTCTCATTCATACACCACAATTTGTCCAGCTATTCCTTAATTAATGGGCATTCTTTTAGCTTCTAGGTTTCTTGCCACTACAAAAAGAGCTATTATAAATATTTTTGTACATAAAGGACCCTTCCCTCTTTCTTTGATAACATCATTACCTTATATTCTGTGTTCTGCCAACTGTTTGACAGATGCTTAAAATAATTGCTTTTTAATAATAAAATCAGTTTTCAAGTGTAAGGACATCCTCTGCAAGATTCCCAAAAGCATCTTTGGTATAGCTCTGGTAGCAGATAGGATATTAGGGATGAGATATATATCAGCTCCTCATGTTTCCCTAGCACTGAGTATGTTTTCTGTCATGTATTAGGCACTTAAAAATATTTACTGATTTACTGACTGATTCTCATTTTAAAATAAAATGATTTCCCCAGAGAACTTTTTCTTCTGATGCTAATCTCATTCATTCTGTTTGAAAACTCCATTTTTATGTAACTAAAATTGTCTGTTGTACCTCCTACAATATCCCTTGTTTGATCAAAAATGCTTTCCTTTTCTATGACTGTAAAAGATATTTTCTCTTCTTCTAACATGTTCATCATGTATACATTTGGAGTTCATTATTGTACATGGTGTTATATCTATTCCTTCAATTTATAGGAAACTGAAGCCCAGACATGTTAAGTGACCTACCCAAGGTCACATTGCCAGTAAATTCCAAAGTCAGATTTCAACCCCAGGTTTTCTGACTCTAACTCACAGGTTTTCCCCACTATACCACACCACGTTATGATCTGTTATTCTTATCCCCCAACCTTCATATCTAATTTTCCACGGGTGCCCAGAATCCTGCTGCTACCTTCACTCGTCCCACTGATCATGAAGAAAAGTATCTGATAATCTACAGGTTCATCAGTTCTAGAGTTGGAAGGGATCTTAGAGATTATTTAGTGTAATTCATTGATTTTACAGATGAGAAAATTTCCTACTTCCATAGCATAGGGGAAAGAGAAATCCTCGTGGTCCTTGATTAATTGACAGGTCACAAAAGAGGTCACTATCTCTTCAATCCCCAAGGTAAATACAGAGGACCATCAAATCTCACCCTGCCCACTCCAGAGTCCTATGTTTTTGGACAAAGACTCAAAACATTTAAGGTTTCAGGACAGGGATGATCTATATAATAGGAAGCTGTAAAGGTTAGGATTAGGGGCTATGTCAGGTCCCAGCTAACCCATCCATCTATCAAAGGTGATAGTAGGGTCCAAGGAGTCCGTGATCTTTAATGCCTAGAAATTAGTTAGAGATGTTCAAGGAACCAGGACCTACATGGCTCTGCTCTTTTTAATGAAGAGTAAATACTTTATAAATCAATTAGCTAGTTATGTGTGATCTTGACTGTGGTTCCATATTTGAATTGTTTCTGAGTGTTTGAAATATTTTCTTTTTGACCATGGAGCTCTGGAATTTGTCTATATTCCTGGGAGTTTTTGTCTTAGAATCTCTTTCAGGAGGTGATCAGTGGATTCTTTTCATTTCTATTTTACTCTCTAGACTGAAGATATCAAGTTAGTTTCATTCATAATTTCTTTGCTCCATCTGGACAAATGCTTTCCCTCCTTTTTTTAACTGAAATTGCATTTCCAACATCGTTCAACTTATGATTACTCTTTAAAAGGTATTGAGAAAGTGTTGCCTCTTAATTTGGATAGTAGTTCTCCTTTGTGTAAATAAATTTTAATTCGTGTTTTTTGTTTATTACATCATCATTTTTTCAGCTATCCCATGTAATAAATGGTATTTTTAAAAAAAGAAGTGAAAAAGGAAAAATTCAGCACAATAGATCAATACATTGAAAAAGTCTGACAATATGTTCAATGGGTAACAGTTGTGGCCCTTCTACCTCCATGAAGGAGGAGTTTGGGAGTATCCTCTTATATCCCTTGAGTCAGGTTTGATCTCCATAATTTTGTTACATTCATTTTTGATGGAAAATTATTGGCTAAGACTCTAACCAGAGGATATGAGGAACACTAAATCATTCCTTGGTGACCTGAAGAGTGGAATTGTCTGGCATTAAAAGCACGTGCATTTGAAAAAAGTCACTTTAAAAGTCACTTTGCATCTCTGTTCTATGCCCAACACCAATAGTGTCAAATTTAAATAGAAATATATCTCTGCCAGCCACATACCAATTTAGAAAACCATAAGTTATCTTTATCTATGTTGCATTATATTTTTATTCTGTGAAAAAAATTCCCAATTATATTTTAATCTGTTTTGGGAAATACTCAGGAGTTTTGCAGCTGCTTTCAGGGCTGCAAGTTTGATACTTTTGCTCTAGGTGAATGCCAACTTTCTAGGTAATTGTCTTGGATACTATAAGATACTGTCTCTCCCTTTTCTCCAGAAATAGCTAAGAAACAATTGTTCCATCCATGTTCCCTATCACCTAATTAATGATATCATATCCCTATGATAAAGATATTTCCTTATTGCTTCATGGTAAGATATGGTGGCCAGGGTTCTCAGATCAAGACAATAGAGAGAGTCACAATTCACAAAACTACGATGTGCTTCCATTTGACTGATATGAGACTAGCTAAGATCTAGCCAGGCCACCATACAAGCAGACCACATGTGGATTGATCCAGGCAAATAAACCACAAGCTAATCCAGACAGAACACTGATTAAGCTCAAGTAGATTATAAAAACCTAACCAGATTCCTGAGTAATTCGTCCAGACCAGATGGGTCAATCCAGCCATACTATAAGTAGATTAATCCCACAGATCTTCTGCTCAATTTAGTCATACCAGAGAGTAATGTATCTATGCTGGACAATTAAACCTGGTTGATTAAAACTTTTCAATTAAATTAAAGCACTGGCCAATCCATGTAGGTCATTAAGCATTTGAACTGTGATATAGATGAATTAATCGAACCATATCATTGTCCAGTCCACCCAGAATGTTTAACCGTCCATTCAAACTAAAAGCCAATCTAGTCAGATCATGATTGATCCAGTGAGATCACAGATTTGTCAGTTCAGACAAATGGCAGGCCAACCAATTCAAGTTCTGGTTGCTCAATCCAAACAGAGCTCTAGACAGACCACTAGTCAATTCAAATAGTCAAATTGGTCAATTTACTTAAATTATTTTTTAAATAGATTGGATGTCTGGGGTAGGGGAGGAAGTATATATGAAATATAGACTATAAAGTCCTATGTATAAATAATCTATATTGGAATGAAAGAGGAATTGTTCTCTCATCTCAAAAACATATGTGGGAAAGCCATGCCAGTAACCAGATGAAAACTACAACCTCCAAGTGCCAGTTCATCCTACAAACCTAAAAGTTTTTGAAACACGGGCAGAGGATGTAATATTGAGAATGACTGATTTGTTCAAAGCTGTTTTTGTTTAATTCTTGGTGCCTCTCACGTGAAGAGAACAATAGAGAATTGTGTAAGAGAGCTGAGATCGATGTCATCTTTCAAACTGGAAAAGGAATATACCTGGATGGGGGGAAATGGAGATGCTGGTTTAATTTCCACATCTGTATAATACAGGTGGAGTGATTGTGAGATCATTGATTCAGAGCTGGAGAGGAACTTAGGAAATCATCTAGTACAGAGATTCTTCTCCTGAGATCTGTGAACTAGATAGATAGATAGATAGATAGATAGATAGAAAGATGAATAGACAGAGATGGAGAAGGAGACATAGAGAGAAATAGATAGAAATAGGTAATTAAATTTTAATATAAATGGTTTCCTTTGAAATTCTGTATATTTTCTTTTACGCATTTGAAAACATTACTCTGAGAAGAGGTCCTTATTTTACCAGATTGTAAAGGAAGTCCAGAACACAAAAAAAGGTTAAAAGCCCCAGGCAGTCCAAACACTTCATTTTACAGAAAAAGAAACTCAAGTCCAAGAAGATTTACTGACTTGACTGAGGTCACCCAGCTGGTAACAAAGAGAAGCTGGAATTTGAGTCCAGATTCTTGGATTCCAAATCCAGTGTTCTTTCCATTCCACTAACCTCCACAATTCTATGATTAGGACATGGACATGACCAATTCTAGGGGACAAGGAGGCTCTGGGGACTGGACCCATAGACCTCCCCTTTCCCCCAAAGCCTCTCATAGAGGTGAGCACTCAGCTTCCTCATGCTACCAGTCTCTCTCTTCTACCTCCCAACTCTGATCCTTGGACTTTGAGAAGGACTCCAGGTTTATACTTCTGCTTTGGTGAAAAAAATAGGACAGAATCTGAGTGTGGAACAAAAACTAGTGAATTGGAAGGACTCTTAGAATATAGAGCATAGAATGTTAAGACTATAAGGAACCTTAAATATCTGAGGGCCCCAACTCTGCTTATTGTTAAGGCTATGGAGACTTACTGAGCTGGGCTGTCAGACCCTTGCCCCCATCAGCTTCTTCTCCTTGTTCCCTAATATATAAATACACAGAGAGACTCTCTTTTCATCCAGAAAACTTACATCCTTATAATAATAAGAGCATTTACATAGTGCTTTAGGGTTTATAAAGTGCTTTACAAATATCTCGTTTGATCCTCACAATAACCCAGGGGAGTAGTTATTATCTCCGTTTCACAGATGAGGCAACTAAGGCAAATAGAAGTGAAGGTCACAAAGCTAAGTATCTGAGTCAGGATCTGAACTAGTCCAGTTTTCTATCCACTTCAGCACCTAGGGGCCCTACACGGTTCACACTGATCCTAAGGATCTCTACTATGCTCCATAAATATTTATCAAATAGAATTCAACTAAATTTATTGTAAGAAATTTAAATTAAAAATATTGTAAAAATAACAACCTTCATTTCTCAAGTACTTTAAGTTTTTCCAAGCACTTTCTTCACAATAACCCCATAATGTTGGTTAATGTAGGGTTATTTTCCCATTTTACAGTTAAGGAGACTAAAATCTGAAAGGGGAAGTGGTTTGTCCAGTCCCACAATTAGTAAGTGGTGGAGAAGTTCTTAGTTAAAAGATTTTTGGATCAAAGCTTATCATGCCTTTCCAGTGTTCTAATACTTTACTCACCACCATATACCCTACAATCCAATGACTCCAGCCTCTTAACATTCCTTCTCCCAATTCTGGGAATTGTCTGTCTATTCCCCATGCCTGGAATGCTCCCTCTCCCCATCTCTATCTCCTGGTTTCCTTGGCTTCCTTCAAGTCTCACCTAAGATCCTATCTTGGGGGCCATCATCACTCTTCCTGATTGATGTCTTGCCATTGGACTCCGATGACTGAAGGAGAGAGTGAGGTCAATGACTTTGGAGGAGAGAGTGAGGCTGATGACTTTGCACAATTCTGCCTCACTTAAATCCAATTCATTTGCAAGTCAAGACATGACATTCTTGATGTCATTGATCCTTTTAGAGAGCAAACGATCAACAAAAACAAGATGCTCCCTTCTGCAGAAAGCCTTTTTCCACCCCCCTCCATGCTAGTGCCTGCCCTCTGTTGATGATCTCCAATTTATCCTGTACATATATCTTATATTTTTATAGTAGTGTGCATGTTGTCTTCCCCATTAGCCTGTGAGCTCCTTGAGAAAAGGTGCTTTTTTACCTTTCTTTGTCTCTCCATCACTTGGCACAGTGCCTGGAACATAGCTGGTGCTTAATAAATGTTTATTGACTAACTGGTGCAGTGATGTTTCTATTAAATCACTCTTCTTCTTCTCCTTCTTCTGGAATACAATTGTATTGGACTGCTCATGATGCACCAGACTGCCTGCAGTGAAAACAGTCTCCTATTGAAGGAGAAACACTAGGCATCCCCATCTTCTGCCAAAGTGGAGCACCCCAATTCCCCATGCCCTAGGGCTCCCTGACAGGCCTCCTCAAGGGGAACATCTCTTCTGGATTAATCATCGATCCAGGGAAAGTATTTCAGCAGGAAAAGGAAGGATATTGGGGAGAGAAGAAAAGGCCACTTTAGGTTTTTTTCAGGATATTCTTCTCAGCTCCCAGCAAAAAGAAAACCAAACCATACAGGTCTCAGCAGGAATCCACTGATGTGGGCTGGCTTCAGCATTTCACTGAAAAAATCTTGCAAAAATAATTATGATAAAAGTTACCAACCATTTCCTTCATCATGTCAGGAACCATTCCTTCTGCAGAAGACCTAGGACACTCAAAGTCTGTACCAATCATCCTAGCTTGCATTGTAGCTATTTGGGAACATCCCCAGTTCTTCTGAAGAGCAAGATCTGAGCAAGCCTTCTTTATAGGCCTTTCAATATTTAACACAGGGATGAATACATCACTTTGGATTTCAGGCCTGGCTCTGCCACAGATTCTGTGACCCCAGGTAATTGATCTCTTGACTCTGAGTCTCAGCTTTATTGGAGCAGAGGCTTTTGAGGTAGGAGATAATTTTGATAATCAGCTGTATATGGTAAATTTTACCAAAAAAATGTTTTACGATGTTTCCTCATCCATTAAATGAGGCAGAAGAAATAATCTCAAAGATCCTTTCCAGAATGAACATTCTATGCTGTGTCATCTAAGGTTCCTTCAAGTTCTGACATCATTAGGGACCTTCTATCTCAGTAGTCTTTACAGATTTGTCTCCAGGGTGCTAACATTTTTCTAACTTTAACCTACTCAGGAAGAGATTTCTTCTCCTGCTAGTCCTACTTCAATGTAGGAAAAACCTTTGAATCTTCTTTTATTCTGCCCTCTAGAGCTCTCAAAAGAGTTTAACAATGCAGAATCAATCTTCAAAATTCATTTTATTTTTCAATTAACAAATGAATTAATTTTAATTTACTTATTTTTTACAATTTAATTTTGTTTTTAATTAACAAAGTTCTCTCCCTCACACCTTTCCCCCAAACACACTTATAGAAAAAGAAAATTTGAATATATATATCTAGTTATGACTCAATAGTGAGGAACAAGAGAGGGACATAATCACAGCTGAGCACTGGGAGAATGACATAGGATGATGAAGGATGGGAAAGAGACAAAGAGGTTAGAGATCAGGAGATTGGATGTGAGAAAGCTTACTAAATAATCCTGCATAAGAGGTGATAGGGACCTAAAGAGCTAGTGCAGTAACTGAAGGAGAGCTATGCTGGGGGGAAAGTGTTCTATCAACCACAGCAAAAAGCCAATATTCCAAGGGGATGTTAAACCACAGCTTGTTTATCTCTGTGGGATTTGGGATTCACGGTAATAAAGGATGTTAAAGAGTCATTGCGGGCTGATTCTGTCTGTGGCTCATTGTTATGGCTTGGCAGGGTCCAAGCCAACCAGCAGGCTCAGGAGCATTTATCCTGATCTCAACAGGCGTCCTTGGTGTGAGGAGTACTTGCGGTGCTCTTTTCTGCCTGAAACTGAGAGCAAAGGGGTAGAATGAGTAATTTCACAGACAGAGATGCCTGGCACACAAGGCTATAACCAGAGGACAATAGAACATAGCAAATTGGAGCTGGGAGAAGTCTTAGCACATAGATCATAGAAGGTCACACCTAGGAAGAACCTGAGAAGAAAATATAGCCAGTCAAAGTTTGGAGAGAACATAAAGCATAGATCTGGAAGAGAGTTTAGACCAATGGACACAGAAAATTAAAACTGGGAGAGACTTTGTCATGTAGAAGGCTAGAATTAGATCAAGAACAATGGAGGTCAGAGAGGTGGAAGGAAATTTAACCCATACTTTATAGAATATCAAAGCTAGAGGGAGCTTAGAACAGAGAACATGAAATATCAGACACCTTAGCACATAAAATCCTGAGCTGGAAGGTATCACTACACCCCTCTCCATCCTACTCTTGGTTACCGTGTGCCCTTTACCACACCTCTGGACAATTTTTTTCTCTTTTTATTAATTTATTTATTTTTAGTTTTCAACATTCACTTCCACAAGATTTTGAGTTCCAAATTTTCTCTTCATCTCTCCCCTCCACTCACCCCAAGACAGCATGCATTCTGATTACCCCTTCCCCTAATCTACCCTCCTTTATCTCATACTCCTCCCTTTTCGTATCCCCTTCTCATCTATTTTCTTGTAGGGCAAGATAGATTTCTACACCCCATTGCCTGTATGTCTTATTTTCCAGTTACATGTACAAGCAATTTTTAACATTCATTTTTAAAACTTTGAGTTTCAACTCCTCTCCCTTCCTCCCTCCCCACCCACCTCCATTGCAAAGGCAAGCAATTCTATATAGGTTATACATGTGTAGTCATACAAAATGTTTCCATTAACAGTCATGTTGTGAAAAGCTAACTGTATTTCCAACCATCCTATCCTGCCCCCCATTTATTATATTCTCTCTTTTGTCCCTGTCCCTCCTCAAAAGTGTTTCCTTCTAATTACCCTCTCCTCCCATTTGTTATCACTTCTATCATCCCTCATCCCACTCCTGCTTATCCCCTTCCCCCTACTTTCCTGTAGTGTAAGGTAGATCTTCATACTAAATTGAGTGTTAATGTTATTCCCTCCTTAAGCCAAATTTGACGAGAATAAAATTCATTCTTTCCCCCTAGTCTCCCCCTTCTTCCCCTCCATTGAAAAGGTTTTCTCTTACCTCTTTGATATGGGAGATAACTTCATTCTATTTCTCCCTTTTTTCTCCTAATATATTGCTCTCTAACCTCTTAATTTTATTTTTTTAGATACCATCCCTTCATATTCAGTTCATCCTGTGCCCTCTGTCTCTCTCTCTCTCTCTCTCTCTCTCTCTCTCTCTCTCTCTCTCTCTCTCTCTCTATATATATATATATATATATATATATATATATATATATATATATATATATATATATATATGATCCTTCCAACTACCTAAATACTGAGAAAAGTCTCAAGAGTTACAAATATTATCATTCCATATAGGAATAAAAACAGTTCAACTTTAGTAAGTTCCTTATGATTTAGCTTTCCTATTTATCTTTTCATACTTCTCTTGATTTTTGTATTTGAAAGTCACATTTTCTTTTCAGCTCTGGTCTTTTCATCAAGAATGCTTGAAAGTGCTCTATTTCATTAAATTACCAATTTTTCCCCTGAATTATTATACTCAGTTTTGTTGGGTAGGTGATTCTTGGTTTTAATCCTATCTCCTTTGACCCCTGGAATATCATATTCCAAGCCCTTCAGTCCCTTAAAGTAGAAGCTGCTAGATCTTGTGTTATCCTGATTGTGTTTCCACAATACTCAAATTATTTCTTTCTGGCTGCTTACAGTATTTTCTCCTTGACCTGGGAACTCTGAAATTTGGCTACAATACTCCTAGAAGTTTTCCTTTTGGGATCTCTTTCAGGAAGTGATCAGTGGATTCTTTCAATAATTGTTTTACTCTCTGGTTCTAGAATATCAAGACAGTTTTTCTTGATAATTTCTTGAAAGATGTCTAGGCTCTTTGTTTGATCATGACTTTCAGGTAGTCTAATAATTTTTAAATTGTCTCTCCTGAATCTATTTTCCAGGCTAATTGTTTTTTCTAATGATATATTTCACATTTTGCTATTTTTTCATTCCTTTGGTTTTGTTTTGTAACTTCTTGATTTTTTATAAAGTCCTTAGCTTCCATCTGCTCCATTATAATCTTTAAGGAATTGTTTTCTTCAATGAGCTTTTGGATCTCCTTTTCCATCTCGTGAATTTTGCTTTTTAAGGCATTCTTCTCCTCATTGGCTTTTTGGATCTATTTTGCCATTTGGATTAGTCTATCTTTTAAAGTATTATTTTCTTCAGAATTTTTGGGATCCCTTTTATCAAGCAATTCTATTTTCATGATTTTCCTGCATCACTTTTTTTTCTTCCCAATTTTTGCTCTATATCTCTTACTTGATTTTCAAAATCCTTTTTGAGCTCTTCCATGGCATGAGACCAATTCATATTTTTCTTGGAGGCTTTAGATGTATGATTTGATGTCTTCTTCTGTTTGTATATTTTGGTCTTCCTTGTCACTAAAGTAAGATTCTATAGTCTGATTCTTTTTCCAGTTTTTACTCATTTCACCAGCAATTTACTTGACTTTTGAGTTCTTTGTCAAGGTAGTTCTCTGCTTGCAGTGGGGAGGTAGGGGAGTGTACTGTCAGCTGTTTGATCCACCCACAATCTATGAGCCTAGAGCTCCAGAAACAGTCACTATCACTGACCCTGCTGCTTCTATGACTGCTAGGTGTTCCTCTGCCCCCTCCACTGCCCTGGGGCTGGGGCCAGATCACTTTATTCTCTCACATAGGTCTGATAGGATTTTTCCACTGACCTTCCAAATTGTCCTCAGCGTTTTGAAGTTGTGAAGCCTGGAAACCACTACAGGTGCAAGAAGTTCAGTCCTTTTGAGGCCTGTTCAGGTCCCATCTGTGCTGGCTCAGTTGGACTATGTTCTGCTCCAAGTGCAGTTCAATAAATGGTTCCTGTCAACCTTCCAGGCTGTCTTGGACTGGAAATTTGCTTCACTCTGTCATTCTGTGAGTTCTGCACTTCCAGAATTTGTTTAGAGTCATTTTTATAGTTATTTGGCTGGGTTTGTGGGGAAAGTTGCAGCAAGTCCCTGCTTTTACTCTATCATCTTGGCTCTACTCCCCTCCCTGACTATTTTTTTCACAAAACAGTAATCTCAAACGCTTAAAATTCTATGACTCAGGCTCATTGTGAGAAAAATAATGTATTCTTAACATCCCCCATTCCTGGTCCCTGCTAGTAGTGAAGGATCAAGATTTCTCAAACACAGAGCTGAAGCTCCAGTTCTCCCACACAGCCTCAACCGTCCTCTTCTGTGCCATAATTCACTCTCATACTTCACTAAAATTCTTACTGTGTCCCTCATTTACCCTTATATGAGTCCCTGAAATCAACCTCACACTTACCATTTACAGGGTACAACACTATCACATTCCCTCTACCCATCCTCTCCTCATTTCTCTGACAGTCTTACCCCCAAAACTACTTAAAACCAAAGATTTACAGCCCTACTGGAGGAGTTTCTGGTCCTGTATTCTCCTTTCTTCCTGCTATTTCTCCTTACTGCTTTCTCTTGGAGGACCAAGCCTTGATAGGGATTTGCTTAACCCCTTCCTATCATCCCAACCTCTCCTGTTACTGAAATCTGTCTCCCACTATCCTCCTGAATTTAAAGGTCTTGATGGTTAAGGTCTCCTTCTAATTCCCTGACCCTTCCCCCCACCTCCATCCCACTCCATGATCCTCCATACTTGAAGAGGATCAGAATGACATCACCAGGTTGGGATCAAGGTGCTGTATGTCCCAATTATGACTGAGCTCAGAATACTCTACCACAGGCTGGGAACAAATAGTCCATCCAAACATTTCAGGTGGAGGGTTTTTTTTAATCAATAAATGTTTATTAAATTGAATAGTCATATGTATACTTAGAAAAATGATGGCATCTCATTCAGTGGGTGTGATAGTGCAAATGGTAAAATGTAGTGTTCCCCTTACATAAGCATTCTGTGATATCACCTAAATTGATTGACAAGAAAGACATATGGACCTGTAAAGCCAGAGGCATTAGTGACTAAGTACGCAGGGAAGAGTACCCCATACCTCCTTAAAGACAAATGGACATTGATCTACTATTTCCCACTCGCTGCCTCATCCACCTTAACACACAGTCCTTCTGCTCCAGTGACACACCTCCATAATTGCTCTGCAGGGAGTGTCTTGGCCCTGCTCCTTCAAGTCCATCGTAGGCATCAAGAGCAATGCCCAGTTCTCCTCTCAAAGCAGGTATCACATTGCCTGCATCAATAAGTCAACTGGCCCAAGTTCCCACATATAAAATACAGGCCTAACATGGTTTAAATAGGAACTTAAAGCTTCCTTATGATACCTAGTAGCCATTTTCTCCATCCTCTGCTGGCCTCCAGATCCTTTTTTTTCCTTTTCTAAGTATAGCATCAGCAACACTAATAAGTAGTATGTGGAAATCACAAGCCCGGCTGCCAGTCCTGGGGTACCTGTCTGTGATAGCTTTCCTTCTACTTTCCCTATTAACTACATGGGTTCTGAACTCAAGGTTGCCTAGTCCCCAAACTCTCCCAATTCCTAGGGCAATATGTTTGCCCCCCTCCACTATGATGCTGTAGGCAGTCAGTCAATCAGTCAACAAGTGTTTATTAAGTGCCTACCAGGTGCCAGGCACTATGCTAACTCCTGAGAATACAAAGAAAGACAAAAGACAATCCTCACCTTCAGAGAGCTCACTGTCTAATAGAAGAAACAACATGTAAAAAGCCATGTATGATAACTTTGTTCAAACAAATGTATAAGCATTTATGTACAAATAAATACAGATTAGAAAGAGGATAATCTCAGAGGGAAGGCATAAAGATTAAGATGAAAAGCCTTCTTGTGGAAAGTGGGGTTTTAACTGAGAAGGTAGGAGTGAAAAGGCAAATAATTAAAGCCATAAGGAAGAACCAGCAGAAATGTCCAGAGGAGGAAAATGAACTGTTTGAGTAATAGCACAGAAGCCAATCCCATGTAACTGGATTGGAAAGTACAAAGAGTCAGTAAGGTATGAAAAGACTGAGAAAGTATAAGAAGATGAGGTTATAAAATGCTTTAAAAACCAAACAGATGATTTTATATTTGCTCCTAGAGGTGATAGATAACCACTATTATTGAGCAAGAGGTCATACCTAGTCATGCCTTAGGAAGACCAGTTTGAGTAGAGTTTATGAGTTTATTGGAGAATGAGCTTGTGCATTGATACGTTGGGTTGTTGGGGATCCCAGGATCATAAATTTAGGGGTACAATTCAACTTTAAACGTCAACCAAGACTACTTCATAGGTAGGTTGGGGAGAATAGATAATGAAACACCTCCTGCCTCATGGCAGAGACATAAAGACTACTAGGACAGAATATTATATGTATATAAGGATTCTATATCAAATATTTTTTAACCAATGCTTTCCTTTGTCCAAAGGAAATGATTAACCTGAAGTAAACTAGAAATTAAGGTGAAATAAGGACAAAGACATCAAATTTTTTTCTACCAAAAGATTGCTTCATAGATTAATAGACTTAGATCTCGAAGAGACTGGTTCTTTGACGAAGGGTCTTGAGCTATGTTGGTTCCTTTCAACATAAGACAAATCAAATGTTTCAATAAAATCATACATTTCAGAAAAAGTCTCTCTCCAGCTGGATATTTAGTATGCTGCATCTATGAAAGCTTCTAAACATCTCTCATGTTCAAAGAGGTATATTTCCCCAGTAAGCCACTATTCTCTCCATCAATATCACCACCCTATCCAAAGTACCCAATCAACAAAGCTTCCTTGCCCTGCTCACTTGAGAGTATGCCTGAATTTGCCTTCAACACTAGGTGGCGCAATTCTCAGTGTAGCAAAGTTTCTAGTTATCTCTGGAAGACCAAAAGAGAATACAAAGATCAATGACTGACTCCTGCAGGGTCACCAGAACATGAGAAGTAGCTGATGTGATCTGTGTGAGGTAATTTTTTTGCTCTGGTTGCTTATCATTAAGTACCTGAAGATCCTTGGCTTGACGCTCTAATTTGTGTACCACCACTTCCATCCCACCTCCCTAACAACCTATCACAAGTAACAAAGGAGGAAGGCACTTCCAGAAGAATTCAGATATTATAGTCTTCCTATGGACATGGCCTGCATCATTCTGTGGCTTTCTTCCCCTATCCTTGGGTCATCTCTTCAAGTAATAGAACTAGGGAGATTTCAGAACCATACCAACTAAACTCTATGTGATGGAATTTTATCCCATGATCAAATAAGATAATACTAAGATAATAAATCACTTATCTCTTCTGCTGGATTTTCATGAGTGATGGAATCTAGGCCCTAGCTTATTCAAAATCCCCATATGCAGTTCCATTCATGTAGGTCTCCATGTCACTCCATATCACTCATGTCACATGAGCACCAACTCAGTCACTCCACTTTACTTTCCCAAAACAATACTTTCATCCCAAATTTCTCCTACCAATGACTCCTTTCCCGACTCTTACAGAATATACTATCAGGGAAATCATCCTTACACTCAAGTGACTCATCAAGTGTTATCTTCAACACACTCTCACAGTATTTCTCACATTCCATCCATGATCACTCATCCTTTCTCAACACAAATGATCACTAGAAATCCACCCATGCCTAGACTAGTCTCCAACTGCTTGTGACCAAAGCCAGTCCTGAGGTTATGTCCTGATACTTGTTGATTGTTCCTGCAAAACTACAAGCATCTGTAATTATAGAGCATATCTACTCGTCTTTTTGTTCTCTAGGCTCCACAATTTCATAATAGAATAGACTTTTAAAGATTATGTATCCCAATCCTTTATTTTACAGATAGGGAAACTGAGGCCAAGAGAACTAAAATGTTATGTGTAACTAACTGTCTTTAAATATTGAAACGGAAGACTTGGAAAGAACTTGATTGTATTATTCAAGTATCTGAAGGGCTATCATACAGAAGAAAGATCTGACTTTTGCATCTTGGCCCCAGAGGGTAGAATAAGAACCAATAGGTAGAAGTTACAGGAAAATAGATTTGGAATCTATAAAAGGAAAAAAAATACTGATAATTAAAACTGTATAGCAATAGAATGGCCACCTTAGAGGTAGTGAGTTCTCTGTGATCAGGGGTCATCAAGAAGAGATTGAAAGGATCCCTGATCAGGAAAGTAGTAGAAGGGGTTCCCTATTGAAGGAAATAATGGACAAGATGGCAGCTGAGATTCCTTTGATCTTGGAGATTGTGATTCTATATTAGTGGCAGAGACAAGAAAAAGGCTTAGATGCTTGACTCCCAGTACTATGCTCCTTACACGGTACCATGCTGACCTTCATTAAAAATTCTCACCACAGGGGGAAGCTTCCTTTAAAATAACAGATTAAACCAGGCATGATGTCCCACACCTGTAGTGTTAGCAACCAAGGAGGTGGAGGCTGATAGATTGCTTGACTCTGGAGCTCTGTATTGCACTAGTACTAAAGTTAAAACCTCAATATACTCCTGATGACATGACTGAAATGACTCAGCAACAAAACTCCTGATGAGTCTCCAGGAATAGAGAAGGAGTGTGTGCCAGGTTACATAAAAGGAATAAACCAACCCAAGTCAGAAAAATAGCAGACCAAAGCTTTCATGTTGGTCAGAATGGGACCAGGACTGTAAGTGACTTCTAGCTTCTAGCTACTGGACGAAATAAAGGAAAGGAAGGGAGGGAGGGAGGATGGAAAGAAGGAAGGAAGGAAAAAAGGAAGGAAGGAAGGGAAGGAGGGAGGGAGGAAAGGAGAACAAGGGAGGGAGGGAAGAAAGGAAAGAGAGTCAAGCGAATTCCTAGATTAGTCATAGAATCAGAGACTTCAAGTTGGAAGAGCCACTTCAGGAATACTTCCTCCACAAGTCACTGGTCTACCTTTGCTTTTAATTTCTAGGAGCAGGTAGCTCACTACCTCACCAAGTAGCTCATTTTGTTGTAGATAGCTCTGAGTGTAGGGTCAATTAGGTGACTCAGTGGATAGAGTTCTGGTCCTAGAATCAAAAAGAACAGAATTCACATCTGACCTCAGACACCTTCTAGCAGTGTGACCCTATGCAAGTCACTTAATTTTATTTTTCTCAGTTTCCTTATCTGTAAGATGAGAAAGAAATAGCAAACCACTCCAGCATCTTTGCCAACAAAACCCCAAGTGGAGTCATGAGGAGTTGGACACAATCGAAACCACAAAAACAAAACAAACCTCTGATTGTTAAGTTTTTCTTTTTTTATAACGTTAGAGAACCTAATGTTATAGTGTGAAGAATGAGGACTTTACCTTGAAGGAGCCAGTTGATGAATGCCCGTGGGAAGAATTTCTCCTGCAAAAAGAAAAGTAAGAAAAAGAGATGCTATGGCTCATTGTCATGATGGTAACCTGGCTTCCTTGCCACTAACCTCAGAGCTCTATCTCCTCACCCTCACCGCCTCTAAGAAGCATTTCAAGATAAGCCCTATTCCTCTCTGCCTCCTTTACTTTGAGCCCCTTAGCATCCACATATTCAGTGTATACTGTCACTGTGCCAAAACTCTTGACAGTTGTTTTAAAACTTTTTGTATACATATTTTATCTGTTGGACATTGGCAGTAGAAGTAGTAATAATAGTGTAGTAATAGTAGTAGTACTAGTAGTAGTTGTAACTATAGTAGTAGTAATACTAGTAATGGTAGTAGTAGTAGAACTAGTAGTAGTTGTAACTATAGTAGTAGTAATAATAGTAATGGTAGTAGTACTAGTAGTAGTACCAGTAGTAGTTGTAACTATAGTAGTAGTAATAATAGTAATGGTAGTAGTAGTAGTAGTAGTACTAGTAGTAGTTGTAACTATAGTAGTAGTAATACTAGTAATGGTAGTAGTAGTGGTAGTACTAGTAGTAGTTGTAACTATAGTAGTAGTAATAATAGTAATGGTAGTAGTGGTTGTACTAGTAGTAGTTGTAACTATAGTAGTAGTAATAATA
>CM053769.1:345259563-345291406 GCA_028658325.1 Potorous gilbertii | reverse complement strand
TCTTCTTGACTCTAGGTCTAGTGCTCTATCCACTGCACAATTTAGCTGCCTTCACTGACTTACCTAGGAATGGAAAATAAGCTGATGAAGAAAACACTTCTCAGCTGTATGACTATCATGGCTTTTCTTCCCATCTCAGTATTCCATTTGTGTCTTCTTCATTCTACTGTGCTTTTACAAAGCTTTCCTCATGTGCCTTTTTGTACGTGTATGTGGATTCTACAGTGGCTATGCTTACCAGTTATCAACTTTCCAAGATCTCTTAGGAAAGGGGAGTGAATGTCAGTAGTGCATCACTGGTATTTAGTAAGTGCCTAGTGAATACTTGTTGACTGACTGATGAGATCCATTCAGGAAGTCATGTAGCTTCTTATAAGTCTCTTCTTCATCATCATAACTTTCTCCCCTATTCCTGACAGACTCTTGTTGGAGAGGCTGGAGGAGGTCTGATTGACTATCCATTGGGTCGACCAGCCACCATGCCAAGGCCCAAGATGCCAGAATTGCCACCCATGGGTGACTCAACCAATTCCCAACTTGCAATTTCTGCCAACTTTCTGGGTTCAGTGTTGGCTCTCCTGCAGAAGCAAGGAGCACTGGATATAGACATCACTGATGGCATGGTAAGTAATCCCACTTGGACCCATTTAGTCTGGGATATCTCCTAGCTGACCTTGTGCCAGGTCAGGCATGGAGGCAAATATCTACATAAAATGTAGAATTTAGAGGGGCATGGTACCACAGGGATCTTCTACCAGGAATTCTTAACAGGGTCGGTAGAGTTTCAAAAAATATTATAACTGTATTTCAATATAATTGTTTCCCTTTGTAATTCAATATATTTTGCTTAAAGCATTTAAAATAATTATTTTGAGAGGGATGTATAGGTTTCATGAGAATGCCCCAGATCTAATTTAAGCCCTTATTTCATAGTTGGGCATATATTGTTCCTATTTTACAGACATAGGTCCAGAGAGGGGAAGTAAATTACACTGGGCCACACAGTTAGCAAGAGCCAGAGTCAGGATTCAATTTTGGGTCTCAATGTCCTTCCCACAGTGTACATCAAACTTTCTTTCTTCCTCACTTTCTCTATTACACTGTTACATCATTTGATGTGTGAAAAACTTTACCAATCTACCGTTTGTTTGAACTATTTGGTCCTTGTAGTTTGGAAATATTCAGCAAATGCCATTTAATCAGTCAATGTTGGTGCTGTTTTAATGGAGTAGTATTCTTACCCCTTACTAAAGTTCTGCTGATACCTCACTGTAGTGTGGAGGTGATCCTGTATTCTTTAGGACTGTGCCAATGGATGGAAAGCTCTGTCAGGCCAAGACGGATGGCTTGAGTATGGGCCTTGAGACTGGTTGTGCACCTGGCATTTGAGAACCAGCTCAGCTCCTCTCCATAAACTTGACCACAAGGGGATTATTAATACTATGATTAATGCCACAATTTATGATGACTACCAATAGACCAAGATCTTCATTGGTGGAGGAAGTCTGCACATAGATGAAATAAGAGAGGGTTTGAACTATTGAAATATATAAATATGTATATGTATTCAATACACACATACATGTGCATACAAGCATATATGTGTACACTGTATATATAATATATGTGCACATTATGCAGAGGCACATGTGTATGTATGCTCACATGTATACATATGTATACATAGCACACGCATTATATGTACACATATCTGTATATATGATGGGGAAAGCACCATTGTTATTTCCTCTGCATGCTGCTCTTGTTAACCATTCTTGTGATAAAGTTGTTGTTCAGTCATTTCAATGATGTCTGACTCTTTGTGATCACATTTGGGGTTTTCTTGGCAGATACAAAGAAGTGGTTTGCCACTTTCTTCTCTAGCTCATTTTACAGATGAGGAATCTGAGGCAAACAGGGTTAAGTGACTTGCCCGGGATCACAAAGTTAGTAAATAGCTGAGGCTAGATTTGAACTTAGATCTTCCTGATTCCAGGACTGGTGTTTTATCTGCTGCACCCAGTCCATGTAAACTAGGCACCACCTGGCAAAAGTAAATGGAATTGCAAGTAGAGTGTGGCAAAACCCAGAAACTAGCCTTTCTAAGGTTGGCTTTGTAAATCCAGACCTCTTGAATGGTAGTCTATGTGAAAAGTAGTTTGACTTTTTCATGGGACTGAATTTTTTTTTTACCTTGTGGAGAATATCTAAATCCCTAGGGATTCATTCCGAACATCTGTTGTAGGAAGGTTCACTGAAATCATCTTTATTTCTCTTTACAGTTTCCTGAGCTCCCTCCTCTAACCACATCCACTCTGGGGGCACTGATCCCTAAGGTGAGTGAGGTTGTGTGATCTGGGGGTTGGTCCTTAGAGTTCTGCTCTATCCTGATTCCCCGTGAAGTCTTCATCAACTTTAAGAAGGTCAACTTCACAACAGCCCTAGGAAGAAGCCAGCTCAGGTGTTACTATTTTCAGTTTAAAAAGGAAGAAACTGAGGCTAAAAGAGGTTAATGCCTTGTTCAAGAAAACACAGCCAGTAAAGACTGGATTGGATTGGAAGAAAAGATGCCTGGCAATCTGGAGTATTCTTTCCTTTGTCAGGTGCATTGTGGTGGTGGTGAGGCTTTTCATGGGCCATTAGGTAGAGTCTCTGAGACCAAGCCCTAAGACAGAGAGGGAAGAGTGAGGTGGGGATTGATTTCCAAGGCTTGATAATAACAGCAGAGACAATGGATCATAAAGAGTTTTAAGCTACATAGTCCTTTATATACATGACTTTATTTGGTCCTCATAATGACCTCATGAGGGAGGCAGCCTAAGTATTACTGCCTCCACTTTAAAGGAAAGGAAACTAGGGCAATAAGAAGCTACTTAAAATAGCATGACTAGTGTTATCATCACAGATCTTTTGAGTCTGAGTGTAGATGATCAAAGTGCGATTTGACTAAATAATTAGGAAACTCTCTTCTCAAAGGAAAAGTAACACTAAGAGATTCTATCAAAGTCGGTGGGACCTGAGCTAGGTAAACTGCAGATTTATCTTACTTCATTTAGTAAGCATGGAATCACCAACCCGTAGACTTTTGGAGATGGAAGAGACCTCAGATGTCAGACTCATTTTACCAGTCTCAGAGTTGGAAGGGTTCTTAGAATAAAGGGCATAAAGCATCAGAACCAGAAGGGACTTTAGAATGTATAGTATTATAGTTGTAAGGGACTTTGGGACAAAGATCTAGAAGAGAGTTGAAAGTCTAATCCCCTCACTTTATAAATTTGTAGAAGAATTCTGTGTCCAAGTATCAGGAACCCCATAGCTATAGGAAACCCTTCCTAATTCAAGGAAAGTTGACTGTCCTCTATTTTCCTGCATGATTTACTGACGAAGACTCCAGAGTCAAATGGTCTCACTTTTTCATTGTCTGTGCTTCTCTAGGTTTTCCAGCAGTATCCAGAGTCACGACCATTGACCATAAGAATCCAGGTCCCCCATCCTCCTGATGTCTCTTTACAAAAAGATGAAGCTCTGGTGAAGGTCTTTGCTACTTCCGAAATCATGGTGTCCCAGCCAAATGATGTAGAAACTACTATCTGTCTTCTAGATGTGGTAAGTTCTTGGAAAAAGAATGTCACTGTGACCTGACTCCTAAAAACTTAATGATCAGATAGAATAAAGTTTCTCTGGGGGATTAAAACCCCTTTCTAAGTATACTAAGGATGAATGACTTCCATTTTTGATGGTGGAGAAGAACAGCCATTTCTAAAGTACTTACTATAGGCTCTCCATGATAAAGCATTATTTTTTTTCTCTTTCTGATTATGGGTAGAGAACATTGTTTCTCCTAAACTGGGCCAGTGAGTGAGTGATTCACAGACAAAATTATTCAAAGGAGACGAGGGATGTTTAGCCTGGAGAGGGAAACACAGAATCATTGGAAGGTATCTTTGGGGTCATTTAGTCCATCCTTCTCTAATAAATGGCTCCTCTTAACCTATTTTCAAAAATCCAAGAGTTGTCATGGCAAAGATTGTTTGCCTTTCTGCTTGACCTCAGAGGAGAGAATTAGGGACAATAGTTGGAAGTTAGGAGGAGGCAGATTTTGATTCAATAAAAGGAAGATATTTCTAATACTCACAGTGATCCAATAATGACTCCAAAAGTAGTGAGCTTCCTCTCACCAGACGTTTTCAAGCAGAGTTTGGCTGTCATGTTGTAGATGGGATTTCCACTTCAGGTAGAAATGTCTGAGGTCTTTTCCAAAGCAACTGATGAGACTCATCTTCTATTGATAGATCTTAATGAATCAGAAGTAAATGAAAATAACCCTGGAGTTGATGGAGGTCCCTCTATCTATAACTAGATGCCTGTTGTAGGAAGTGACACATCACTCTCAGGGAGATACAAGGAATGACAGTCTTGTCAGAAAATAAGTCATTCATGGAGAGATAATGTCCATGACCTTGATCTTATTGGCATTGAGATAACTCATAATTACAATTACAATACCAGTCCTTGCCATTTATATAATGCTTTATCATTTCCAAAGGGCTTTATAGACCTAATCTCAACAGATCCTCACAGCAGTCTTCTTGAGTACACTAGTTCAGGGATTATTATCAACATTGGTGTAGGATAAAATGAAGATCTAGAGAAATAAAATGATTTGTCCCATGTCACACAGTTAAATAGCAATAGAACCAAGTCTTATCCTCAGGGCTCCCAGATACCACCTTTTCCTATTATGTCAAGGCACTTCTTAGAAGTTACATTTCTTCTGTTGACATAGGGTTGTAGGCTGCTTCTGTCCCTCACACACCTTTCAAATATTTTCTGTTTTCAGAACACTGATCTCTTGGCCTTTTTTTCTGTGGAAGGTGATAAGCTTATGATTGATGCCAAGCTGGACAAGTAAGCAACTCATTAAGTCTGTCTGCTTTCCTTGCCCCATAATGGGTAAGGTTCACAGCTGGGATGAGAGGTGCTGATTCAGAGAATAACGCTTCTGATCATATTCTATATCCAACCCATCACCACTGAGAAACATACATTATCTTAACTGGATGCTTTCTTTTTATTAGGACAGAACTGACCTTGAAAACTTCAAATGTGGGCAATTTTGATGTAAGTGTCAAATTCTTGGAGGAGGAAAAGGGAAGCTATTGTGACAACATCACAGGATGTCAGAGCTAGAAGAGATTTAGAACATATAGAAATAGAGGGTCAGATCATGAAAGGATCTTAGAGATTATCTAATCCTGGCCCCTTGTTTAATATGTAGGGAAACTGAGGTCCAGAGAAGGGAAATGACTTGTCTAAGGCCAAAGGGACAAAACTAGAGCTCAAACCCAGGTCTTGACTCTCAGCTCAGGGCTTCTTTCAATACATCACAGATAGTACATCACACTTTCATCAAGGAGGGAGCCAGCAAGGACTCTTGTCTCTTACTGGGTAAGATCCCTCATGCTCCATCACCTTCGGTGTTTTCCCCATGCATATCAGAACCCATGAAATAATTAGTCTTCAACAGCCTTCAGGACTGATGTTCAACAATTAGGCACTACCTAATTAATTAATCAATCAGGGGGCTATGTCTGCCTACAGTGCTTCATGCACTTTAAGGTCTCATTGATTATAATACTGAGATGTCACTTGTTGAATTTAAAAAAATGAGCTACTGTAGTCCTTATACACTGACTTTTGAGATGGCCTTTTGGACCCCCAAGTAGTGTTACTGAGTCTGCATATGTGGTAGTTCTATAGGATGGAGCTGAAAAAACACTGGGTTTGAGATTTGACTTCTGCTGCTTATTCATGATGTAAAACCTTGGACAAATGAGTTTTCCTCTCTGGGCCTCTATTTCCTCCCCCTATAAAATGAGAATGTTGGGTTGAATGATTTATCTCGAGGTCCTTGAGGGTAGGGTATTATCCTGTTTCTATATCTATATCCCTAACACCCAGGAGAGGACCTGACATATTCTTCCTTTTCTTTCTTTAGAGCAGCCCTGTGATTTAATTGGTAAAGGGAGCTGATTCTCTGTGAGGAAACTCCCTCTAAAATGCAGATTAGTAACTTTGAGCTTTAGAGAGTTGCCTGGACACTAAGAAGTTAAATGACTTGTCTTGGATCTTGAAGGCAGCATTTGTCACAGATGGGTTTTGAACTGAGGTCTAAGGGCAGCTCTCTATCCACTATGCTATGATCTGCTGCCTCTCCTATAATTTTGTGCCTGACATATAGTAGGTGCATAATAATACTTATTGATTGATTACTTCCTTTAATCAATTTAAAATCCAGGCCTTAAAGATCATATTTTTTTAAGGGGAGTTGGGGAAGGTCTCTGGGTTACAGCTAAGCAATTGCTCCCATTTTTAAAGCTTCTTAAAATCATTTTCTTCTCCTTGATAGGTTGGCTTGATGGAAGTGCTGGTCGGCAAGATTTTTGACCTTGCTTTCATGCCGGCAATGAATGGTAATGACAGCTACCAATTTTTTGTAGAGAGATTATCATGTGTGTCATACATTCTAATTTCACACTTATGAGCACAGTAGCTAATTTCAAATCAATTGAGTTCAAATTTGAGGTAGTTATTGAGTATACTACAATGTCATTCCTGTAATAGCATAATACCTCATTTTCCTGGCATTGTCAAGGTCCTCTGATCCATGTAATTGGATTTTTCAAATAATTGAAGATCACCCTTTGCCTTTTAGGAGGTATTTTTTTTTTTTACTCTAACAATTTTGGATGCAAATCTTCTTAAAATATATGACATACTTCTTCCTTTTAAAGGATAACCCACAAAACAAAATAGAAATCTTTAAAGATTTAGGGTCATCATTCTGAATATTACTCAAATGGGCTATTCTACCCCTTGGACCTATTGAATGCATAGAACCCTAGAGTTATCTGACTCTGGGATGGCTCTGATAGTTAAATAAAAATCAAAGAATTTGAGAACATTGAATATAAAATATCAGAACTAGAAGGGAACTTAGAGCTCAGAAAATTAGAGCTGGGAAGGACCTTAGAGCCTGTCTAGTTCAACCACCTCATTTTTCATAGGAGGAAACAGCCTCAGAGTGGAGGAAGTGAGCTGGCTAAGGTCACATAGAAGACAGAGGCTGGAATCCAAGATCTCTCCCTTCTAGTGCCAAGTTCTGACCCTCTTTCTTTACTCCCTCTGGGCACCTTAGAATGAACCTCACTACTCTCTATCACAGTCAGCCTCTTAGACAATGTAATAAGAGGAATTTTCATTGTACCTGCTATAATATGGATCAGTTCTGTCTGCAATAAGTCAGCTGGTCAACAAGTGTTCGTTAATTATATACTATGTAATAGGCACATGTACTAAGGATACAAAGAAAAGCAAAAAAGAGTCCCTGCTCCCAAGGAATTTAGATTCTAGTAAAGAAGAAAACATGTGACAACGAAGTACCTTCAAGATATGTGTGGAGCCCCTACTTGTAGGGTTTGTATTGTCTATTTAAGTTGTATATTTCCATATAGGTTGTCAAGTACGTGTTATGGGAAGGTATGGATAAATATCTTTAGAATCTTGCCCATCTCTCTCAAAGGGAGACGTTGATGCCTCCCTGGATTGGAGTAGAAGGGGCGCTGAGGCTGGCCTCTCTGTTCTTCTCTAAGAGAGGTACCAGACTAGGACTATATCTCTCTGCTCCGCTAAACATCGCTGATCTAGGGGCACTGTTTTTCTAGGTTCCAAAGCAACAAAGCCAGTAGATTCTTTGGTCCTTTCCTTTAAATGAGGAGTGTACACCAAGTTTACATATGCAGGCTTGACTCCTAAAGCTAATTGTACAGAACACAATCACAAATGGTAAAAAGTGAGTAAACTATTTATCCCAGCAAACAGAAAATAAAAATTGGAAAATTCTTTCAGATTACAATATGCCAAAAATACAAGTGAGTAAATGAATTCTTTAGAGGGGTATGAACTGAAATCTCATTTTACTGATATGGGCCCTGATCTCACACAAGGAGAAATTCCTTAATGTTTCTTAGGAGGCAAACCAGAAATCAGGGACATGTTGAGGCTTCTTTACATGTCTTTTCCTTCCCAAAACCTTTTCTTTTCCTTTTTGTATTGGTTTTTCCTTGAAGCTTTCTTCAAGAAACAACAACAAAATGTGTCTCTCTTGAAGAGTAAATCCAATGGATCTCTCTTCTCCAAATCTCTTGTATCTTGCTCTCATGGAAGCATGAAGCACCGAGTCATCGTTGTTTCACCAATTAGGAAAGTCTTATACAAAATGGTTTTTATTTAACTATGGGTTACCTTCATATGGAGTAGATTGAGACCTTCCACATGAGGTAGCTGCCATCCCTTGTGCTGCACTGATCATACCTGCCTGCCTCTTTTCATAGCTGTGCTGGGCTCTGGAGTGCCACTTCCCAAAATATTGAACATTGACTTCAGCAATGCCGATATTGACGTCTTGGAGGTGAGGGTATTTGGCATGATGAATTTACTTTCTCCTGTGTGGTGTCTGATTATTTTCCCTCCCATTCACCCATCTACCCTCTTTTCAACTCAACCTATTTACCAAGAGATAACATCCAGGGCCCAAAGCAATCAGGCCTTAGGAGTCTTTTGCGGTTTGATTTCTGTCATCATAATAGCTCATTTCCATAGCCTATCCTGTTTACAAAGTACTATTGCCTACATTTCATCTCATCGTCACCATAGCCCTGTGAGTGAGGCAAGGTAGGGCTTATTATCTTCATCTTACAGATGAGAAAATTGAAGCACATAGAGGTTAGGTAATTTACCCAGGATCACATCAGTCTCTAAGACCAATGAGATTTCTACTACACCTGCTGCTTTTCTGGTTCCACTGGGAATCTGGACCAACAAGCCCTTCCACATGTCCAAGGAAGATGAAAGTATATTTGTAGTCAAGAGACTTGGGGCACTGGAGCAGGCACTGAGCCAGAAGGGGGCTTTCGGAAACATGACCGAGGACAGAGAACTAAATGGAATCCCTGTAGACTTGCTGACTTTTCAAACCCACACCAGAAATTTGTTCTGTGGCACTATTTATTCTGGAAGGGATTTCTAATCCAAATCAATTCAGCACATGTTTAGCTCTCCATTCAGAACTGGGAACATAAAGTTGAAAAACAACATAGCTCCTGTGTTTAAAGGGTTTAAAGTGGATACAGCATGTATGTTGATTGGCTTACTAAAAATAGAGGGTAATAGGGTTGGAGGGGAGAGCCAAAGGGTTTTAGGAAAATTTGGAGAGATAGAGAATACTTTCAGATGTGGGGAACAGAGCTATCAAGGAAAACTCAGAGCAGACAGAAGCTAGTCTGAGCCTTCAATAAATGGGAATGAGAAGGAAATGTGTTCTGGTCATGCAGCACTGGTCTGCTTGAATCTGAGGAACTTGATATGGGCTTGTCTACCTTGGACCCTATCCAAAGGGTGTAAGTACTGAAGCCTTTGTCTTTGATTACTCCACTAGGGCTTCATTTTAAGGCCATCTTTCTTTCAAGGTTGACCTATGACACACACCCTGAGGATAGTACTACAGGGGACACCTTGTGAAATCCTTTTGTCATTTTCCTCACCAAGTTCTCACTAACTGCAAAGCTCTCTTTCTCAAGGGACAGATCTGACCTGAATTTCTGTGCTTTGTTCCTTTAGGACCTCCTTGTGTTGAGTGCATGAGTTCAAGAAGGCCAAGGCATGGAGCTGTAAGCCTCTTCTTTCCATCTACAAGTTGATACTCCGTAGCACCATCATCACAGCTTGGAAGAAAACAGGACCATATTCTATTTCACTATCATCTCATGAAGATAGTGCCTGAGCCCATCTTTCTCCCCAGAAGACATCTGTCACCAAAAGCTAACTTGGTTGAGATAGACTTAGACAAACCCATGGTTTGCTCCAAAGCAATTGATTTTCTCAGTTTGCTGAACTGAGGTCAAGACCAGCCAGAAAGATGTGGTCCAGGGCTGTGGAGAGGAGGATGTTTTGAACATTGTTTGTTGTTCATGTTGCTCTTTCAATAAAGATTCCCCTTTCTCTGCACTTCAGATGGGGATGAGTTTCCATAATGGCGCCACCAGTGATCTTTCCACCACCCCATGCTGCCTCATGGCATAATATCAGTTTCCTGGAGAGCTAGGATTCCTAGTTTCCAGTCATCTTGGGTATAAATTTAGGAGAGGGGTGGTCTCAGAGCCAGCCTTCAGTAGCTTCAAGGCCCCCATGCTGGAAACACTGACAGTGTAGCAGTTCAAGTTGCTTCTGTTCCAAAATTTCTAGGCCTTTTAGGATAAGAGGCAGTGTGATGTAGTAGAAAGACGACTGTATTGGGCAATAGAAGACTTGGGGTTCCACTCCAAGTTCTGATATTTACCATGTGATTTCACGTATCTGGACTCAATTTCTTCCTTTGTAAAAGAAGAAGGTTGCACTAGATGATCTTTTAAATACCTTCCAGATACAAGTCCTCCGATATTCCAATTCCAGTGAGTCTTTGATCTTACTGTTCTGAGTATTCTCTCCAGATTGGAACCCATGCTTCTTACTACTTGTGTGACTTTTGGTGAGGCCCTTCCCCTTTTTTGGGCCTATGACAATTAGACAAGATGCTCTCTAGGGTTCATTCCAGCTCTACATTTAAGATCCTAGAGTCCCAAGGTCCCTTCCAACACTATATCTTATAAGCCTATGAAATACCCCAAGCCTGAATTCAAAGCCTAGGATGTGGTACCAGTTACAGACAAAAATAATGATGATGATTATAAATTGAGGAGACAGGAAACTTAGTTTCTGCTTTGACAAACACTTGCTGTTTAATTTTGGAACAGTCCCTTTCTTCTCTGGGCTTTAGCAAAATGAGGGAATTTGACTAGATGGTCTCTCTGGTCTTTCCTAGTTGTGACTGTGATCTTGTTTTTTCACTGTGAAAAGGTAACTGGTCTCTTGGATTCCAGTAGTAAGCGATATTACTCAATTGTATACCCTGGTTCCATTGCCAGGCTACTTGAAGCTCACTGTTAGTCATCAGTAGTGTCCTCATATATCACGTACCACACACACACACACACACACACACACACACACACACACACACTACCTCAGGAATTAGGTTAATACAAAAGCCACATTGTGAGGTTGAACAAGCCCCTGGATGGCCCCAAGACACTTGGTACAACTGAAATCTGAGAGCCTCTTGTTCTTGTTTGGCACTCCAATGCATTCTGTCTCATTAATCATGCCTGTTAATTATTTTTTTGGGGAGGAGTATCACCTGTTGTGTCCATGGGGCCCATCTGTAATTGGCAGTTGGGTGTTAGTCCTCCAGCCATTAGAGTTAACCTGTACTTTGGCTCCTGATAAGTATGTGAGGGCTACCCCTTGAACCATCAGTGATAATGATATTAAACATACAAAAATTGACCATATATTAGGACGTAAAAATTTTAGAGTTAAAAATAGAAAAGAGGAAATACTGAAAGTATCCTTTCCAGATTATAATGCAATAAAAATTATATTTAATAAGGGACCTTATTTAATAAAGGGTCTACTTTAATAAGGGACCAAGTAGATTAAAAACTACTTGGAGTTAAACAACCTAACCTTAATGAATAAGTTAAAGAACAAATCATAGAAACAATCAATAATTTCATTAAAGAGAATGGCAATAATGAAATATATAAAAAACCATAGGTTGTAGCAAAAGCAATAATTAGAGGAAAATTAATATCTCTAAATGCTTACACCAAAAAAATAGGGAAAGAGCAGACTAATGAAGTAGGTATGCAATTAAAAAAAATTTTAGAAAAAGAACAAACTAAAAATTCCCAATTAAACACTAAATTAGGAATCCTAAAAATTAAAGGTGAGATTAATAACATTGATTGTAAAAAAATTAAATCAATAAATAAAACTAAGAATTGGTTTTATGAAAAAAACCCAGTAAAATAGATAAATAATTGGTTAATTTGATTAAAAAAAGAAAACCGAATCACTAGTATTAAAAATGAAAAAGGTGACTATACCACTAACAAAGATAAAATTGAAGAATTATAAGGAGTTATTTTGATCAACTATATGCCAATAAATTTAACAATTTAAGTGAAATGGAAGAATATTTGCAAAAATATACTTAGATTAGCGGAAGAGGAAATAGAATATCTAAATAGATTTATTTTAGAAAAAGAAATTGAACAAGACATAAAAGAACTTCTTGAAAAAAAAGCACCTGGACTAGACAGATTTACAAGAGGATTTTATCCAACATTTACAGATGAACTAATTCCTATATAATAATGAATTTCTTGGAATAATAGACAAAGAAGGAATCCTACCAAACTCTTTTTATGAAACAAATATGACACTGATATCTAAACCAGAGAGAGTGAAAACAGAGAAACAAAATTATGAGATCAATCTCATTAATGATTAGGGATGCGAATGAATAAATAAATTAAATGCTAGGCAAAAGATTACAACAATATATTACAAAGTTCATACATTATGACCAAGCAGGAATTATACCAGGAATGTAGGGATGGTTTAACATAAGGAAAACTATTAACATAATTGATTATTTCAATAATAAAAGATAAAATCACATAATCATATCAGTAGATGCAGAAAAAGTATTTGATAAAATACAACACTCATTTCTACTAAAAACACTTGAAAGTATATGTATAAACGGACTTTTCCTTAAATTGATGAAAAGTATTTACTTAAAACCATCAGCAAACATTATTTGTAATGGTGATTATCCAGAAGCCTTTTCAACAAGATCATGTGTGAAACAAGGATGCCAACTGTCACCAATATTATTCAATATTATATTCAAAATCCTAGCAATGGTAATAAGAGAAGAAAAAGAAATAGAAGGAATCAGAATAAGGAATGAGGTAATAAAACTATCTCTTTTTTCAACTGATATGATGATATACTTAGAAAATCCCAAAGACCCAACTAAAAAGTTAGTTGAAATAATGAAGAATTTTTAGCAACATAACAGGATATAAAGTAAATCTACATAAATCATCAGCATTTCTGTGTATCACAAAAAAACCCCTGTAAGAAGTGTAGTAAGAGATACTCCATTCAAAATAATTCTAGATAGGATAAAATATCTGGAAGCACACCTACCAAAACAATCACAGGAACCATATCAATAATATTATAAAAATACCCAAACTTTTTGTACATATAAAATCAAATGTAACTCAAATCAAATATTAATTGTTGATAAGTAGGCAGAGCTAATATGTTAAAATGACAATTTAACCTAAATTAATTTATATTTTCAATACCATCTCAATTAAATTATCAAAAATATAATTTTACTGAATTAGAAAAAAAGAAATAACAAATTCATTTGGAAGAACAAAAAGTGAAGAATATCAAAGGAACTAATGAAAAAAATGTAAAAGAATGAAATTGAGCAGTACCTGATCTTAAACTATATTATAAGGTTGTAATTGTCAAAATTACTAGCACTGACTAAGAAATAGAGTGGTAGATTAGTGGACTAGACTAGACATACAACTTATAGCAGCAAATAAATATAATAAACTTGTATCTGATAAGGGTAAAACTTAAGTTTTGGGGATAAGAATTCATTGTTTGGTAAAAATGGTTGGGAAAACTAGAAAGCAGTCTGGCAGAAATCAGTCATAAATCAATATCTAAACCATCTATCAAATATAAGTTTAGAATGGAGACATGACATGGATTTAAAGAGAAATATTGTAAGAAAATTTAAAGAACATGGAACATATGACTTATCAGACTTATGGACAGGTGAGTAATTTGTGAATAAACAAGAGATAGTGATGTGAGGTGTAAAATGGATAATTTTGATGACATTAAATTAAAAGGTTTTTGGACAAATAAAACAAATGTAGCCAAGATCAGAAGAAAAGCAGAAAATTGGGGGAAAATTTTTATATACAAATTCTCAGATAAAAGTTTTATCTGAAATATAGAAAGAACTTTTTCAAATCTGTATTCTTATAGAAGTTATTACAAGTCATTCTCCAGTTGATAAGTGTTCAAAACGTATGAACAGGCAGATTTCCAATGAAGAAATCAAGACAATTTATAATCACATAAGATCCTTCAAATAATTATTGACTAGAGAAACACAAATTAAAATGATTTGAGATTTTATCTTACACATTTCAGATTGGCTAAAGTGATTGAAGGGGAAAGTGACAAATGTTGGAGGAGATATGGAAAAATTGGGACACTAATTCACTGTTGATGGTGGGACTGTGAACTGATCCAACCATTTTAGAGAACAATCTGAAATTATGCCCGAAGTGTTATTAAACTGCCTATACCCTTTGATCTAGCAATGCCACTACTAGGTCTGTTTCCCAAGATGTTTGGGAAAAAAGAAAATAATTTATATGTTCTAAAATATTTATAGAGGTTCTCTTTGTGGTGGCAAAGAAGCAGAAATTATGAGGATGCCTATCAATTGAGGAAATGACTTCAACAACCTGTGGTAGATGATTGTGATGGAACAGTACTGTGCTATAGGAAAGGATGAACTTGATGATCTTAGAAAAACATACATAGATGCATGAAAAAATGAAGAACCAAGTAAGCAGAACCTGGAGAACACTTGTATACACTGCATGTAGTAACAACAATATTGTTTTAAGACCAATATTGAGTTATTAAGTTACTTTGACTATTATAAATATCCAAATTAACTGTCAAGAACATGTGAAGAAAGATGCTATCTGAATCTAGAGAAAGAACTGATAAATAGAAGTATATAGTGAGTGGTGTTAAATATATACATATTTGTGTCTAGTGGTAGCCATCTCTAAGGCAGGATGGGGGATTGGGAGGAAAAAATAAAGGAAAAAAAGTTACATGATATTTTATTATGTATTTAAAAGGAGTAGCAAGTTGTACATAATAGATTTGCAGTTTCATGCATGATAATATTTTTCTATTCTACTATGTTATGGAAATGTTTGTTTTGTTTCTTAAGTTCAGAATGAAATAAACATTTAAAAAATTAAATAAAATTAAATTTACATATTACGTTACATATTACATATTTCCTCTCTGCTACTCTTTCAGGCAGAGGGTTATTATCCTCTCTTTATAGATGAGGAAGCTGGGGATCACAAGGTGAAATAACTTGTATCAAAGCCAGGATTTGAATCTAGTTCTTCTGATTCTGAGTTGAAAACACTTTCTACTATGCTAAGTAGTAAATTGTGTAACTATGCCCACTCCTTGTGCTTCTAGGTGATACAAAGGATAGAGTGTGCAGGGCCTGAAGTCAGGAAGACTTATCTTTATGAGTTGAATCTGGGTGAGTCACTCAACCCTGTTTACCTCAGTTCCTCATCTGTAAAATGAGCTGGAGAAGGACATGACAAACCACTTCAGTATCTTTGCCAAGAAAACCCCAGATGGGATCACAGAGACTCAGATTCAGCTGAAAACAAAGCTCTACCCTTGTACAAAAGCTCTGAAGATGTTTTCTTTTCTTCATCAATGATATATTGCTTCAAACAGGAGAAGAAAATATAAGCAGCAAATTGCTTTCACTCAATCAGATACCCAATGGGATTTGAAAATATCTGGATGATTAATTATGTCTGTTTGACTTCTTTCTGTATGTTTCAATGTCACTGTCACCATCTTGATAGTCATCCAAACAGGTATGGCCAAATCATGCACTGGGGCTACATATGATTCTTTAGAAATCTCAGAATCATTGAATATTAGGAGGGGAATGGACCTTAGAAACCACCTGACCCCATCCCTTTAGTTTAGAGATTGGGAAACTGAGACAAGGCAAATTAGAATGACTTCCCCAAGGTCACACAACTAGTAACACACAGCTGGAACTCAGATCCAAAGCTTTTGATAGTGTTTTCTTCTATGGCACACTTGCCCTCTTCACTCCATGAGTAGCACACGGGGTGCTCTAACAAACCTGCCAGAAACTGTTTGTCAGAAGGTTGAAGGAAAGTTTGTTCATTGTAGGGATGTTAGCCAATCTCTACAATGTTAGTATCAAATCGATTTCAACTAATAGAGTTGGGCCAATGGAACCTATTCTTAAAGAGCATTGAGTTCAATGTCTTCTTTTGAGAGAGGAGAATATTGAGACTGAGAGATAACTTGTTCCAGGACATATAGTGATTTATGGTTTAGTTATGACTAGAGGCCAAATCTTTGGACTTCTGGACTAGAATTGTTTTTGTTACACCAATCACATCCTCAAATAAAGAACTTCCCACTTTTTAGAACTTTACAGACCTCTGAAGGGGCTACTTGGTCAATATTTATACTGGGAAAGAGGTAATGTATTATGCCAACTCAAGGAGAGGATCATATAATAAAAAACACAGAACTTCAAAATTGAAAGGTTTTTAGACCTCATGTAACTCCTCATTTTATAGATGTGGAGACTTAGGCCCAAAGAGGAGTCTGTAGGATATTACAGAGAGAGTGAAAGGACCTGATTTCAAGTCCTTTGGGAAAATCTCCATCTCTGGGCCCCAGTTTCCTCTTCTGTAAAATGAGGAGGTTGGATTCAATGATATCTCTTTTTAATTCATTCCAGCTCTAGGTAGGTAATCCATAAATCTATGGGCTAAACATCATGTGGTACGTGAGAACTGAGGCCTCATCACAACCAGTCCAATGGTTGAAAATGGTAGAGGGTTTGGGGGAGAGGGTATGTGGGACTGTAAGGGCACCTGTTGTGCTAGTGTGGAAGCTTCATTCTGAAAATAAAGGAAAAAGTTGCAATATATAGGGTGGGAGTGGGAGGGAGATGGAGGGTTGCTATATTTAGGGGGGAGAAGGGTAGAGATGAACTAGGAGCTTAGAATTTCAGCTAAAAGAGAATAGCCTCTTGGGGATTTTCCAACCTGGGATGGAGGTTGACTCATCCTGTAGGGGGTTTCTGATAATATTCCAGGAAAGGGTACCCTAAAGATCCATAGTTTATGGACCCTCCTCCAACTTTCTTTACAGGAATGGAGAAGGACCCGAACCTGCTCTCTCTATTTCCTCCTTCTTCAATGCCAGGTTATGATCACATCAGGACATGTGGTCTGGATATGATGTCCAACTTAGTCCAGAGGGTTATTTGTTTTCCTCCTCCTATTGAATGAACTGTGAAAAAGGTTCAGCCTCCCTCGCTCAGACTCCAAACTGACCTCAAGCAATCCTTCTTGGCAAGGAAGTCAAAAATAGTCTCTGCGGCAGAAAATAAACTGACTCCTATGAACTCTGTCCCCCTGGATCTAAAAAATGATAATGAGAACTCACATTTCTATGGCACCGAAGGCCTAAGGCTTTCCTCACTATAGCCTGATCAGATAGATATTGAAGAGACTAAAGGGAAGTTCCCTGGGGGAAGTGACTTGCCCAAGATGATGTAATTGGCAAGAGACAAAGCACAAAAGGGGAATGGTTCATTAATCCCTTATCTTGAGAGGTACAAAAGCAGGGATGGAAAACTTCTGGACAATCCAGTTTGTTTTAGGAAAAACAGAAATGTCTGTTAACACTCACTTTTCTTTTTAGCACCTCTTTAGATGGCTCTGGAGGAGAAAGTAAGGTTCCTCCTCACTCAAATTCAAGTCAACAGCAAGTCACATCATTATCTCCCTGACGTCAGGGTCCTCTTTGAAAACAAAGGACAAACACAACAACCTATGCTAGATATAAAATGTATCTGTTAGTTAAGATATAAAGGCATCATGTCTAATCTGAATCAATCCTGTTTGATATGGCTAGATTTAGGCATAGTCAGAGGAAAGAAGGGAGAATCGTTGACCTGTATGTGTATATTTTTTTCTTCTTCCAGATTTATTTTTGGAAGAACAAAACCCCCAAATTTCCTAAATTCCTTGGGAAATTTGTTTTCCTCCCCAACATTTTTTAATTTTGTTCTAGAGTTTTCACATCTTTGTAGAAAAACTGAGTCCATTGGAGATGAAGTGCCTTGGACTGTTATTCCCCCTGATCCTTAATTCTCTTGTCTGTACAATGAGAGGCTTTGAATAGAATGAACATCCTGATGGTCCATTCTAACTATAATTCTATATTCAGTGGTCCCTCCTAGCTTGGGTATGCTGGGTTGGAAGGTCCCTTCCACTCTCACATTCTATATTCCAAGGTCCAACTCAGTTCTGATATTCTATATTCTTACATTCCTTCCAGTTCTAACATTCTATATTCTAAGGTCCTTCCCAGCCCTGCCTGACATTCTATGTTAAATTCCTTCTAAGTTTTAATGTTCTATGGGCTAATGTCTCTTCCAATTCTAACATTCTATGATGTAAGTAAGGTCTTTCCTGGCTTTGACATTCTAGGTAATATGTTCTTAAGATCCTTATGGTTCTGACTGATGTTCTGGTCTTTTTTGGTTCTGTGTCAACTATTGAAGCATCCTAGAATTACAGAATTTCGAAGACACAAGAGACTCCAGGGGTCATCCTGCTCAGTGCCGGGCTGGATGCTTTTTACATAACCCCTGCAACGATGAGTAGGCATACAAGTCTTTCTTAGACAAGGTGGGATAATGGATAGTGCTGTGAACTTGATATCTGGGGAGCTGGGTTCAAATTCTGCCCCACACACTTGTCAGCATTGTGATTATGGGTAAGTCATTTAATCTCTCAGGTCCTCAGTTTCCTCATTTGTAAAATGAGGGTAATAACACATATCTACCTTACAAGATTGTTGTTGTGAGGAATAGGTTCTGTAAACTTTAAGGAGCTAGAGAAATATGAGTTGTTGCTATTTCCGGGCCAGGCTTAACCTTGATTGTCTTCACCACTTTCGTCTTTGCATCTCAGAGTCAATGTTTCTGTCCCCACAGAAAATCTCCAAGACTCTAACTTTCCCTCCACTCTCCTGTACACACCTTCAACTCCTACTGGCTCTCTCCATAGCTTCTTCCCCAAATATCCCTCCCTACCCTGCCCAAGGAATCTGACTCCTTAGCCTCCCACTATTGAGAATATTGAGATTCCCTTTCAGGAATATTGAACACCACCATTAAAAAAATTTAAAAACTTCTCTGTCGCATTTAGAGTGCCATCATGAGTATTGAGAATGACTTAGAAGTTAGTAAGTCTCTTCCTCGTACACAACATTTCACCTCTTGCCCATGCCTTTGGATAGTCAAGAAGTTGTCCCTGGAATGCAATCGCATTTCACTTCTGTCTCCTACAATTCCCATCTTCTTCCCAACACAACTCAATTTCCAGCTCTTACACAAGACCTTCCTGATCTCCTCTTGAATCTCTTTAAATTACTTCTTATTATTTTGTATATATTCATTTGTGTACATGAGTATTCTCCAACAAGAACTTAAGCTCCCTGAGGGCAGGAACTAATCCATTTTTTGCATTTATGTCCCTAGTATATATATATATATATATATATATTTCTATTTCTATTTGCACAATGCCTGGTATGTAGCCATGACTTAAGTTTTAAATTCAGTTGAATATGGATTTCTTCATGAATGCTTTAACTTTTTTATTCAGGAATATTCAGATGTAATGAGAAGAGGTTGTCGGAGGGATCCCCCATTGTCTGCTGGACTGGAGAATTTCCATATTGTTGAGTCAGTCCCCTTTGAGTGGGCGCCATGCTTAGGCCACTTTTGGGAAGGTACTAGAATGCAAACTCAACTTTATGAGCAATGCACCATGGTTCAGAAGTTCAAAGTGGTTCCATGCTTACCTCCTATTACATAAATTCTGTCAGGAAATGTCCTTCAGGAATATTCAGAAACCACCTGAAATTGTGAGAATTTCAATAGGAATGTTATAGAGAATGTTCCCTAAGTCTTCTGATTCCCCTATGTACCAAAGATAAAGAGAGATCAAGCTCTGTCCCTTATTCCTTACCACATTCACCCGGAAGTGCCTCACCCGTATTTATCAGCCTAAAGGGTCAATGACAACTTTCCTCCAGTCAAACAGTTTCCTCATTCTTGCAGTTCACTGAGTACAGACTTATATAAGGGCCCCTTCCTGGCTGCCAATCCCATAATTATATGCAAACTGTGTGTGCTGGTCAACCTTGAGCCCCATCCCAGGTAAGTTCCCCAAGGTGGCCTTTATCCTACAAGCCTCCAATTTTTTCACAAGTTGCTTTAGAAGATAGTGGGAGAAGAAAAAAGTCATAGAATCATAGTTTGTTCCGGATCAACCTTCATCATACTATAACCAGAAAAACACTGAATTTGAAGATGAAAAGTCTGACTTCAAGCCCCAGTCATTTTCTACCTGAATAACCTTGGGTAAGTCACTTTATTTCTTTAGACCTCAGTTTCCTCATCTGTAAAATGGAGGAGTTGCATTGGTGATCTCTGAGACATCTTTCACTCTCTAAAGTTTCTCCATCTATTTTCTTGTACTCTTATGACCTGAATTTGAATCTTTGCTTCACCCCTACTGGGTGACCTTGGACAAATAATGTAGGCTCCTGCGATTGCTTCCTCTTTTACCAAATGAGGGTGTTGAACTAGATGACCTTTAGGGTTCCTTCCATTATTTGTAATAATGCTAACTTCCTGTTGTCTTGGAAGGTGAGTGGTATCTGACTCCAAATAAAGGGGAATTCTGCCCCCAAATCAAGCTATGGAATTAAGAAAGAAGAGATTCCTCAAATGTGGAAGTCCTCAGGCTTCCTGGCCAACTCACCAACTCCATATTTTACCTGGAATTCTGTGTGCTTGTCAAGGACACTAATAGGAAACAATCCTATTGAAATGTCAAGAGTGGTGATAACATCATGGGTTCAGCTACCCTTTCATTTGGAAATTTAACTTCCATGGCTGACATTTCCATGGAAATTTTTTTTTCTGATGATGGTTGGCATAGCCCCTCTTCATTCTCTCCCCTCCCCTGGTCATTGCTACAGTCACCAACAGAATTGGGGCAATAGTTGGTCAGAGGAACTCTTAGGGATGTGAAGGGACTGGTTGGACTGAGAAGATAAAGAGAATGGTTGCCTTCAAGGAGATGAAAGACTTAGAAGATTTGGGGACTGAAGAAGCAGAAATGGTAGACTGAGAGGGTCAGAAGACTGAAAGGACTAAGGGAATAAAGGCAATTAAGGTATTTAAGGAACAAAGAGATCATGCGTTAAGGAAAGGGAATAAGCATTTATATAGCACTTACTATGTGCTAGGCGTTGTGCTAAGTGCTTTACATATTTTATCTCATTTAATCCTCACAACAATTCTGCAAGGTAGATGATCTTATTATCTCCATTTTACAGTTTAGAAAACTGAAGTAAACAGAAGTTAAGTGACTTGCCCAGGGTCACATAGCAAATAAGTATTTGAGGCTGACTTTGAACTCAGGTCTATTCTGACTCAAACCTACTTTATCTATTCCTCTATCTAGCTTTCTCCTGGGTTTTAGAGGAGGAGCTGCAAGGAATCTTACAGGTCACCTACTTCAACCACATCAATTTACAGTCTTTCTACTCTATATTACCCCAACATATGGGAGGGAAGCAAATTAAAAAGGATAGGGAACTGAGGGGGCTAATGAAACTGACCATAGGATTATAGATGTAGAAACGGAAGGGACTTGAGAGATGAATGAATCTGATCTTTTCATTTTATAGATGAGGAAACTAAGGCTTAAGGAGGTTATGTGACCTGTCCAAGATAATACAGGTAGTAAGTCTCAGAGGTGGAATTTGAATCTGGATCCTCTGACTCCAGTATCTATGCTTTTCCCATCATTCCACAATGCTGAGGCAATTGAAAAGACTGGGTTGAGGAGACCAAAGGGTTTTAAGGCATCAAAGGGATTGGAGGTGAATCAAAGGGCCCTGAGTTGATTATTCTGTGGATTAACTCAGGACCAAGTGAACTAGTTCAAACTGGGGTGTGATGGATGGTGCAGATTCCCTTTTGTTACCTCATATTCTCCTCTTAGGCTGGCTTTTAGGATCCTCTCCAACTCTCTAGAATGGAGAATGTTTCCTCCATCTTCCTCTTCTCTCCTCTAACCACAACCATAGGGGGCAATAAACAGTGGCTTTGGGATCTCAGAATCATGAATCATGGAAATATATAGGTTCTCATCTCTGGAAGTGGCCTTAGAAGGCATCTGTTTCAACTCATATCTGAGCAGGAAGCCCCTCAGTCCCATCTCTGGTGAGTGGTCCTCTAGTCTCTACTGGATTATCTCTGGTAATAGAGAACTGACAATTGAATGAAAAGCTCCTAGTGGGTTATATATGGACCATCTTTCTGAGATGCTTGTAAACCAGGCATTCTTAGACTGACGAGAGCTCCCAGGTTCACTGAGCAAGACTTGTCATTGGGTCAGACTGGTTTTGATTTCATATGATTCAGATAAAATATGTTCCCTTCCTAGAGAGAGAACTAAAATAATCAGAGCGAAGATTAGGACGTACCAAGAATATGTTCAAAAGTCTTTGTGATTTCAAACTAGGTTAAAATTGCACCAAAACTTTCAGAACACTGTGTGTTTGTGTGTGCATGTGTGTAAGAATGTAGGTACAAATATGTATGTATGCGTGTATATGTATGTATGTTGGATGTGGCCAGTGCAGGAATTTGTTTTGACTTTTCATGTTTGTAACAGGGATTTCTCTCTCTCCCTTTTTCTGTCCCTCTCTCCCTCTCCCTTCTTCCCTTCCTTCCTTTTTCTCTTCCTTCCTTCTCTTCTTTTTTCCTATCTTTCTTCCTTTAACATGAATAACAAAATATTTTCATATGTAATTGAAATAAGTATGTTTAAATTTTATAAATTTATTTATTTATAATATAATTTATATATAGTAAATAATAAAATTATTTATAAATTTACATTTAAAATAGAAATAAATTTAATTGAAATAAATAAATAATTTAAAATAGATTTACTATTTAAAAATATGAGGCATCATGGTTTAGTGGAGAGAGCCTTGACTAGAAACCAAGAGATCCAGGTTATGCTTTCATCAGTTAGTCAATCAACAAGCATTTATTATACATTTACTCTGTTCCAGGTACTGTGCTAAACACTGAATATTCAAAAAAAGAAAGGAAAAAGCATGGTCCCTGTTTTCAAAAAGCTTAGATGCCTACTATGTTTCAGGCACTGTGTAACATCCTGGGGTTACAAAAACAAAAAGTTAAGTCTCTGGCCTGAAGGAGATTTCATTCCACTAGGAGTGACAACATATACATATATATGTATATATATATATATATATATATATATATATATATATATACATATATATGTATATATATGTATATATACACATACATAATAATAATGGCTAGTATTTATATTGTGCATTAAGGTTGCCAAAGCACCTTAGAAATATGTCATTTCATCTTCACAAAAAACTCTGGGAGGCAGATTCTACTATTATTCCCTTTTAAAAAATAAGAAACCTGAGATAGATGGGGCTTGACTGACATGATCACACAGCTAGTGTCTGAGGCCAGATTTGAACTCGGATCTTACTGACTCCAGGTACAGTGTACCCCTAGCTGCCTTAAATAAATTCAAAATAATTTGTATGAGAGCAGGGGAAGGAGAATACTAGAAGCTACGAGATGAGGAAAAACTTCACAAAGAAGGTAATGTGTGAGTCAAGTTTTGAAGAAAATTAGGAATTCTAAGAGATTAAGGAGAGGAAGCAGCACACTCAGGCATGAGGATCAATCTGTTCAAAGGCATGGAGGGAGGAATTTGAATGTCTTGTCTAAGGAACAGTAGAAGGCCATTTTGACATAGAGGCCATAAATATAATTAGGGCTGAGAGATAGGTTGGGACCAGGTCGTGAAGGGCTTTAAATGAGAGAGGAGCTTGTTTTTGATTCTAGAGCTCATGGGGAGCCAATGAACTTCACTGAGTAGGGAAGCAAAGTGATGAGAGCTGTGCTTTAGGAAAATCACTTTGGTAGTTTCATGGAGGATGGAATGGAGAAGGGAGAGACTTGAGGCAGAATGACCAATGAAGGGGCCACTGAAATGGTTCAGAGAAGTTAGAAAGACTGGGACTAGAGTGGGGGCTGTTTGAGAGGAGAAAAGAGGACACATAAAATATGGATTCGGGAGGTCAGGATCTTTGTCCTTTCCCTTATTTGGACCTCAACCTCCTCATCTATAAAATAAGGGTGTTGGAATGAATTATGCCTAAGAGTTTTCTCCAAGGACCTTACATATTTGTACCTCACACTGACCCTCCAAGTTTGGGAGCATCATCTTTAATGTTCATGAAAACTTTCCTAGTCTACTACCTCTATAGTGTCTAGTATCCTAGTGGTGTCCCTGATGGAATGTCCTTGAAGTCAGGGACAATTTCATTCTCAGTGCTTGGTACGGTGCCTGGCAAAGAGTAAGCAGTGAAGAAATGCTTTTGATTGATGGATTGAGTTAATGATATTATAAACCCCATTTCACAGATGAGAATCAAAGGATAGGGAAGGCTATAAATGCTTTAACATTGCCCCTGACAAAGCTAGAAGCATGTTATATCATACTTAATTCTAGGGTTCTTATGAATTATAGAACAACTCTACCTGGTTCTCAGTTTTATCACCTGTCAAATGGGGACAACAATTCTTTCCCTCACAGGACGATTATGAGAAAGCATGGGATTATAGATCCAGACCTGGAGATGGGAAAGACCTCAATAGCCACGTAATCTTCCCTCTTTTACAGAAGAAACTGAGACTCAGGGAAGTTAAGTGACTTAACCAAGGTCACTCTGGTACTTATAAGTGTCAGAGCAATTTCAACTAAAGTTGTTTGAATCCATAGGATCAAGTGAAATAATGGATGGTAAAACTCTTTTTAACTCTTCAGTGCTGGGCATAGGTAGATTGATGTGGTGATGGGTCATCTGATGATAGCATGGATGCTCTCTTAAGGCAGAATGAAGATGGTCAAGATAATGTGGTCCCTCATTGTTTCCTGCTCTCTGCTCAGTACGTGTCACGCTCTTTTGGCGAGTTCTGGTTCAAGATCAAGTAAGTGACTCCATGCCTCCTGAGAGCTCAAAATCATAGGCTCCAGAAGAGGCTAATCCCACCATTCAACAAGGTTGACTTGTTGACTTGTGTCAGTCATCAATTCTAGACTCTCAGCTCCTTATTGTTTAGTAGAAAATCTTAGAGTGGGAAAACCTTAGCCAGTGTTTCACTATAAGTTATAAAGGAAACCAAACTGTCTTTGCTAGTGGGAATATCTCAACAACATTTCAGCTTTTCCTTGCCTGATTCCTTCTCCTCTCCCAGAAGGACCAGCAGATGGGTAACACCTTGCTTTCTTCCCATGGTTTTTGTCTTTGCTTCCCTATTCCTCTCATTCTGAGCTTCTTTTTACTCCCCAATGATAGAACAGATGTAAAGTACTTTGCAAATCTTAAAGTGCTACATGACTGTTAGCTCTCATTTCTATTTTGGAAATGCCTGACTTCATTATGTCTGCCTCCAATTGTGGTTAATTTCTTCTAGTCCTTTTCTTTCTGGGTAAAGGAGTTTTGTTTGCCCACCTGGCTTTTGAGAAGACTCAGATCACCTTCACCAAATTTAAATTGTGCCGAGTCCTCAGGTACCATCCAGCTCCAATGGCTTATATTCTAGGACTTTTATTTTACCTCTGACATCCCAGATTCCCATTTAGTCCTGACACTTTATGTTCTTAGGTCCCCTCTAGCCCTCACGTTCTATTTTCAGTGAACTCTTAATACTACTGCTACTGCTACTATTACTGCTACTGCTACTACTACTGCTACCGCTACTATTCCTGCTACCGCTACTACTACTGCTACCGCTACTAACCAACATCCATATGGGTCTTTATGGTTTACACAGTGCTAATTCATTTGATCCTCATAACAACGCTATGAGGTAAGTGTAACACTTATCCTCATTCTACAGGTGATGTACTGAGGCACAGAAAGGTTAAGCTGCTATCACTCTGAGAGTCTGACAGCAAATCTGGCATAGTGCATAGAGAGCGCTTAGACTTAGAATCCCAAAGACTGAGAGGTTCAAGGTCCCTGACATTACATTAGTGGTGGAAACATGAGCAAATTATTTAGCCTCTCAGTGTCCCAGTCAATTCTAAGTTATTGTAAATGAGTTGTCTATTTGCAATGGTGAAGGTAATTTTTACAAAAAGAACTCTCCACAGTGATGAAATTACAGAACTGAACCAAATGGTCAGGGGAACAGGAGAGAGTACATACAGGAAATGGGAGGTGGGCGGAGGGTACCAGGTATCTTGAGTGGAAACCAGTGGTCTTGTGAATCCAGTTTGGCTTCCCAACAGTTTTCAGAACCTTTTTCTTGAGACTGGGCAGCATAAATCTGTGTTATGACCAGGGTTATCTTGTTGAAAGTCAGTGCTGCCCCTGGAGGTTTTCTGAGGTTCTGTGAGTTTGGTGTCTGAAACCTGTGCTGTATTTCTTTCCCACCAGGCAAAGAGAAAGTCAAACTGCATGGAAGTAGTGGCTTGCTTGGCGCAGAGCTTTTCAGTGATGGAAGTCTTATAAGGAGTGGGGGTTTTCAGGGCATGAGACGTTTAAGTCATAATAGTGAGCAGGCCAAAGCTCGAAGCCATCTGAGGAAGAAGAGGCAATACAATCCTCGTTTCAACAATGAAAATTTTGAGCATATTGTTCTGGATGACTCTGAAACCAGCATTGAGGTGTCTAATGTGGCCCAAAATGGAAAAATTGCTATAAACACAGCCCAACCTTGGAAGATGACCACCCCGTCCATGAAGATCAGTGTGACCAGAACACAACCAGCAAAAATGGGTACGCACAATGTAACCCTACCTATAAAAAACAATGTTATTGGTAGAGGTACCTCTGGCCAAGAGGCTTTGGATGCATCAGGCCCTTATATTCAAAAGGTATTGGAAGATCTTACTGGACAGGGGTCTTGGGCTGAGTCAGGTCACTCCAGACAATTGGCATTAGAAAAGTTAGTTCCTTACAAGAAAGGAACATCAATTAGGTTGGATCCCTCCATACAAGAATCATTAGTTACATCAGGCCTCTCTAATCAAGAGAAATTAGCTGGTTTAGGGCTATCCACACAAGGGACATTACCGAGGTTAGGTCCCTCTAGCCAAGGTACATTAGATGGGTCAGACCCTTCCACACAGGGGACATTATATAGATCAGGTACATTAGCTGGGTCAGGCCATTCCATAGAAGGGACATTAACTGGGTCAGACACCTCCACACAAGGGTCATTAGTTCGATCAGATTTCTTTAGCCAAGGGACATTATCTAGGTCAAGCCTCACTGGACACGGTACATTAACTAGGTCAGACTTATCTGTACAAGAGAAACTGGCTAGATCAGACCCTTCTGGCCAGGGAACATTAGCTGGATCAAGTTCCTCTAGACAAAGATTTTTGAGTGTGTCAGGTCTTTCCAACCATGGGACATTAGACGAGTCAAGGCTCTCTAGCCAAGGGGCTTTAGCTGGGTCCTCTACACATAGGACATTAGATGGGTCAGGATCCTCTAGCCAAGAGACATCAGCTGGAACAAATATATCTGGACTAGGGACTTTGACTGAATCAGGTCTCTCCATGCAAGGGACATTAGATGAGTCAGAATCCTCTAATCAAGAGACATCAGCTAGATCGGGCCTCTATAAACTAGAGAGTTTGCTTGAGTCAGGCCACTCCACCCAAGAGACACACTCTGAGTTAAGATCTTCTAGCCAAGAGATATTAGCCAGATCAAGCTCTTCTGGTCAAGGTTCTTTGGCTGGGATGGATCTATCTGGCCAAGAAGGTGTGGCCAAGCTAACTTTCTCTGGAAGTGATGTTGTTCTTCTAAGTAATACCAGGATATCTGATGACACTCAGCCTGCAGAAGGTAGAAAAGGTAATAAAGCCCATGTTTCTGGGGCTGGGTATGCAGGGTTAAATCAGAAGGTAGATTCAGAGATGATTGAACAGAATGCTGTGGCCTCTTTAGCCACAGCCAGAGAAGGAAGTTCTGAGACATCTTCTTTTGAATTTAGTGCGAATACGAGTTTTGATATGGAGACATCTTATCGTAACAGTCAGGATGGAAAGGAAGTTTTTATAAAAAATATAGACACATCTGGTAGCCATGGTCAAGCCAGTGTAGGTGGTTATGATAATACTAAGGTTTCTGGGGCTAGGCTGGGGGGTCAGACCCTTGATTCCAGTAAATCTTTTTCTGCTAGTCATAGTAGGGATGGTAGAGGAGGTTCTGGTGACACTGGAGAGCTTAATGCCCATTCTTGGGCTTCTGCCCATAAAAGTCAATCTGGGGCAAGAAGTTCTGGTGGTGGTGCTGGCACTGTGTCTGGAACTAGCCATGCTGGGACATTGGACTCTGCTGTAACTCTGGTGGTGGCCTCTGACACTGCCACTGCTGGCACAGCTGAGGAGAGGAACCTGACTCCAGGTGGAAAGGATGTCAGACATGATGTGGGAGATACCAGCATTACTGAGGGTCCCAAGCCAGATGCAACCAACCCAAGAGCTGGTACCATGAAAAATGACAGACACAGAGCTGGCATGGTGGCTAATCCTGGGACTTCCAGCCCACCCAGCAAACCCAGTGTTACAGGGTCAGGTGTCCCCAATGAAGCTGGTGATGTGGACATTGGAAGTGTACCAGAGATCCCAACTCAATTTGCCAATGCAAGGGGGTCTGAGGCAGGAGGCATTTCTCATGGCCAAGATTTCCTCAATAAAGACTTGATAGACCAGAAAGCTCTTCTTGGAGACCTCCTTCTTAAAGCTCAACATGATTTCTGGGTGAGGAAGTTGCTGCTATATTATCTTATGGGCAATGCAAAGCATGAGGAAGGCTTCCTCCTCAATGAGGCAGGTCCCCTTGCTCTTGAAAGCTTCCCAGGAAAAAGGCCTCTCGCAGTTCTTGAGAGTGATGGAATTCCAGCAAAAATCAATGGTGGAAAACAAAAGAGCTGGTAAGTTTGGATATACAAGCAAAATCCTGATAATGCTATACCCTGGGGATTCTGGGTTATGCTAATCAGTCAAGGTCTCTTAATTCCTTGAATCAGAGCATTTAATTAGAATCAACCTTAGAGCACAGGACATAGAATGCCAGAGCTTCAAGGGACTTTAGATACCTTCTAGCCTGACCCTCTGATTTTACTACTAAGGAAACTGAGTGAAAGAAATATAATAGTCAGATATGTGCTTTAGAAAAATCACTTTGGCAGACAGGGGGCCGGGGGTAGTAGAATGGAGTGGTGAGACACTGGAGGCAAGGAAACCAATTAGGAAGTTGTTGAAATAGTCCAGGCAAGATATAATGAGGGCCTGAACTAATGTAGTGCTTGTGTTACTGAAAAAAAAAGAAATGTAGTCAAGAGATATGAAATTATAAATTGTAGATAGCTCTTTCCAAGTAGATATCAAGCCATTGATAACTACCCTATTGATCCAGTCATTCGACTAATTCTGAATCCATTTAACTCTACTATCATATACTCCACACTTCTCCATATTCTCCCTAAGAATAACATGAAAGGTTTTGTCAAATGCTCAGCTAAAATCTATTCAAACCATATCTATGTCACTCTCCTGATTTTTCAGTTTAGTAACCTTGACATCAAAGGGAGCAAGGATCATCAGCTACAAATTGTTCTGGATAAAGTCATCCTGGTTCTTTGTGAATAATTTTAGATTTTCCCTAGTTACTCCTTTAGGATACACTTTAGAATTTTTCCAGAAATTGAAGTTAAACTAATTGATGTGAAATTCCCAGTTTTTACTCTCTTTCCTTTTTGGAAAATTGGAACATTTGCCCTTTTACAGTCCTATGGTACCTTGCCTATTATGCATAATCTTTCAAAGTTCACTGATAACACTGCCATAAAGCATGCCAGGAAATTATTAGTTGCTGTACTTTGTATTATGTTTCAATTTCTCATATTTTCCCTTCTTTTTGTCCAAATGATCTATAGTATTTTCTTTTTGCTCCTGTTTCTCACTTCTTTTATTTACCCAAAGCACTCTACCATGCTTTCTAGTTCCAATTTTTTTCCCCATAAGAATATATTCTAAACATATGATCTCTCTCTCTCTCTCTCTCTCTCTCCTTTAAACAAAGTAGATTCTTCCTTTTCATAGCAATTATCCATTCATGTCTCACACGAAATCTTAGTGATATTTATAAGGTCAAATTTGACTCCTTTCATTATAATGCCCAATTTACCTTGTTTTTTTGTCTGTAAGATCACATACTGACATTTGGAAGGAACCTTAGAGATAATTTAGCCCAAGAACTTAATTTACAGATGAGAAAATCAGAAAGTTGTGATTTGCCATTCTTCGTATATTTGTGAAGAGACCCATAAATCCATGGATTTTGTTTTTGGTTCCTCGGATTTTGCTTCCTACGTCTTTCTGAACATCTCTACAGCACTTTTTTCTTTGCTTTGAGTACAATGTATGGTATTCAAATTGTTAGAAATATGCAGGTGTTTTTCTCCCTATGCATTTCTGTTCAGTTCAAGGTCTTTTTGATTAGATTTGCAAGATACTAGAGAAATGCATTCTTATTAGTTTTTGTTAGGTGCACTCCATCCATAATCAAGAAGCTGCCATATTCATATTTTAATGTAAATTGTTCTGAATGAAGAAGAGAGATCAGAATCTTGTTATTGGATATCATCTTCTAAGGCAACTGTTCATTTCTCAAGTGTCTCTTCAGGAGATTCATAACTTTCTCTTAGCTCTTTACCTCATTAGTATATTTGCTTCCTCTTGTACTTTGACATCCCCATCCAACTTCCTTTCTTTTGTCTTACTAACCTCTTACTTGTTTTAGTAGTTTGCCTCTTCTTCTCAAGTCCTAATTTTCCTTGTCCAGTTCTCCTATACCACCTCTAGTCCTTTTTCTGATCTTTTTTAGGCCATCAACTTGGATCCTTATACTTCTTCAGTCCATTTTTCCTCCTCCTCTTTCTATTCCTCCTCCTCTTCTTCTTCCTCCCCCCTTCTCAAGTTCTTTTTCTGTTCCTTTTCCCATACTGTTTTCAGCTAATATCTTGATTCATAACTAATACCTTAATTAACAGTAAACACCTTAATGTTAGATAACATGAGTTACTAGGCTAATAATATACCAAAGATTAGTCTGAATGGCTACATAGAATAGGAATATTGAGCAAGGGTCAGTATTTGGCCACTCAGTAGTTAGAAGAAAGAAGCAATGAAAAGGGGGAGGTGAAAGGGCACTAAAGAGAAACTGCAATCACACAAGTTTGCTCAGGATCATTTTGACATTCTTATAAATCAGTGTTTATTTTTTGAGGGGAGAGGGTGATGCAATGCTTGGAATAGTTGAATCCTGTAATAATCCATTTTGTCCTCTAATTCTCATGCTATAGGTTCAAAATTTTGGATTTGGAGATAATACAGGCATCGTGGAAAGTTAACAAGTTCTCTGAGTTTCTAATGAACTTTCAGGCCAGACTCACTCTCAGTTTCCCATGGTGAGTGGATCATCAAGACAGAGTGACAAAGAGGGAATTCTCTAGGCTGGCATATACACTAAGCTTCATATAAATAATGTGTATGCCTATACGTAGATACATACATACACATATACACACACATAGACATACACACATACATTTATGTCAAAATTTCAAAGGTGACACTGATATTCCACCATCTGATGATCAACAGGAAGTGTACATTTTAGTGTTCTTTGATATATTATAAGGATAGGAGGCTTTGATCTATTCTTACTTTCAATTCTTGCTGCAGTAAATGGCACACATTCAAAAAATTCTGGTAGG
>CM053769.1:345161355-345259063 GCA_028658325.1 Potorous gilbertii | reverse complement strand
TTTCTTGGGGATCTGTTTTAAAATTGAATAGTACATATGTTTACATATTTAACCATGAAAATGTAATATATGATTTAAAAACTTTCTGTAAGTCTGTTCACTTAAACATGATAGTCTTGGAGTTGGCAAGACATAGCTAAAGTTCTCCCCTGACCCAAGAAAGTGACTTATGGTCTCTGGATTTCAATGTTCTCATTTTTTAAATGAAGACAATTCTTTCTGTAGATTCTGCCTCGTAGAATTATCATGAGTCTTGGCAGCTCCTTAAATGCTAAATTGATGCCAGCCAGCCCTTTACTGGAAATATTAGGTTGTTATTCTTATTCACTTGATTCCTCCTTGTGGAGGGTATTGAAGGGGACTCCCCAAGCTGGTGACAGTGAAACAGAAATTCTAGTAGGTCCCTCCAATCTGGAAAGGCTCTGAGTATAAGTCCCGTGACAGAATGCGGGTCTTCTGTCCCACACCTTCAGCTATGTTCAGGAAAATGGATCACTATTCGCTCCTGGGCTGCACAATAATGGTTCTGTTTTGTGAGGTTTTGTTTTTGTTTTTTCTTTTGTCTATTTTTTGACAGCCTCTCATGAAGACCATCCACTAGGGTATGGAAGAGTTGTGTCAATCAATGGAAGGGTGTGTCCATACTGATGAAATGACAGGTGCTTTAAGTACTGAAGGACTGAAGTATGAACACCCAAGGTACCTCGGTTACATTAACACCCACCCTTTGGTCTCCATTGTGAATACCTGTTCTCTTCAAGAAAAGTAAATCAGCTGCCCTGCCCCCACCCCCCCCAACACACACACACACTGAACTAAATATGAATGAATTTGAACTTATCAGTTATATTACTGTTATTATAATCCAAGGCTATTAATCTCATTTTCAGTCATGTCTGACTTTTTGTGGCCCCATTTGGCGTTTTCTTGGCAAAGGTAGCATAGTGGTTTGCCATTTCCCTCTCCAGTTCATTTTACAGATGAGGAAACTCGGGGTTAAGTGGCCAGCCCAGGGTAACACAGCTAGTGAAGGGTCTGAGGTCAGATATGAACTCATGAAGATGACTGTTCTTGACTCCAATCCCAGTGCTCTACCCACTGGGCCACCTAGCAGCCCCACTCTAATGGTTTTTTCCATCAAGAATTGACCATATCATCTGAGGCCAGTACAGAGCCTAGACATTCTCATCCCACTCTTCAAATTCTGTTGCTGGATTGCCAGGAAGGGAAAAAGAGAGCAAGAGAACTGGGTATGGTCAGAGAAAAAAAAATCAGTCAGGGAATGCAGAAATAATAGAATCCTTTATTGAAATGAGAGCATCTGCAGGGGTAGACCCTGAATGCTCTCCCAATTAGACCCCATGTTCTAAAAGACCTTCTTGAGGAAGAGCCTGAGTGAGTTGAACTAGGCACCATTGCCAAGGAGTCACAGAACCACAAAGGACCAGCTCAGGACCCATGGATTGAATTTTTTTATCTACTCTAAGACCCATAAGAGAATCATTATAAGAGGAAACCAGAAAAGTTCCAAGGGTTTCACCCACATCTTCAGAAAGTAGCAGAGCCCTGGGTATTCCTCCATTCCCTCAGCCTCGTGAAGCCACCGTCAGCAAGATAGCATTCTGGAAGGATCAATTAAACACAGATCCATTAAATTTCCCTGCCCTTCTCCCAGACACATTTTCATCAACCCCTCAACAGACTCAAAAGCTCTGTGATAACAGGACTACTACCCTGCCCCCAGCATTCCCTATCACATAGGAGGAACTCAAGAAATGTTTATTACATGATCTAAGTAAATTAATTCAGTAGTATTGATTGATTCCCTTTCTGCCTTCTCAGATACCTCAACTGTGCCTAGCTCAGGACCAGAGGCACAATAGGTGCTCAGAGCAGATGGACTTGTACTGAGAGACTTGGGTTCACCAGCTACATGACCCTGATATTAAAATTATTATTCAATATATGTTTGTTGATAAGCCATTATTAATTGCATGACAATATTTAGATCTGGGGTAAAAACTTTAGAAAGAATCTAATCCAACTTCCTCATTTATAGGTCAGAATATTAAGTAAACTTCCCAAAGTCATAGATAATGGCAGTATCAGAGCCAAGAGTCTAAAGCAAGTTTTCTGATGCCAGTGCTAGTTTTCTTCCTGACGCAAGAACTGCAATAATGATGATGATAACCTCACATTTGTATAATCTTTCAAGGGTTCTGAAGGACTTCTCCTTCACTGCTCCATCTACCAAATGAGAACAAGGATCCCTGCCTTGTTCTGTCCAACTCAGAGCATGGCTGCTATGAAGACTGAAATAGAAAACGGAGGACAAACTGTTTTGTGTTCCAAAGAAATAGCTAATAACAACAGCTAGCATTTATTATTGCAAAGCACTTTACATATGTTCACTTAATCCTCACAACAATCCTAGGAAGTAGGTACACTTATTCCCATTTTACAGATGAGGAAACTGAAATACAGAGAGGATGAGTGACTTGACCACAGTTAAGCTAAGAAGGGCCTGTCCTGACTCCAAGTTCTGTTATCTATCCACTGCCCCACTTACACTGCATCAGAGAGTAAATTGTGAGGTATTTCTCTCTAAAATAACATGAAAAGCCCATCCATTTGAAATCAATAATCAAAGCCTTACTTACATCAATGATCTCCAGAGCAGCATTTGCAAAGTTGACATTGAGGATCTTAGGTAGAGGGATGCCTCCGTCCAAATTCGCTGTAAAGAATTAGGAGACAAGACATTAGCCAACATGTGCAGCAAGTTAACTGCTGAGTCTAATTGTCAGAGGCCTGAACAGAGATAAATCCTTCTCCTGGCTCTCCACCAACTCTTTAGATGACTTCAAGCCAGTCAATTTCCTTCTATGCAGGCCTCAGTTTCCTCTTCTGTAAAAGGGGACAAATCAATGACCCACCTTACTTCACAAGGAGGATAGATGAGGTGATTGTAAGATACTTCCCACTCAGAGTCACAGAGTAAAGCAAGCAAGAGATGTTGTCATTTACATGACTCTGTAACTGGCTGGTTCAGTGGATTAAAACTCTGTACAAAGGAACCCATGGTCATGCATTTGATCCCTACCCCACTGAGCTTTGCTCTGTCCAAAAGACACAAGTGTGTACCCCAGTCTGGGACCTTGGACCCAAATGTAATGAGTGTAGCTAATTCAACATAACTCATACCTCTGTTGGAAATGTGATTCAGAGATCATGCCATCCTAATGGGTTAGTGCCATATTAAGGGGAGTCTCTGTCTTCAACAGGAAGATACACCTTGGTAAAGCATCACTCAGTAAAGGGAGCTGCATGAAACCTGGAGTCAATTTAGCTCCTCTGATAGTACAGGAGCTGTTGATGAGAGGAGGTGAATGCATAGACTCAGAAGAGAATATGCACCACCACCCCCAATCTGGGGTCAGTTACCAGTAATTTATCCACCCAAAATATATATTTATGGTATATATAAATGTATAGGCAATGTTTAAAATGAAATACCAAGAGTTCCCCCTTTTCTGGTGACTCTGAGGACAAATATAAGAGACAGAATTGGTAAAAGGACCCCAACTATGCTATTTAGGAGTGGAGAGCAGGGACTGAGGTCCTGATGCAGGATCAGATTTGTGATCACAGCCCATAGTGATACTGGGTCCTGCACCCTTTGTCGTTCAGTCATGTGTCACTCTTCATGACCCATATGGCGTTTTCTTGGCACATACTGGAGGGGTTTGCCATTTCTTCCTCTAGTGGATTAAACTAGATCACAACCCCACCCACAGTTTAAGAAGTACTAAAGGGGTTCCGAGTAGAAAAAGTTTAAGAAACTCTGGATTGAAGCAAACAGAAGTTAAGTGACTTGCCCAGGGTCACATAGCTAGTGAGTGTTTGAGGCTAGATTTGACTCCAGACCCAGCACTCTATCCACTGACCCACCCTTTTTTCCCTTATATTCAATTTCTATGCTTTTCGTTGGGTCTTGCCGATGGGATTGAAAGATAGTCACTCTAATTTACTCAGTACCCCCACTGAGTTAGAGCACAAACAATTAGAGCACAAAGCTCTAATTCTTATCTCCATACATTTACCCTAGGTGTCCTGCATTCCTGGAATGGACTAGCTTTTCATATATGCCTTTAGAATCCTTTGCTACCTTAAGACTCAACCCAAGCTCTTTTCTACGTGAGAACTTTCCCTGAACCTCCTCCTCCTCTCTCCACAAACTGTCTTGCATTCAGTATGTATATATTCTGCTTATAGGTATATATGTATGCTTTGTTTTCTATTTTACTTTAACCTTTGTTTTTTTTATATCTATCACAGTGCCTCGAATATAATAAGTACTTAATAAGTTTGTTTTGATTGACCAATTGTCAGAAGGTAAATCCTGCCTGTGTAAGGAGGCAGAGCTGGGAGTCTCAGGAGAGATCTCACTGGTCATATAACAATAGAATTGGTTACAATCACTTAAGAAACTCCTTGTAAGAAGAGATCAACCCCAGGCTATATTGAATAAAACATACAAAACTCATCTGTTGTAGGACTTGTAGTGAAGGAACAGTGAGGCAGAGCCTTAACTAGCAGCAACAAACTAAAGGAATGGTTGGCAGCACAGAGATGGAAAACAAGATGAAGCCAGACAATCCATACCATTGAGTTTTGGTAAGTAGGCTGCCCGCAAGACATCACTGAGCCATTCTTCCAGATGAGAAACCTGAAATGGAGCACACAAAGGGGTCGGCAAGCATGACAAAGGTCCCATCATCTCCTTTCCTCCATTAATTAATTAATTAATTGCAGCCTCTCTCTCTCTCTCTCTCTCTCTCTCTCTCTCTCTCTCTCAATATATATATATATATATATATATATATATATATATATATATATATATATATATAGGCTCAATATATTTGCCTCTGGTCCTGTCAGAGAGCCAACACCACAGACAAGAAGACAGAGGTCCTTGCTGCCTCCATCTAGCCAACATCCCTAGTGATCTGGGCTACTTAAATGGAGCTTCTACAGGTACATTTATATAGCATATTAGTCCTTGTGTGAGTACCTCCATTTCACTCTCTGTTCTGAGGCTTCCTAGACAGACAACATCTAGCAGTGTGCCCACTCGTGGACACATGATTCCCTCTCTTTGAATCTTGAGTTCCTCCTCTACAAAATGAGCACAAGATTGCTGGAACTATGAAACCCACAGGGATATTGTAAAAAAAAAAAAAAGACTTTAGCAACCTTGTACTTTTATACAACCTATAAACTATGGATGCTTCAAAATCAACCCTGATCCCTTTCCTGCTCAACTTGCTTTCATGGTCCAGTCCTAACTTGGACAATATTTCATATTATCTTTTCCCTAAAACTTACTCCTTTTCTAGACTTCCCTAATACTATTGAGGGAACCACCCTTCTTCCAGTCACCCAAATCCATAGCCCTCAGTATTACTCACCCCACAATGTCTCATCAGTTGCCAAATCTTGCTTCATCCTCCATAATATTTTTCACATATATTCCTTTCTCTCCACTCACACAGACACTGCTCGTGTGGACCTTGGTCTTCCCTTAACTGGACTATTGTAACTGTCCAGTTTTTTACTATTATTTTTTTCAGTTAACAAGTATTTATTTTCTCTCCCTTCTACCTGATTCCTCCAATGGAAAAGAAGTATATATGTATATATGTATGTGTGTGTGCATATAATATACATGCATGTGCATATGTCCGTGTATTTATGTATATATACCTTCTAACCAGTCTCCCAGCCTCAAGTTTCTTTAGATTCCAATACATCTTCCACAGCTGCAAAAACGGTTTTCCTAAAATTCATGTCTGACTATGCCACCTCTACCTACTTAATAAACTCAAATGGTTCTTTGTTGTCTCTAAAATGAATTGTAAATTCCTCTAGCATTTAGAGGTTTTCACTACTGGCCCCTCCCTAATTTTCCAACCTTCTTTCCTATTACTTCCCTTCCCATACTCAACAGTTGAGTCTCTTGGCCCACTTGTAGTCTTCAGTACCCATTGACCCTTATCTGACCTTTGCACCCACTGTCCCCCATTCCTGACACACCTTCCCTCCTCCCCTCCACTTCTTAGGATGCATTGACTTCTTGAAGTCTTGGCTAAAATGCTGCAGAAGGCCTTTCTTGGTCATCTTGCCCATACCCACCCCAGCTCCTAAGGCCGTCTCCTCCTTGTATTATATCTACTTTCTATGTAGCCTCTATTCACCTATATGCATTTATCTTGCCTCCCTAATTAGAATATAAATTTCTTGAAGGTAGGTACTGTCTTTGCTTTTTCTTTGTATCCTCAGCATTTAACACAATGTTTATCATATAGCAAACATATCAAATGGATGAATGAATGAATGATGGTACCACAAAAAGTAGTACTTGTCCTCTATGACTATTGGTTCTAAGGGCACGGATACCATCCAAAATTTGACCATTCCTTTAAAAACTACCAGATCATTTATCTAGAGCTTTTTAGAATCTGTTCGTTCTTTACCCTGAGCTTCCTAGGGGTAACAACTTCCTCATTCTATAGAGTTAAATGACTTTTTATTGGTTCCAAAGCTGCCTCTTTCCAGTTTCCAGGGAGTGCCTGATTCCAGCCCTCAAGAATCCCACTTAATCTCTCCATCTAACACCAGTGTTCTATCCAGAGTTACAATGGACTGTCAGTCTGTGGTAGAAAAGACACTTGACTAGAAGTTGCAGGGCCTAAGTTTGAGTTGCATTTTAGCCACTGACTCAGTCATTATATCTCTCTGGGTCTTAATTTCCTCTTCTGTAAAATGGATATGATAACAGATATGCCTCCTTCATGGAACATTGTGAGGGTCATTTGAGAGAATAGATATGATGAACTGTGAAGGTCTGCAGGGGATCAAGACCATCCATTGGCCCACCTACCCCCCCAAAGAATTATACCAGGGACTTCAAGTCACAATATATATATAAACAGTAATTTGAAAACAGAGAAAGATAGCCCCCAAAAGGTAGAAGATGGGAAGGGGAGGCAAGGAGGAGAAAGCTTACCGTGGATGTCTTTGAGACACTTTGTCTCAGCTGAGGTGCCGTTGCTTCCTCAAACCTGCTGGATCCCCGACTCCCTTCCCACTAGCAGCTCAGGTCCTCAAAGTTTTGTGCCCTGACCCTCTGAACCCCAAGGACATGCTCTACCTGGGTTTGGGGTTAGTGGAGCTGAAACAGTGGGGACTGTGTGGTTAAGCCTAGCCTTCCCATAAACCATCGGTGGCATTTCTGAGATGGCTCCAGGGATGGCCCACTCCCTTTCAAGCCCATGTCCTTCCCCAAGAACTTACATCAAAGTTAGCAGAATAGGAAGAAGCCAGCTTGGCACTGAGTCTGCAGGAAGGAAGAGAGATGTTAATGGGTTATGGATTGTGTCTAGGTTTCCCGCAAAGAAGACAGGGGAGATAAAGCAGAGTATAGGCCCCAGGACTTCCTCCAAACTCATAAAGTTTTCTAAAACGCTATTGTTATAAGGGGCTAATACTAGAGATCATCTGGTCCAAACCTTTCATTTTGTAGAAAAAACTGAAGCCCAGAGAAGGAAGGAAAGAAGCATTTATTAAATACCTACAATGTCCCTGGCACTAGATCCTCTCATCTGATCTTTGCAACAGGGTTGTCAGTATTCTCATTTTATATTTGAGAGAACTGAGGCAGACAAAAGTGAAATGATTTGCCTAGCCAGGGTCACACAGCTAGCTAGTAAGTGTCTGAAGCTAGATTTGAACTCAGGGCAAAGACTGTCTTTCTTTTTATTAATTAGATTCCTAACATTTAGCACAGTGACTGGTACATAGTTGGCATTTAATAAATGTTTTTTGGATTGGGTTGCCTAGGTCTTCCTGACTCCAGGCCCAACAGATGAAAACTTGCCCAAGGTCACATAGTTAGGAAATGATAAAGCCAAGAACTGAACCCAGGTCTCTTGACCCCAAGTTCATCATTATTTCCATTATACTAAGTTGACTTCCACAGCCCAGAGATACAAGGAAGGAACAAGAGAAAGAAAAGAGAGGAGAAGACAGTCCTAGACCACTGACCACAATGGTTAGCTTGGATTACTGTGCTTCTGTTGGGGCCTAGAGAGGGACAGATCATCTTGGTTGTGAGAAAAAGAAAAGGAAGGAGCAGGGGAATCGTGGCTGGTTCAGACAGACAGAGAAGCTATGCTTTGAGGGGAATTCTCTTAGAATATCTCCCCTATGCCCTTGTCCCTGTAGCTGGACAAGAAAGTTATGCCTTTAATTCACTGTGACCCTCAGGCCACAGACTTCTCCTCTGTGAAATCAAGGGAATGTACCATCAGAGTTTTTAACTCTGCGTGTATGTGTGCATACACACACATATATGCAGTCTGGTAAAGCCTATAAACCCTTTCACATAATAATGCCTTTAAATACATACAACTAAAATACATAGGACTATGAAAGAAACCAATTATATAGAGATACAGTTATTAAAAAAAACACTTTTTTAAAAACACATCCAAGGTCAAGGACCCCAGATAAGAATTTCCGGACTAGCTGATCTCTGCTCCAACAGAAAATAAATCTCCTACTTGCTAAGGGTTAAGGTATTAAATGCCTTGGGAGGGAATAGTTGATCATCTGAGAACTTTAGTAGGGATTAGCTTATCACCTAAACCTTTACCTTGAGGCACCGGGGATTTGGGAAGGGGAAGAAAAAGGGGCCGGGTCAACCAACAATTACAACTTTCTCAGAAGGAGTTTAAAGAGAGGAGCCTGACCTCCACACACGTTCCATTAGAGTTGAAGTGGAAATAAAAACCTAACTCAAGAATGGGCTAGTTGTTCTCTGCAGCTTAACATTAACCTGCCTCTTTGCACAACCTTCTGAGCCAGTGGAAAGGTCAAATGTGCCAGGGAGAGTCTGAGGTCAGTCTAAGAAAAGAAGTCTGGAAGGAGGAGTTTGATGCGAGCTAAGGAGAGCTGTGGAGGAAGTGGGGGAGAGGGGACCCTCCGGACTCAGAGGCCAGTGTGAAGGAAGGAAGGAGGGAGGGGGAAGAAAGCAGGAAAGAAGGAAGGAAGCCAGCACTTATTAACACTTCCTGGGCACCACATGCTCTGCTAGGTAGTTACAAATATTATCTTACTTGATGGGCATAACAACCCTGGAAAACGGGCTATTGTTATCTTCACAGATAGGAAGCTGAGACAAGCAGAAGTTAAGAGGACTGACCAGCCACACAGCCCGTAAGCATCTGGGGGTAGATTTGAGCTGCAGGCCTCATTTAAGTGCCTCAGTGTTGGCAGACCCAAGGTCCTAGAATAAAAGGTGCATGCGGTCTCATCTAGTCAGGTCCAGTTCAGCTCTAACAGTCACACCCAGCTATCCTTTTATTCAAGAACTAGAGAGACAAACACTTCTTCAAGTTTTGGGGTCACTTCATCAAGGTGGTCATGTATATTTCTGGGCATTGAATATCTGTAGCAGAGTTAATAGAATCTCAGGGTTAGAGGGGACTTCCTGAGGCATTGAGTCCAACCTGTACTTAATTCCCTAATCCCAGGACCTCCCTTGGCTATTACCATGAGCCTTTCCTCTTTCACACAGTTCCAGTCAGAACTGAGACCAGAGAAGTTCACCCAAACCATGACCAGGCCCAGATTCTTAGGGTCAGTCACCAAAACAAGAGCGACAGAAGGTGGCATGACCAATGCACTGACCAGTTACTGGACGGAGAGTCAAGAGACCTGGACTCTAGACTGGGCTCTGCCACTAGCTTCCATGATACTTTGGGTAATCATTTCCCTTCTCGACTTTAATTTCCCTCTCTATCAAATGAGGGAGTTAGACCAGATGGTCTGTAGGGTCCTTCCCATCACCAACATTGTTGAGCATTATGTACTAAGGAAGCTTCCAACTCCAAATTCTATATTCTGGGGTTGTTCTAGCTTTGATATGGTACATTCTAAGATCTCTTCCCTTATGTGATATTCTGATGTAATACTCTATTCTAAGATCTCTACAATTTCAACCTTCTATATTCTAAGGTCCCTCCAGCTCTGAAGGATCCACCCTACCAAAGGTCCTCTCTCTAACCCACCCCTCTTTCAGGTTTTTTGACATGTTTTTGAATCATGGCTTTCATTTTCTGTGACTTTAGACAAGTGACTTAGCCTCCCTGGGTCTCAGTTTCCTCATCTGTAAAATGAAAGGATTGGAATAGATGATCTCTAAGTTCCTTTTCACTTCTATTCAAAAGGCACTGTGAGGTGGATTATGCAAGTTCATTACTATGCAACAGCATAACAACAAGAAAGTAATGTCTGCCCCATTACCGTTCCAGAGAGAGAGACATGTGGAGTTTAGTTGCTGAGGTAGCCAGATGAGCATTCAGGGTCAAGACCTGGATGAAGAAAATATATAAGCAACATTAATCTGATTCTCAGTCAGTTCTCAGTGCACTGAAATTGAATAGAAAAAGAAACCAAATAAACATCCTTCACTTTACAGAAAATACACACAAAAGTTGAATTTTATATCAATTTTTTCTCTCTGAATGACAATTTAGTCTATTTTTGTTGATAATTTCTGTTTTGATCCAAACTTCATTTCCAAATATGTCTCCTTCTTTTCCCTATCTAGTAAGCCATTCTCCATTTTAAAAACAATTATAATTTTTTGAAGAGAAAAATAGCTCTTCAACAAAACCAACCAACACATCAGCTTTGAGTAATAGTATATGCGACATGCTCACCCATAGTCCTTCACTTCTACAAAGAAAGGTGGCAAAAGGCACTTCCCTTCTCTGAGACCAAGTTTGATTTATGCAGCCAAAAGTTTCTTTTTTTCCTTTGTTCTTTCTTCCTTCCTTCTTTTTTCTTTCCATTTACATCATTGTTGCCATTGAGTAATTGCCTTGGTTCTACATCTGCCCTTTGCATCAGTTCTCTGAATGATTTTAAGTAAATCTTTCCTGCCATCCCTCCAACCCCATGATAATTTCCCAGGTGAAAAAAAAATCCTCACATGTAAAAAATGTTTAGTACAAATGGGTGATGAGACTATAAATTCCAGAATTGTGATAGAATGGAAAAAGTTCTGAGCTAGAATCAGGAGACCCTAGCTCTGATACTAATTCATTGGAAAGTTATTTAATTTCCTAGTAAGGAAGGCAGTTAGGGGGCTCAAACACCAATCCTGAAGTGAGGAAGACCTGACTTCAAATCTGGCCTCAGCTACTTTCTAACTGTATAATTCTGGGCAAGTCAAATGCTAGGTGTTATGATGCCTTGATGTTCCTCATAACGAAGGGATTGGATGACACTGTTTCTAAGATTATTTTCAGCTCTAACTTTCTATGTCCTAAGGTCTCTTACAGTTCTGATATTTTTAAATTCTGTTTTGATAGCCCTTTCCTGACCCTCTCTCATCCTTCTGCTCTCTCAGTGCACATTTTCCCAGTAGGGGCTACCATGAACCATCCTCCAATGTCAGAAGCTCTGCCACTGGGCTTGGAGCTGAAGGCCACTCTCAAGGAGGAATCCAGACATACTGTGGTGCGCCTTGCAAAAAGCAGTGCCTGACCTCTCAAGTGGAACGGGCTACTATTTTTATTGGTCAATCATTTATTGTCATCGTTATTTTCCAACAATTACAGTTACTATGTGGTAATAACAGTAACACCCATGCAGAGAAATTTAAGGTTTATCACGAAAACCTATGATGTAAATAGTGCAGTGAGCATTATCCTCATGAGGAAACTGAGGCTCAGAGAAGTTAAATTACTTTCCCAAGTCACACAGACACTAAAAGGCAGTGATGTAATTCAGACCTGGACCCTCTGACTCCCAATCCACTGGTAGCAGTGGCATGGTAGTGGTGAGTGTACTAAGAAGGATAGTCAGGACTTGAATCCAAATCCTCAGATTATAAATTCTATGACTTTTGCACATCTGTCATTATCAGCTCAGCCCAGATGTTTTCTGTCTGGCATTCAGAAAAGCAGAAAAGATAGGTGCTTACCGAATTCAGTGAAAATAAGGAATCAGGGGTGCCATGGGGGTGGTAAACAAACACCTCCATAGTCACAGGGAGGGGCAGAAAGGCTTTCCCACTCTTCAGCACGAATGCTGGTACCTCCTTTACTCTCAGTGTGATCATCAAAGGATGGTCTGGGGGCAGATTTCCCAGGGTCTATGGGAGAAATACAGGGTAAATTTCCATAGCAAAGACGAAGAAGCCAAACAGTCAAAGAACCAGAACTTAAAATCAGAAAGTTTTAGAGCTAGAGAGCACAGTAGATTCTGAAGATGAAATAAAGGGAGCAGGGGAAAGGATCCCAGCCCTCCAGAGCCAGAAGAACAGCTGTAACTAGGACCAGGCAATCAGGACTTTTCCAAGGGCACCAGAATTAGGAGCTGTGCTGACAATACTTGTATTCTTTTAGCAGCAGATGTAGAAACAATCAAGCTTAGCTCCTAATTAACAAAACTAATTAGTTAACAGAAAACCGTCAGAGTTCTGCCCCCTCCTCCCTTACCCCCTTTTCCCCACTCTTCAGAGATCTTAAGGTGACTCAGGCATACAGGGTGTTTCTGTTTCCCTCTAAGCCTCAGTGTCCCAGGGCTTCTCCCACACCTAAGAGTTTTGTCTCAAAGTCTGAGGTGCCCCTGTCCCCACAAAATCCCTGAATTTGTCTTTAAAACTTGTTTGAGTGTATCTTTAGATTTCCTTGCCCCAGGTAACAAAAACATTAGTTACAACTTTTGGGGAAGGGCATTTCGGAGGTTCCCCATGGATGCCCCTTAGAAAATGAAGCTGCCTGCCCAAACTTACAGGGTCACATGGCCTAACCCAGGCCCTACACTGCTGTGTCCAGGCCACAAAGCACAGGATAACCTAACCCCTTTCCATGTCTTGCTCTGGAAACCATGATCAAAGCAGCAGAACTATCCCAGGAAGAGACATTCAAACAATAATTCTGCATCCACTCATCATCCCTGTGACTCCCCTTCTTCCTGACCACTTTCTGTGATGTGTTCCCCTATTAAGCTCATTGAGGAAAGGTACTAGCTTGCTTTTTGTTTTCATATCCACAGCACAGCACTAGGATCTGGCACACAGAAAGCAATTAATGAATGCTGTTCATTTCATTCATTGATTCAAGTCCCAAAACATCCCTTGGACATCTAGATCTATATCATTCATCCTTTCTCTAATCAGAAATTTCTTCTTCTTATCTAACCCAAATTTCTCTAATGCCTACTTTCTCTGATCAGGTGACCCTAAAAACAGGTCACAGAAATATCCTTTCACTCATATATCTAACACTACTACATAACCTATAAGATGATTTTGCCTCTCCCTCTACTCCTGGGAAAAGCTAATGTATTTTTTAATTACATCATGGTTGCTGCCACCACCCAGATGGAACCCTACCTTTTGACAAAGAAAAATATCTTATATTTCTTCTAGACCTTAACACCATCCGCTGCTGGGTAGTTAGCCTGCTTTGGGGGAGGGGGAACCTTGATGGTGTTCTGTATTAACTATTTTTGCCAAACAGTTACTAAGTCTCATTATACCCATATGTGTTGCTAAAGGAGCTGTTAAAACAGCTCCCAGTTTTGGTGCCCTTGGGAAAAACCAGATAGCCTGGCCCTAGTTCCTGCTATTCTCCCAGCACTAGAGGGCTGGGATCCTCTCCCCTGCTCCCATTATTTCATTCTCACATCTCTGTTGTGCTTTCCAAGACAAAAGTTAGTAACCAAAAGACATTTTACTCTGTCACAGGGTAGGATTCAATATAGGGGCAAGGAAGAGGGACTATGAGGAAATAAAAAATATTTTTTTCAAAAACTATTTTCTAAAAATCAAGAAAAGTTGTTAAAAACTCAACATTATAATTAAATATGCGACTGATAAACCTTCAGAGGCAGTAAGATGGTACAGTAGACAGCATGCCAGGTCTGGAGTCAGAAAGACCTGAGTTTGAAACTGGCTTCAGGGGCAACTAGAAGATTTAGTGGATAGAGTACTGGGCCTGGATTCAGGAAGTTGTTATTCAGTCATTTTCAGTCATATCCAGCTCCTCATGTCCCCTTTAGAGTTTTCTTGGCAGAGATACTGAAGTGGTTTGCCATTTCCTTCTCCAGCCCATTTTATAAATGAGGAAACTGAGGTAAACAGGGTTAAATGACTTGCCCAGGATCACACAGCTAATAAATGTCTGAGGCCAGATTCTGAACTCAGGAAGATGAATCTTCCCAATTCCAGACTGGGCACTCTATCCAATGCGCCATCAAGCCCAGAGTCAGGAACACCTGACTTTAAATTCTGCCTCAGACACTTTCTAGTTGTGTGACCCGAGGCAAGTCACTTAACCTCTGATTGCCTCAGTTCCTCATCTGTACAATGAGCTGGAAAAGGAAATGGCAAACCAGTCCAGTATCTTTGCCAAGAAAACCCCAGGCACGGTAGCCCTCAGGGTCATAAGGAATTGGACAAGACCGAACAGGGAGGGCTTAATAAATATTGATTGTGTTCTCTTAACCAATCACACTCCACCTTGTATTATTCTTGTGTGTATGTATCATCACCTGATGAATGAAATCTGCTCCTTGAAGATAGCACTTTCACATGAGATCCCATGAAATCCCACATTTAAGGAGCTTTGCAAACTCTAAAGCTCCATGTAAATACAGGCCCTTAATACTGTTATCTTTGGAGCTGATCCCCGGGGGCTACTAGCACTTACCACTTGGTGAAATTAAATGAACTGAATGGGATGGGCTTGAACAGGGTCCCTCCATTCTGAAAAATTTCCAAGTTCTTTGCCTGGACTTTGTCTCCCTTTCTATTTTGCACTTAACTCACACTTCCCTGAAGCACAGCTATTTCTATACGTCTTCTTCCTTCCCTCACCTTCTTCCGCTCCTGCATCATTAGTTTGCAGACTCCCAGAAAACAGTCTCTATGTTCCATCTCTCTGCATCCTTAGCACCAAGCATATTGAAGATGCTTAATCAGTTTGTTAAATGATTCAATCTTTAGCGTCCTCATTCTTCCCTAAGCTCCCTTCAAGTCAACTGTGACCTCAAACTTTTCCTCCATGAAAACTTGTTCTCAAGAAAGGATAGGATATCAGTCAGAAATAGCTGAACATGAATTTTGAATAATATCCATAAAGGGCCTTGGAGATATGATCTAGTCCAGGGGTGGGGAACCTGCAGCCTCAAGGCCACATGTGACCCTCTAGGTCCTTTTTTGACTGTCAAAGGGCAGCGCTTGAGCACCTAGAGGGCTACATGTGGCCTCCAGGTTGCAGGTTCCTTACCCATGACTTATCCAACTCCCGCTTTGTACAAAGGAAGAAACTGAGACCCAAAGGCAAGAAATGACTTGTCCAAGATAACACAGGTAATTAATGGCAAAACCGGAACTGGAAAGAAACCAAGTCTCTGACCTTCCTTAAATCTGGGTCAGCACCTTGACTAGGAATCCTAGCACCTGGTGCAAATTCAAAAGAGTGAGATAAATTGGACCAGTCAACACCCTCTTGGGATTGGGGAAGGGGAAGGGAATTGGGTCCTAGGAGAAACAATCCAACCTGTAGTGCAGTTGTGAGGAGAAAAAGGCCTTCCCTGCCTTTCCGTCCCACTCCTCTGACCTACGTTGGCATATGACTGTCCACCCTCACCCTCTCCCAGACTCACCTTTCCTTCAACTCCTACAGGTAGAAAGGCCAAAAGGAAACAGTCTCCTGAATGCAGCATGGAGGAAACAGCCCTCCCCTAAAGATATTGGGCTCTGAACAAACCCCTCACAGCCTGGCCCCAACTTCAGCTCTAATTCCTCCAGCCCTATCAAATAGAGTGGGCATCATTCAGCCTAAAATGAAGCTCAAAACTACTTAACTATCCCATTTTCTCTCATGATTTACTTCATATGCTTTTCCTTGTGGGGAAGAAGGACCCAGAGCGAAGAAGATAGGCTAATAGCAGATGTGACAGCTTCACTTACCTTGGGAAGCAGCCCTGACAAAGCTGTAGTTGTCATAGGGACTCTGCTAGGAATCTGTGTGCAGACCAGACACAGTCAATTAGTGGAGAATAGTCATATGTGGTTAAGCTAGAGACCTTGAAACTGTGTTTGGGAGGATGGGGCTAGGGAGAGGGGACACAAGCATTGAGAAATATCAGTGGCCAACAAGGCCATTTCCCTGCCTCTCTTTTTACCTATGTATATGAAAAGTAAATATCATTTTATACATCTATAAATATATACATACATATATGTATATTATAGGTATACGTATATTAAATTTATAATTTACATGTCATATATGTATATCATTTATATGGCAATTTAAGATTTGCAAATATTTTACAAGTATTATCCCATTTGATCCTTATAACAATCCTGGGAGACAGGTGCTATGATCATCCCCATTTTGCAGATGAGGAAACTGAGGCAGAAGAGGTTAAATGACTTGTCCAGGGTCACAAAGCTAGTAACTATCTGAGGCTGTATCTGAACTCATGTCTTAATATTCCAGAACAAGTCAACCATTCATTCACTTCATCAATCAGCTGCCTTGATGGGTTTTTCAAAGCACTTTTTTATATTTCACCCTCTCAATGGAAACTGGAATTGTTGTATGCTTTTAACATAGGAAGAAACAGTTTCAGAAAGGGAAATAGTTCATATTGCCTATATTTAAAGTGTTTTTAAAAGGTCCACCAAACATTTACCTTACCACAATCCTAGTATTTCCAAGGATTGATTATGCTTGTTTTATAGTTGTGGAAGCTGAAATCCAGAACGGTGACTTTGACTTGCCCAAGGTCACACAGCAAGTTGATGGCAGAGCTGGGGCTTGGACCCTGGACTTCTCTCTGAATCCAGACTTTCTCCCATACCTCACTACCTCCCATGTTCCCTTCAAGACAAATATCAGCCCAGACTGAAAGGAGAATATGGAAAGTAAGCCAATTATGGATTCAGGGTTGGAAGAGACCTTAGAGATTATCTGGTTCAATTCCCTCATTTTCCAAATGAAGAAATTGAGGCCAGAGAGGTTAAGTTTAAATGACTTGGTCAAGGTCACACAGATTAAGTAGCAGAGCTGGAATTTGAACTCTAAACTCAACTCCTGGATTCTTTTCATTCAGCAAAATTGGAAAAATGCTCCAACCTCTCTGCTGAAATGGTTGTAGGACAGGATGTCTGAGTCCCACAGAGAAGACCATCCCCAATGCTGGCATCTCTAGACCTGTACTAAGTTCTAGCCCCCTGTCACTCACCAGGTCAGGTGTGATGTCAAGATCCAGGGCCCCATTGGTCTGCAGGAGTGCAAACACAGTGTTGAAGAGGTACGATGGCACTGTCACCTGGGAGGTGTGATCCTCCTTTGGGGGCAGCTTGATAGGCTTTCGAGGCTCAGGGAAGTCGATCAGGTTACCAGACACACTCTTAACCACAGGCTGGGAGCAAAGGGGTTGTGGGGTAGGGTGGAGAGAGTAGGAAAGGATATGATTCTGACCTCACATATTGGCTTCCAGCCTATATCCCTCAACTCCCCCTTGCCACCTATGTCCAGGCATGACACCAATGGACCCTAAAGAACTGGGACTAGGGAGTCCTTACACTGAAGAAAAGTTGCTGTCAAACCTCTGAACAGCCACCATGAGGAAGAAGGACCAGACAAGGCTTGTTGGATCCCAGAAAGCAGGACTAGGACCAAGAGGTGAGTTACAGGTAGGCAGACTTCAATATAAGGCAGAATTTTCAAAAATTCAGAGTTATTCCACAATAGAATGACTGCTTAGGAGATAAGGAGCTTTCTTCAAGGAAAGAGGAGGGAGACAGAAGGGGTAGTGTAGACAGAGGTCAAATGACCACTTCTCAAGGAAACTAGGGACAGGCTTCCTGTTCAGGCATGGGTTGGATTAGATGACTCTTCAATTCTCTTTTTAGGTCTGAAAATTGTTCTTTCAGTAAAAGCTGCCATAAGCTCCACCCACCCACCCAGGCACCCACATCCAAGTTTTCTCTAAGAAATATCTAGATATCTAGAGAGTGGCCTGCAACAGCCCCAAGGCCTCTACCTTTACAAAAAGAAAAAGATGAGCCATTCACAATTTTCACCTGGATGATGCTTTGCAGTAGCTTCTAAAGCTCACTTACATTGATGTCCAACTGGATATACTGGTTGGAGATGATGGGCAGGGTAGCCAGTGTGAATTCCACAGTGCCCAGGGCACCAAGGGGAACAAGACCTAAAAGGGAAGAGAAGTAAATGTCATTAAATTAGCCCTGGGCCCAGTGACTCCCACCCACTACAGTCCTGGCCTGTGGGTCTTTATTCCACTTAGTCTAATGTTTTCAAGCATTTAATATGTTATAGTGGAAACTGCATTAGAAGTGAAGTTTCTCACTGCATGAGAGGCAGGGGGATACAATGAAAAGAGAACCCAGGTTAAATCCTGACTCTATGCTGAACCTATGTGCCTTTAGGTAGGTCCCTTCAGGCTCTTTGTTCTTAAATTTTCATCATGTGTAAAAGGCAGTCAGTCCTGCCTAACTCGGGGGCTCTTGTGAGGATGCACTGATATGTGTAACACTTTAATTACTTGGAAGTTCCATAGAAATGTCAGCTATAATTATTAATAGAGGTAGCACACATCTGTTCACATCTGCCCAATGCCGCCCAGAGCTTTCATGCATGTTCTCTTGTTAGAGCTGCCTAACAAAAGCCTTGTGAGACATACAGGATAAGGATTATGAATCCCATTTTCTACAGGAGGAAACTGAGGTTCCAAACTGGGGAATAATCTGGCCAAGGTCACACAGACTTTAAGTTCTTATGTGACAATAGAGAATGAAACAAAGAAGAAACAAAGAAGAAACCAAGTGGAAGGAGTGATACCAGCAACTTACACAGCACAGCGCCCAGAAGCTCATTTATCACCACCAGGACGCTTTCCACGATGGGACACAGCTACATGGGAGAGAAGGAAGACACGTTGGAGAAGTCCTGGGACTGTAGCACTTGGACAGGTTTAGACTAGAAGACCTCAGAGCACCCCTGCAGTTCTACATCTGATTCCATGATCCCTCTCTGGGCTTCAACTATAACATGCATTCTTTAGATAAAAATGATAACATTTGTAAAGCATTTCAAGGTTTACAAAGTGCTATACATATATTCTTTGATGCTTACAGCAATCCTAGGAAAATGCGAGGTGCTATTACTATTCCTATTCTGTAGTTGAGGAAACTGAGGCAGACAGAGATCAAATGACTTGCCCAGGGTCACGCAGCTAATAAATGTGAGAGGGAGGATTTAAACTCCTCTTCTTGACCCTAAATCCAGCACTCAATCGCTTATGTGTTTCACGTCACAACCCCTCTGTTCTTTGGTTTTCTCCACCACAAAATGTGGGCATTAGAGAAGATGACCTTGAAGGTTCTGTCCAGCTCTAATTCCATGATCCTATGACCTAACAAATCTCTACACAAGTCACTTAACCTTCTTTGGCCTCAGGCTCATCAATTATAAAGCAAGAAGGCCTGACTCAATTACCCGTGAAGTATCTTCCACTTCGTAATCTCATGGGCCTTTGCTTTATTTTTCAGAGTCTTAATTAGCTCTGGCTGAGTCCCATATGGGGCAAAATGTCCCATATTGAGACATTTCTGGGTGGTGATACTGTGCCTAATGTTTCCTCATCTGTAAAATGGGGATAATAAGAGCCTGTTCCTCTCAGAACTATTATGAGGATGAAATGAAGTAACACTGGGGGTGTCAGTCAGGTGACACAGATACTTCTGTGACTACAGAGAGGAAACCAAACTGAGATCAAAACAGGCCTTAAACATTTATTAACTCCGTGATCCTGGGCAAGTCACTTTACCTCTGCCTTGGTTTCCAAATCTGTAATAGCACCTACCATCTGGAGTTGTTGTAAGGATAAAATGAGATATTATAAAACACTTTGCAAAGCGTAAAGTGCTATATAAACACTAGCTGTTGTTATTGTAATTGTTACCCATATTATTAATGTCCTTGTTTCCCTGCCTCTGTCCCCTTCTACTGAAACTGCCCAGTGTGCTGGGAGCTGATAGGATCAGATAGAATTACCTAAGAGGGTTTTCATAAGGGAATTTTAGATGCAGGGATTTAAGGACTTAACGGTTATCATTTGGGGAGTTACATAAATTTCCTAGCAGGGTCCAGACTTCAAGGGTCAGCTGGAGGGCAGCAACCTGGCAGGGTCAGTTTGAGACTCACCAGTCTGGGCAGCACCTGGAAGAGTGTCTGTTCCACCACACCAAAGAGTGGGGTTGGCAGCAGTCTAAGCCAAAGCAACAGAAGGGTTAATTATAGAAAATACAGAACTGGGTCTTCTCTAAGGGATGTGAGATCCAGATATCCCTATAGGGTTTCATGGGGCTGGGGCAAACCTAGCGGCCATAAGAGACACAAGATATCTCTAGCAGGTAGGGTAGGTGGGACATTCCAACCTTGTTACAGATTACTCTCCTTCATACAATCCATGGCTCAATCATCCGGACCTTTTTAATGTTCTTAACAAAGGTATTCCACATCTGTCTCCATGCCTTAGTACTGCTTGCTCCCCATGCCTAGAATATGTGTCATCCCTCTCCCCGCAAGCTCTGCACATCAACCTCTTAGATTCCCTGGTTTTCTTCAAAGCTCAGCTGAAATACCACCTTCTCCATCAAGGACTCTTAACTTTTCTATGTGCCAGACCCCCTCGGCAGTCTGATGAAGCCCATGGATTGACCCAAATCTCCAAAGAAGGTCTTTAAATGCAAAAAAGAAATCCATAGTATTACCATGGGAAACAAATATATTGATACCATTATCAATATATATACTACATATTTGTGTGTATGTATATATGTTTTAAACCAAATTCACAGACCCGAGTTAAGAATCTCTGTTCTACATGAAACATCTCTCGATTCTCCTAGTTGTTAGTACACATGTATAACACACAAACACATATTATTGTGCATTTACTTTATATCTATATATAGCATAAACTTTTATATGTATATGTCTGTGTACCTACATATTCATCTTCCCCATTAGAATGGAAAGTCTTTGAGAGCATTCTTTTTTTTTTTTAATATCCCCAGCATTTATTAAAGTTTCTAGTTTCTAGTAGGCACTTAAATGCTCGTAGTGCAGTTAGGTGGCACAATGAATACAGTGCTGGACCTGAAGTTAGGAAAATCAATCTTCCTGAGTTCAAACCTGTCTAATAAATGTTTGTATATTGGTTAACTAGAGAACCCAGCAATCAGGGAACAGAAGTACTATTTGCTCCTCTGAACATTTGTATCTCAGCAAAATCAGGTTACCATAAAAACTCAGGACTGCCTTGAAAGGTAAAAGACCGTAGAAAGGCAAGTCTGGAGGGAGAAGATAAGAGGCAGAAGATAGAAGCCAGGAGAGAGTCTTATAGGCTAACTGGATGTAGGGCTCTCTCAGCCTCAGCTTCTTTCTTCCCCATCCTACTCAGAAGCTCCCATCCCTGCCCCAACTCCCTTTGGGGTCTCCTTTGAAAGATCTTAGCAAGAGCTCTGCTCAAATATGGCATCACATGCAATACCATGTTGTTTCCGTTACTGGGCAGACCTTAGCCTAAGACCCAAGTTTTTTTGCCCAGACGCTGAAGTTTCCTGTCCTCCACCTACTAAGGAGGTGGAGAGGATGGGGGAGTTCATGGAGAGGAGAGGGACGCACTATCACAGCCCTACCTACTGACTCAAGGCTTTGATCTGAGAAATTGTTCCCTGCAATCTCACATTCTACCATGATCATCATTCCATAACGACTGGCCTGATATGTAAATTTAAAGTGAGCTAGGGCCTAATGTTCCCTGGGAGGGCTACACCACTAGTAGTTGACACAGAAGTACAAATTATCCAAATTGGTTAACCCATAGACCAGAAATATAGGCTATAAGCCATCAGAGCTGGAAGGAACTTTAAAACACATAGTTTATGTAGACTGACCTAGTTGGACCAAAACTCTAAAGTGTATCTAGTCCAGCAATACGCTTGTAAATATTTAACAACTAACTCTTTGTAAAACAGAATGTAGGCATGACACTCTTTTAAGTTTAATCTGCACTATTAACATGGACCCTGTCTGAGCCTGAGGCAATCAACAAGATAATCAGGCCCTGATTTGTAACTTGACAATTTCTGGGGTGTGAATACCCACACTGAAAAATTTAACAATCAGCTCTCCTAAGCCAGTTTGAGCTGGTTCTAGTATATATCCCTGACCTAGTCTAATTTCCTAATTTTACAAATGAGGGAATTGAGATCTGGAAAGGAAAAGTGACTTTCCCAAAGTTACATAGTCAGTACCAGAACCAGGACTAGAATCTCGGTCTCCTTACTCCCACCAGGCAGTTATACCCATTTTCACCCAGAAAGATAAAATTTTAAAAATTAACAACATCCAGAGCCATGCTTCTAACAAGATGTGACTCCAGTCAAGATGGCATCTTTCTCCATAACCTTCCTTCTGGGTCCACTAGGGGGCATTGTCTGACTTACAGTCATCAAGTCAATGGTTCATTCATCTAGCAATGAGTCCAAGTATCATTTTGCAACTTTTGTTCAACTGGCTCTTAATTTTTATTGCCACACTTCAAGAATGAAGCAGAAAGAATGGTAGACTTGTTGTCAGAGGTCCTGGGTTCCAATCCTGACACTGTGCAACTTCAAATGAGCTGTCTGGAACCCCATCTCCTCATTTGTAAAATGAAGGAGGGGTTCACTGAGGTTCCTTCCATTTCCAAATCTATGATCCTATAAACAGTTTTTGTTCTGTTCAGCATTCCCCCTCCTCCCTTCTCTACATCACATTGAAGTTTGACTAAAGTTGAGGCCATTTCCAGGCTCATTTTGCACTTCTCATCTTACACAGGTAGGGAAACTGAGACTCATGGAGATTAAACAACTTACTGAAGGTTATTCAGCTAACTGGTGAGAAAATGGCAGAGCTCTGATTTGAATCCACATATTTTTTTACTCCAAATCTATGGTTCTTGAACTACGCAAACCCACAGCCCTCACAGGATGGAAAACCAGCCAGACACCCATAGAGTAAGTCCTTCCCTACCCCCACCTCCACCCCTTAGGCACCTTCACCAGTAGACACACTAGTGGGACAGTAAGGGTTCTGGGAAAGCTCCTCTTTACCCCTCCATAATTTCCTCCCCAATCTGATCACTGAGACCTTGAATCCATTAGCTGGTAAGCAACTTTAGGGCAGAGATTGTCTTTTGCCCCTTTTTGTCTCCCCTGCACTTCACAAGGTCCCTGGCACATACATAGTAGGTGCTTAATAAATGCTTATTGATTCAGTGATCCCCCTACAGAGACAGACACAGAGAACAGAGTTTGCATACCTCACTAGAGCCAAGTCCAAGAATGCAAGTCTCCCTGGGAGAATAAATATCATGGGAGGAAGAGAATCCCTGTAAGGAATCTCAGAGCTTTACTGAGTATAAGCTGGGGAGGGGACACCATGAAGGGAAGAAGGGCTTAACCAAACTTAGTATGGCAGAGCTGGCAGGCACCTGAGAGATCATCAGGGACAAGTGCCTTCTCTTACACATGGGGAAAGAGGTCCAGGAGTGACAAGGGATTTGCCCAAGGTCACACAATTAGAAACAGAATTGAGCTTAGGTCTCTTGACTCCTAGCCTAGGACTCTTTGCCATTATTCCAAGCTAGTAGCAACATCACAGATACCACTCCCCTTCTTTGTTCCTACACACACATACAAACCCCATGTTTCCAAATCCCGCCATTAGAGCACTTCATCTCTTCCTGTTTTTAGGACTTTCAAGAGCCCTCTACGAAGAACTGTGGTAGCCAAGTGGCACTGTAGAAAGAGCATTGTGCTTAGAATCAGGAAGACTCATCTTCATGAGTTCAAATCTGACCTCAGACACTTGTAAGCTATGTGACCTTTAACCCTGTTTGCCTCAGTTTCCTCATCTGTAAAATAAACTGGTGAAGGAAATTGCAAACCGTTCCAGTATCTTTGCCAAGAAAACTCCAAATGGGATCACAGAGTCAGACACAACTGAAATGACTGGACAACAACTATGAAGAAGTCAAACCTTCTAAGTGGAGTCATAGCTCTAACTTAAGTAGGGGGGTGCCTCCCACATCAAACTGGAAATCAGCAGGTCTGAATTAGTGACGTTTACCCTATGAGTCTAGTATTCCTTTTCCTAGACCATTTCCTGCTCCTAGGGTATCCTCTCTACCTTTCAAGTTCTATGATTCCAGTGATGAAGTAATGTATCTTTTGAGGTGACAGGATTAGCCTCTGTGTAAAAACTGGATGTTAATATAATAACAGAAACAATGGAACTCTATGTGTATATATTACTTTATGATTTGCAAATCACTTTACAGAGGTTATCTCATCAGAGCCTCACAACAACACAGCAAACCAGGAGCTACTACTATCCCCATTTTACAGGTGAGAAATTAAAGTTAAGAGATAAAGTGATTTAATTGCCCACTATCACACAACTAGTAAGTGCCTGAGGAAGGAGTAAATAACAATATCTATCACTAATATGGAGCTTAAAGGTTTGCAAAGTGTTTTAGAAACATTATTGCATTTTCACAATAAACCTTAGAAGTAGATATTATTATTAACTTCATTTTACATGTGAGGAAACTGAGGCAGAACGAGATGGGTGACTTTCCCAGGGCTGGATTTGAACTCAGGTCTTCTTGACTCTAGACCCAGCTCTCTACCCATTGTGCTGACCTAGCTATCACTGAGGCACTTAAAATGTGATTTGATAAAGGGGAATTACCTGGATATCCCATGTTCTATTTCATAAGTGGAAGATGAGATTATGGGACTATCAGGTTCAAGAGAGGTCCAAATCCCAAGTTCCAAGAAGAGGTAATCAGAGTCAGAGGACCTTGGATTCTAGGGGTCATGTGTGAAAAAGGAGGTGTTTTTTTACCTGTCTCAAGCCAAGCTTTAATCCCGATACATACCCAGTAACTGGTCAGTACCTACCCAGATAGCAGGCTGATGTGACCCAAAAGGGTATCACAACTCTTCACAATGAGGATTGGCGTGCCCTTGGGACTTACTCCCAAAGCCAATTTGGATGACACGTTCACCTCAGCTGACAGTTGCAAGAGGCTCCCCAGGGGGCTGGGAGAAAATTCAGAAAGGAACTGTTAAGGGCTCCCCTGCCCAGGTGGGCCAAGAGACCAGCACCATGCCAGTAAAGGGATAGGGATATACTCAAGAGGCCACAGCCAAATGCGTACATGTTTTAGGTCTCATTAAATGTATCTAAAAGTTATAGAAAAATGGGCTATCAGGACTGGAATGAACCTTAGAATACAGAACACAGAATGTTAGAGCTGGGTTAGAATAAATAATGTTAAAACTTAAAATGTAAGAGATGAAAGGAGTATAGAACACAGACGAGCAGAGCTGGGAGGGACCTCAGAACACAGACTGGCAGAGCTGGGAGGGACCTCAGAACACAGAATGGTAGAGGTAGGAAGAACTTTAGAACACAAAATATTTTTGAAAAGACTCAAGAGACCACCTGGGACAATCTTGACAGGTAAGAAATATTAAATCCAAAAGTTGAAGTAACTTATTCAAGATTACACCCTAAGTCAGTGGCAAAGTCCATGTCAGCATGCAAGTCTCCCAACTTCAAATTTGGAACCTTTTCCAAGACACTCTGCCATATCTGTATATGCGTATTTACCTCTTGGCTCCCATCCACTTCCTAGTTGTCCCCTTTTCTTATCCTTCATCCATTCACTGAGCTCCCCTCTCCTTAACTACACCTCACTGCTTTCAATAATCCCCTGCCACCCTGACTCTTAGCCTGTGGCCACCCACCTACCACTCAGCCTGAAGCATGAAGTTTAGCCTTTCAAAGCAAAGGTGAGATGCCCACGAGTCAGCAGAAATGACCCCTTTCTAAGAGTCCTATTTACCCTGATCCATGGAGGCCAACTTTGGTCAGCAGGTTTAACCGCACCCCAAATCCTGGCAGTAGATGTAGGGATACTTTGGGGAGCGTGAGCTCTTCAATCTTCAACCTGCCAGTTAAGGGGAAGGAAAATGAGTCAGACAAGGTGAGGTCATGGAGACAGCAGGCATCCCTCCTACGTGGGGTAGCATAGGGCAGCCTTCTCTAAAATGGTCCTGCAATGGAAGAGGAAGTCCTGGCTATGCCTGGAAGGGGAGGTGACACCCTAGGATTTACTGCTGAAAGGACTTCAAGACCAACTAGACCCATACACTTGAGAGATTCAGTGACTTGCCCATGACCACTCAGCAAGGTAGTGGCAAAGTTGGAACTAGAACCCGGGTCCACTCACTGCATGCCACCTCTCTGCCAGGCTGAGCCATACTTTTTTTAAATTTGTCTTTGCTATTGTTGCTCTTTCCTATGAGTTTGAACTCTTGGTGTGAAAACCTTCTCTGCCAATGCAGATTTGTGCCTGCTTTGCACCTTCTCAATGACATGCCCAGCCTGGAATTTTCCATGTCACATTTAATCTAGTCATATCATAGACAAATTTGGTATTAGATAGGCTACCTAAAATCTAAATTTTAGTTAAATGATATTACATGTAGGACCCTAGACCAAAGAACACAGTGTTAGAAATAGAAAGGATCTTAGACTATAGTGCCAGAGCTGCAAGGAATAGTAGAACATACAATGTTAGAGCTGGAAGGGACTTTAGAATCTAGAATATTAGAGCTGGAAGCAACTTTGGAATCTAGAATGTTAGAGCTGGAAAGGGCTTTAGAATCTAAAATGAGAGCAGCTTTGGAATCTAGAAAATTCTAGAGGAGGCCTAGAACAGAATTTAGAGCTGGAAGGGAGCTCAGAATATAGAATTTTAGAGCTGGAAGGGAGCTAGAATATTAATGCTTTTCTGTGTTCTGAGGTCCCTCCCAGCTCTGCCATTCTGTGTTCTGGGCTAAAATATTAATGCTAAAAGGGACTTTAGTACATAGGATATAAGAATTTGGACATGAAACCTTAGAATCTAGAAAGTTAGAACTAGAAGGAGTTTAGAGGATAGAATGCTAGAGCCAGAAAGAACCTTAGAACTTAGCTGAAAGTGCGCTTAGAATCTAGAATGTTAGAGATAGAAGGGGCACTAGAACACAGAATTTAGAGCTGGAAGGGAGCTTAGAGCATAGATAGAATGTTAGAGCTAGAAGGGACTTTAGAACACAGGATGTTAGAACCAGAATAGTTGTTAGAATAGTGTAAGATGTTAGCACTGGAACAGACCTTCACAAAATTACAGAACCCTCATTATTCAATAGATGAATGGTCAAAGATATGAACTGTCAGTTTTCAAGAGAAGGAATGTAAACTGTAGAGAGATGCCTGGGGAACCAAGAGGTTAATTTGCCTCAGGGTCACACAGCCGGTTTGTATCCTGGGCCAAACTTGTTGCTTCATCTTTTTTAACCCACCGAGTGAACCTGGGCAACCAACCTGCAAAGCCCCCATGGAAATCCTTGGGAAAAAGCTGTCCCACTCTCAATAAATATAAATAAACTGAATTGAAAGTGACTTACCCAGAGACCTGTTGCACAGCTCCGACTATCCCACCAAAACCGAGCAGGCCCCCTCCTCCAAGCAGACCTCCAGACCCAAGTAGCCCTTGATTCAAGGATGTGACAGTCCCCAGCACATTCTGGAGGATGGGACCACCCACTAGGGAATTCTGGACAGCTGGAATGAGTGACAGAAAGTTAGGCCCTTAGGTATGCCTCCAGGCGGAACAAATACACCATACCCATTTCCTGAGAGACAACCAACCTCACTAATTTTATAGGATTTCAAGTCAAAAAACTAGAGATCAGGTAGTACAACTCTCTTATTTTATAGGGAAGAAATGAGCACAGAGAGTTTAAAGAACTGATGGAGGTTACACACAGCTAGAACAAAGTGGAGTCAGAATTCAAACTCAGATTTTTTTTCCAAAAGCAGTGTTCTTTCCAGTACACATACTGCCCACTTCAGGTCAGTAGGCCCAAAAAAAAAAGTCACTCGGCATCCAAGTCAGCCAGATCCATTACTTGAAATAATGTGAAAGAGAAAAAGTCCAATTTAAATTATTATTTAACCTGAATGGACCAACGAATTCCAGTCAAATCCCAGGGTTCTCCTTCATCCCTCTCACAAGACATCCATACTCAAGTTCTTATGTCTGGAAGCCCTGAGAAAAAAAATTCTTCCCAATCCAGGAGTGTGCATTGAATTTAAAGCAGGGCAGGAAACCAGGAAATGAATCCAGCCAAACTCTGTCATCCAATCAGGAAGTGGTCAGACTCTCACAAAGAAGGCTCATCTCTCCAGAGACTCAAACTCTGGGGGAGCTTATGTAGGTCTCCCTATCTCCAGACTCCCCTTTCCTATCCATCCAATGTTGCCATATTGATCTTCCTGATATGTTGTTTGGATCATTTTGTACCCCAACCCCCTCAATATTCTTCAGTGGCTCCCTATTGCCCTACATGGATAAATTCCTTAACCTGAACAGCCTCTCAAATATTGCTTTGTATCCCTCTCCTCCCTCCCCTCTAAACTCCAGCCACTGTGTAGTGATTGGAACAAGGCTTCCAGCCTTATCATTAGTTGACCTTCATTGCCCTTTTAGGAGTAGATAAACATTCAAGGCCTTGTTAGGACTAAGGCTAGAACTATGGCTTAGACTAGAGGAAAGCAACTCCAGAATTGTATACAACTTCAGCATCTGGGTGAGGAGTATCTACGATGTGTCCTTGAACCTATCAGGCTGGGACAGGTGAGCAAAGGATTCATTAATGACTAGGGGTTTGGAGTCTTCTTTCCTCTTAAGGCTTCTGTACCTACCCTTCTAATTCAAGTACCTTCTCCTCCATATTTCCACATCCTCCTGGGCCCACTTTTTCCACACTGTTCATCTTGCAAGACCCTTTGCAATGGTTCAAATGAGGGATTTTAAGTTTGGGGGAAAGCAGTGTCTATTGCTGAAAGGAGCAGAGAGATAAGGAGACACAAAGAGACAACTGCTCTCTAAAGAGAGCTGCCCCATCATGAAACCCCCTCCACCTAGATTTTTCCATAGCTCATGTAATCTGGTTGTATGGTGAATATCCATGGAGTCAGAGAACCTAAATAGCTTAGATCCAAAAGGACCTTAGAACAAGGAACACAGAATATTAGTTCTGAAAGGAAAATTGGAACATAAAATGTTAGAGTTAGAAGAAATGCTAGTACTAAAACAGATCTTCACACAATTACAAAATCCCCATCTCTCAATAGATAGATGGTCAAAGAAATGAGTAGGTAACTTTCCAAAGAGATTCAATCTATCACAAATTAAAACAAGTCTGAGGTTTGCCTTATACTCACAAGTTTGACAAAGATTATGCAAGTTGGAAGTAACAAAATGTTAGAGGTGCTATAAAAAGCAAGGTATTCCCTTTTGGGAGAGCTGTGAATTGGTTCAGCCATTCTAGAAATGTAAGGAAATCCATTGCACCATATATAATCTCTGACCCAACGATACCACTAATGGATACCTATTAAGAAAAGGTCAAAGATATAGGGAAAGATCCCATATGTAAAAAAATTATAGCATTTTTTTGTGGTAGCAAAAAACTAAAAACCAAGTAGGTGCCGATCATCTGAGAACTGACTGAACAAGCTATGTTTTATGAATATAATGTAATATTAGACTATACAATTACTCCATAAGAAATAAATGTAAATTATTCAGAGAAACCTGAGGAGATGGTGCAGAATGATGTAAAGAGAAACAAGACATCAATTTGTGCAACAATTACAGTAATGTAAAAGCAACGGTCTTGCCTCCACTGGACTGAGAGAAATAAACCTTCCTCCTACTGGTACTTGTATGTTACAAGAGATGCTCTTATTGAGGGGGTTGGGCTGGAAAAATGAGAAAGATTCCAAATGAATTATGGAATCACTGAGTTGGAAGGAACCTCCACAGTCACTTAGTCTAACCTTGACCTAATCAGAAATCTTCTTAAAAGCTCTGACAACAGCTGTCCAGCATCTTCTTGAAGATATCTGGTGATAATCTCTGAGGAGTTCTATTATACTTTTGGACAATTCTTGTTACAAAGAGTTTTCTTCCATCTGTTTGTAGTTGTTCTCTCATTTCTTTGTGACCTCACATGTGATTTTCTTGGCAAAAATACTGGTATGGTTTGCCATTTCCTTCTCCAGTGAATTAAGGCAAACAGAAATTAAATGACTCACCCAGGGTCATACTGCCAGTGCATTTCTGAGGCAGGATTTGAACTCAGATCTTCCTGACTCCAGGACTAGCACTCCATTCACTGAGTCACCTGGCCGCCTCCTTTCTTCCATCCACCTCCCTACAATTTCCATCCAGTGTTCCCAAATCTGCCCTCTAGGGCTTCTGCCTCATGACAACCCTTCAGCTATTTGAAAGCAGCTATCAGCTCTGCCTCAAATCTTCTCTTCTCTAAACAAAACATCCCAAGTATTTCCAGTCAATCATTCTATAACACAATCCCTAGCACTCTCGCCATTCTGGTCACTGGATGTACTCCAGCTTCTTAAAGTCCTTCTTAAAATGTGATGACCTGATATAGCTGTGCTAGTAGAGTCTAGTAGAGTCTGACCAGGGCAAAGAACAGGGGGCTACCATCTCCCTCGTTTTCTAAAATCCGATCCCTTAGTTTTACAGAAGAGAAAAGTGAGTCCCAGAAAGAGGAAGGTCCCACATGAAGGTAGTGGCAGAACAAGAAATAGAGACCAAGTCTTCTGATTCTTGGTCCCATGCGTCAGGTACAGGTTGGGCTAAACACCTCTGTGCTCCCTTTTAAAGAACTATTCTTTGTTTCCAGGATTCCTTTTCTTTTTCGAGGTTTTTCTTGATACTCATTTAAAGAGGTTGTCTGATGGAGTGGAAACACCTCCAGAACGAGAGACAAGAGCCCTGAGTTCTAGGAACCACTCCACTCTTCATTAGTTGTGTGATCTTGGGCAACAAACTATTCCTCTCTGAGCCTCAGTTTCTTCCTTTGTAAATGGAGATGATTTTATAGATGCTACCATCTCACAGGGCTACCATGAGGAAAACACTTTGTAATCTGCAAAGGATCTAGAAAAACCCAGTGCCTGGACACCTGGTAGGAATGTGAGGTTCATGAGCAAAACTCACCTGAAGCCAGTTCATCTTTGTCAATCCGTGCAATTGTTCCAACTGTTTCTAGTAGTTCTTGTGATGGAGTCAACAACCCAAAGAATAGGACCACAGAGAAGATGGAGAACATTGTCAGCCTAATACCTGGAAGAGTTAGGAACAGGAATTCTCAGTCTTCTGCATGCATGCACACACGCACGCACGCATGCACACACACACACACACATACACGCTTGGCCTGGCTCAGCCTCATTCTTAGAGAATGACCAGCCCCTTCCTCTCTAGTGAGCATATTTTGCAATGGTAAGGAAAAGTGGCAGACAGACAAATTTGGACATGGTGTGTCAGAAGAAAAAACTAATGGCTAGAGTCATCTAGAGTGAAATGGCTTCTGTAGGAGGTAGTGGAGTCCTCCTTACTAGAGATACAGCCAAAGACTGGGATGCCCCTTCTCAGAAAAGTTGTGGGACAAATTCTTGTTCAGTTTGGACTAGATGACTTCTGAGGTTCTAAGTATGATTCTGTGATGCTGCATTTTTAAACAAGACACAATAATCTTCCCCTTCATCAATTTATCTCTTCCCTGAAGCCTTTCCAGTTTAATTTGCCAGTCCCTCAGTTTCCCATCCAATTTGGTTTCTTCTATCACAAGAGCAAAAGGTTTAAAGTGGGACGTCACCTTAGGCACCACCAAGTCTGGCCTCCTTAAGTGAGGAAACTAAGGTCCAAAGAGCTTCACCTCTTTGATGATGATGATGATGACTAGCATTTATATGACATTTTAAAATTTGCAAAAACTTTACAAATATCATCAACAACCCTGGGGGGTAGGTGCTATTCTTATTATCCTATTTTACAGATGAGGGAACTGATGCAGCCAAAGGGTAGGTGACTTGCCCAGGATCACCCAGCTAATAGATATCTGAGACTGGATTTGAATTCAGATCTCCCCAAATGCAGGTCCAATACTCTATCCACTGTGTTGCTAAAAGTCATACAGGTAGACTGAACTGAGATTTCAACCCAGGTCCTCTGACTCCAACTCTAAACCTCTTGTCTTTGTAAGCTCAAGGTAGGTGTTTTTAGCCCCACGAGTATCTGTTTATATTGTTTCATACTCACTTCACATGTGGGATGGCCTAATCACCAAGTTCACTTTAGACCTTAAGATATGTGAAGGCAGACAGTGTGTATCCTCTCTCCTCTGTTTGCCTCCATAAAACTTAGTAGAAGGCTGATAACACGAGAGACTGAGTTTTAACTGAAGGACCAAACATCGACATAGCCAAAGGACCTAACTTCACCTCAATACCAGCACCAAGAAAAGGCCACTATCTCTTCTGTACCTTACACATTCAAGTTCTCTGTAACCTAAGGTCCCCAAGTGCCAAGGATGCTTGGCATAACTCCAAGCAGCCTTATTCAATCTGGACAAAGCATTGCAGTGAGAAAAATACAAGCCTGAGAGCCTGGAAACCTGCATCTGCCACTGACTCTCCATAAGATCTCAGATGAGTCACTCTCATTGGGCTTCAGTTTCCCCCTCTATCAAATCAAGAGATTTGGGGACATTTCTATCTGCAGTCTAATCTGACTCAGCAGAGAGATTATATGAGAGCAATGAATATTGAATTTATCTTGTAAAAATGTAAGGAATAGTTGATGGGCAGATGACAATGCAATAATACATACTGCTATAATTCTTTTAAGTTGCTAGAAGGTTTTAGGTTGCAACAGTCCTATGGACAAATATTATCATCCCCCCTTTACCGAGGGAACAAGCTCTGATGTTATATGATCTAAGATCACTTCTAGTTGTGACATCCTATATGTTCTAAGGTCTCTCATAGCACTAATATTCTATGTCCAATATTCTAAGATCCTGTCCAACTCTGATATTACACTCAAGGCAGGGGTGGGGAATGTACAGCCTCAAGGCTACATGTGGCCCTCTAGGTCCTCAAGTATGGCCCTTTGATGGAATCTAAACTTCAAAGGATGTCCCATATGACTTCATCCATCCATCCATTACCTATTCCTTGAATTTCTCCAAGAGAAGCCCAGCATTTAGCACCTTGGGCTAGTCCCTATGCTGGGCCTGTTAAATTTAGATAAAAAGCAGATACGTCCCATTGTACAGACAAGGAAACTGAGGGCACAGGGATGTGAATGCTTGTGAAATCCAAAGAAGGAAAAGTAGGAGTTGGAAGATCTTAGCATTATGTTTCTTGTCCAGAAATCAACCTAAATCCATATAGATATAAGCTTAGGAAAGCAGGCAGAGACGCTAGTCCATAAGTGGTGGGGAGGGGCTATAGTAGCAGTAGTTGGGGAAATGAGGAATAATCTCATTCTGACTCATGGGCCACTTCACAATACAACACAAGGTTTTTTCTGCTGCTGAACCAGAGAGACAGTTAAGTAAATCTAATGACATTCTCATCACTTACTTGTGGAAATCCCTTCTCCTCTCTGGGCATCATGCCTAAAATGGTAACAACAATGACTCCCCTCCCTTACCACACAAAATCTACGGGGACATAATAAAGTAGTAGCATCTCACTTTTCTCCCATAGTTCTCAAAACATTTAGGGATTACTATTTAAACTAGTACAGCATAAAATCACTAGGTTTGGAATCAGGAGACCTGAGCTACAAATGAGACTTCAGTTTCTTCATCTGTAAAATGGGGGTAGAATGGTCTCCAAGGTCCCGGTCTGCCTCTGTATCCTATAATCTATTTTCATCCCTGTTTTACAGAGGAGTGAGAAGAAGCTTGGAAGGATGACATGTTCAGAAGAGGGCTCCATCCTAGGTTCCCAGTGGAAATAGTCAGCAAGTCAGAGAGATAACATGGCAGAGAGAAAAGAGAACTGGATTTGAAGTTAAAAGATGTAGGTTCGAATCCTGAATCTGCAATTTTACTGCTTGTGCGGCCTTAGGAAAGTCATTTTCCCCTGTCCGAACCTCAGTTTCCCCCTCTACATACTATGAAAGTATTGAACTAGATTATCAGAGATCAGAGATTTAGAGCCGAGAGGGACCCTTAAAGGTTATCTAGTCTGATTTCTTCATTTTACAAATGAGGAAACTGAAGCCAAGAGAAATTATTTTTCCTAAACTCACAAAGATAATAAACAACAGATAGGATCTGAATCTAGGTTCCCTGAATCCAAAGTATATATTGCTTCCACTGCACCAAGATGCTGCACATCTCTATAGTGTCTTCCAGTTCAATAATGCTTATGATCCTCAATTTTAGTTTTTGAAAGAACCCTATAGGATGTACTTTATTGTCTTACCCTCTACCTGTAGTGGGTGAGTCGAAAGGCCTTCCTAGATGCCCGCTTGCTCAGTTCCTCCTAGGGGACTGGGGTGCCAGGCTTTTTATATGGACTAACAGCTCTGGAAATGGGGAAGATACAAAAGGATGGGGATAGCCAAGAAACCCATCAGGGTGTCAACAGTAAATTGTGGTTTTCCTACTGACCCAGGCTAAGCCTTCCTTCTGGGAGAGAAAGTGTAAGCCAACAATTGAGTAATGCAAAGGGGATCTGTTGCCCTATGGGTCTGAGCCAAATGCTATGAGATTCTTGTAAAAGGTAATGGCTCTTGGAGGGGATGCTAGAACAAAGAGCCCCTGACTCCAGGAATCAGCTCTAGAAAAGTTGGTACTTTGCCATTGGTGAAACATATTGCCACCCTTTGACTGGTCACATTTCAGTCCCAAGGCAGTGAGGTATAATGGAAAGATTAGTGGAGTTGAAATTAGAAGACCTGAGTTTGCATCCCAGCTCTAACACTTAATATCTATGTGATCATGGGTAAGTCATTTTTTCTCTCTGGGCCTCAGTTTCCTGATCTATAAAGTAGAAATGATAATATTTATACTACTTACCAACCAGGACTGTGGTGAGAGAGATTCTCTGTAAACCTTAAGGCACTCAAGAAAGTCGTTCTTGTCATTATCAGGCAAAGATTTTGCAGAAGATGGTAAAGAGGAGGAGACCTCAGGGAAGGAACTAGCAGTGAGTCATAGAGGAGAGAACCCTCTGAGTGGCCATTTAGGAGCCTGGTTGATGAGAAGAGACATGCCATGCAATGGAATGTAAAGACCAGATGAGGATCCTGAAATCCTAGGTTCTAAGCCCTGTTCTACCACTCACCATACAACTGCGTATAAATTAATTGCCCCTTTCCAGGCCTTGGTTTCTTTCCCATACTCAATAGGGTATAATGGAAAGAGTGCTAAGCTAGGAGTCAGAAGGCCTTGCTCTTAGATTAAAGTAGTTATCTACCTTAGGTAAGTCATTTTCTCTTTCTGGACCTCAGCTTTGTCATCTATAAAATGGCAACATTAATAATTTTACTAGCCAGGTACCTCACAGGACTGTCATAAAGACAGTGATTCACAAATTTTAAAGTACTATAGAAATCTGTTCTTTTTTTAAGATCTCCATGTACACCATATATTTATAACAGCACTTTTTGGAGGAGAAAAGAACTGAAATTAAGGTAGAGAGATGTCCATCACTTTGAGAATAGCCAAATAAATTCCATTAGTTGAATGCAATGAAATATTATTGCTCTATAAGAAATGATGAAGATGAGGCATACAATGAGATATAAGAAGATATATGAAAATATGTAAAGTAGCATGCAGAGTTTCTCAAACTTATTTGGTCTATTGCCCCTTTTTCAAAAAAAATACTCAGCACCCCCCTGGAAATCTACTTTCTTTAACCATTTGACTTTTTTTTTTAATTTGCATCACTTCAAAAAAATACTGCCCCCATGGATCATTCCACTGCCCCCCCAGGGAATAGTATCATCCACTTTGGAAACTTAGAAAGGGGATCAGTGGATAGAATGCCCAACCTGAAAACTAGAAGTTCTGAGTTCAGATTAGTCATCAAATACTTAACTATGTGATCCTGGAAACGTCACTTAAACTCTGCCTCAGTTTCTGCAACTGTAAAATGGGATAATGATAGCACCTACATCCCAGGGTTGTTGTGAGAATCAAATGAGATGATATTTATAAAAGAGCTTAGCAGAGTCCTCTGCACATAGTAGGTGCTTAATCCATCCAAGTAAGAATCAGGAAAACAACTGTGACAATGGAAATGGAAATAGTAACAATAACAAAGCAATGAAATTGAATGCCAACAAGTTATAATAGCTAAGAATGTTCCCAAAGAAGATATTTGAAGATGCACCTCCTTCCCTTCTTGGCAGAGGGGAGGACTATGAGTACATGACAGCACATATAAAGACAAACATCTTCAATATGTTTGTTTTGTTGAACTGCTTCTTTATTTTTTGTTTATAAGTTTTGGCTTTCTGTGAGTGGGAGAAAGGGAGGAAAAAACTGGGAAATGCAGGTGATGGAAAAACAAAATTTATCAATAACAATGTATTTTAAAATGTAATCTATTGCTGTTAATCCATTCATCAAACGATTACTAAGCATCTGTCATCAAGGGTTAGATTAGGCCTACACAACACACCACCCTGGGCTACTTGAGGACAAAGGACATCCAATGACCTCCCTAAAATGTAGGAGATGTAAAAGAGAGTGAAGATGTAATGAGTGCTTTGTCCATGCCTCACTTGATTGGTCTTGCATTAGGCACTACTGTGCCAGAAATGTAACTTGACTGGTGGGTTGCCACTGAGCACTCTCTCCTGTCTGTCACGTGACCCAGGGTAACCAAACATTGTCAGTCTGTCTGTATTCTGAGAAGAGCTTGAATCTTATCTTTTCCGCTGTTTTCTGTCATTACTGGCATTGAACAGAAACAAAGTGAGTACAGCCATGCACCAATGCAGTTGATGCTTATTAGAGCATCATAGATAAGTGGCAACATTCCCCTCCCTTGCTGCATGGCCACCCTCCAAATTACATGAGTATCTGGTGCTCTCTCCAAGGTCACAAGACATTCAGTTCAATATTTCTTTGTGTGTGAACAGTTTCCATGGAGACTTTTTTGGTTCTAACATGAAAGCTTTGGAGATAACTTTGTGAAATAGGTGATAAAAAGAAACAGAATTTTGAATCAGAACCTAGAGTGTTTTACCCAGAGTAGACAAATACTCATTCACTTACATGAGAGACAAAATATTGTGCCTTGTTTGCCAAGAAGAAATAGTAATTCCAAAGGAATATAATTCTCATCATCATTTTGAATCAAAACATCCTGACTTAAGCAAATCGGATACCAATGAAAAACAAGTTAAAACATCCAAATTGTTGAAAAATCTCAGAGGGGAACAATGTTTTTTTTTAAGAAAGTAAACTCAGAAAATGAGGCAACTACTAAAGTTACTTTTCAGATTTCTAAAGAAATTGATTTCAAACATGAATCCAGGGTACAGTAAGCCAATTGCTGACAAGTGTAATATGTCCCATTAACTAAATGTCAGACTGTGAGGAGCTTGGCAAGGGGAACGGTAAGATGAAAAGGCATAGAATGCCATGGAGTGTGGCAGCACCACTAAGTAGTTAAGGGGGAATATAACTGTGTGACTCTAGACAGTACTTAACCCCTTTTGCCTCAGTTTCCTCAGTTGAAAAATGAACTAAAGAAGGAAATGACAAACCACTCCAATGTCTTTGCCAAGACAACCCCAAATGGGGTCACAAAGAGTCAAAAACAATGGAAACAACTCAACAACATAACGAGGTGATAAGAATAAATGTTATATGAGTCCCTCCCAGCCCTAAGAGTCTCAGGGTTCTGCCCTGGTCAGACTCTCACCCGCATGTTTTGCTCTAAGAACCACATGATAGGAGGCCTTATGTTAAGTGTATTAGGCTCCTAGGTGGGACATTGGAGAGAACTCTGTACCTTGAGTTAGGAAGACTTGAGTTCAAATTCAACCTCAGATGCTTTTTACCTCTGTAACCCTGGGTCACTGAAATTCTATCTGCCTTGATTGGCTCATCTGGAAAAAGGATATAATAACAATAATATATTATATCATATTACATATTTCATATAATATCATATAATGTATTATATGAAATATGTAATATGATATAATATATCATACACTCTCTGCTCAGGGCTGTTGTAAAGTGCTGTACAAACCTTAAAGCACTACATAAATGTGCGCTGTTGCTGTTACTGCTGTTAAATGTTTGATGTGGCCAGATAGAGTGACCAGGCCAGGGAGGGGACTGAACCCTGAAGAGAAGAACGTAAGCTCCTTGAGGACTAGCATTATTTCATTTCTATCTTTATATCCCTCGCATCTAGCACAGCGCCTGGCACAGAGTGGGCACTCCAAAAATGCCTGTTGATTGATGGACTGAATGATAATGCAGGCCTGTTAACTTAAGCTGTTGCTTTGTCTGTGCTGCTGAAAATTCCAAATCTGACTGCCACACCATGTAAGAATTAATTGACTAATACATGACTTCATTTGTATAATGAGTAGTGTATGTATATATAACATATATATATATATGTAATGGGTATTGTATTCATTGCCTTCTTAATTGGTGGGAGAGGAGGGGGAGGAAGGAAGAGAGAACTTGGAACTGAAAGGAAAAATAAATGATTTTTTTAAAATAATGAATGGAAGAAACTGAAAGTACCCTGGAAAGGAGAAAACTTAAAGAGGTCCTAATAGCTGTCTTTAAGCATGTGAAGAGCTTTCCTGGGGAATCAATCAGCAAGCATTTATTAAGCACCTACTATATACAGGTACTAGAAGAAGTGCTAGGGACAAAGACAATGAACAAAACAATCTCTGCTCTCTCACGGAGCTTACATTCTGTAAGAGGAGCTATGTTCATTTATAAGGATATTCTAAATATACAGAGATTAAAGACAAGTTAGTTATATATGAAGTAGTTAGAGAAAAGAGCTTAATGTGGAAGGAGAGCATTAAAACATGCTCTGCCTGTCCCCAGAACTAAAAACAATGAGGTAGATATTGAAGGAAGATCAATTCTGCACAGTACAAGGAACACCTTCCCAACAATTAGAGAGCTGTCCAGAGGTGATATTAGCTACCTCTGAAGTAGGGGCTCCTCCACCCCTGGAAGTCTTCGAGAAGAGACTAGGTCACCCCTTGTCAAGGCTGTTTTATAATGAGCAAACTTTTAAGTTTTAATCAAATGACCTCCAAGCTTTCTTCCAACTCTCAAGATTCTTTGATTTTCTATTCCCTTCCTACCCCCAAGTTATTTCTCTTTTGTCATGTAATTACCTTATCGAGCTCCACTTTTTCCTTGAAGCCTCCCTGCAAGGTCTGGAAAGGAGAGAGATGGCCGTCCTCAACTCCTACAACTTCCTATACAACTCGGCATCTTGCATTTATTTTGTGACCATGACTGAATCACCTAACCTCTCTGTGTCTATTTCCTCATCTGTAAAATGGAGAGGTTAGACTCATTGGCCTCCAAAGTCCCTCCCAATTCTAAGTCCATAATCCCTCCTGTGAAGGGCTCACATTCATAACTGACCAACAGCTCAGCCTTGGTGAGGGGAGTTCAGCAGAAGGCCTCAAGTACCTAAATGGCATTCCTAGTGCAAATGACCTCTTTTGCTAATGGCAGATGTAAAACCTTGATGATAAAGCAAGAATCCAAACAACTTCAGGAAGTTTCATGCAGCCATAATTACTGTAATATTCCTGGGAAAGTTAAAGGTAACTCCAGTCCCTATGAGATCTCTTGTACATGTCCTATGCCTGGTTCATTGGCCTATTATAAATTGTTTCAACTGACAATGCTTTCTCTGTTGGTGTGGATGTTTGAAATTTACTCACTGGGGAGTCAGTTCAAAATCTCAGGCTCTCAGTCTCTCTTCCCTGCAATTATTTCCAAGATTAATTAACTATGGGCAGCTAAATGGCACAGTGGATAAAGTGCTAGGCCTGGAGTCAGGAAGACTTGCATTCAAAGCCAGCTTCAAACGCTTATTATCTGTGTAACCCTGGGCAAGTCACTTAACCTTGTTTGCCTCAGTTTCCTTATCTGTAAAATGAGCTGGAGAAGGAAATGGCAAGCCACTCCAATATCTTTGCCAAGAAAACCCCAAATGGGGTCACAAAGGTCAGATGTATCCAAAACGATTCAAAAACCATATAATTAATTGTGTTGCTGAATTCATTTCCTCAGTGCCTTTGGCAATTCAATGGTTCATTTCAATGATTCAGTTTAATGCTTCTTCTGACCCCTTGTTCACAACTCACTTCCTCCAGATTGGCCCCACTTGGTTAGCCTTGCCAGTAGGACATAGACTCTGACGGAACATCATAAAGGAAAGGATTCTATTCAGTCTGTATTCCCAAAACTAAAAAGTGTCTGGCATACAGTAAGTGTGTAATATATGCTTGTCAAATTAGTTCTAAATGTTACTTGGTTCTAGGTCACCTTTAGTTTCTCCTGTGACTCATAAAAGCCATACTTGGTAGGCCACTGCATGATATCAATAGACCTGCAGCGTTACCATCTCTCCCTTACCCCTCATACTCTACCATGATTTGAGGACTCCAGTTCAGAGAAGCATGTTTCCTTTTCATTCACCTCATTCACAAAATGACTAGCTCAGTCCACAGTCCACCATAATCTCCCTGTAGCTCCACTGTACTCATTGTAGCACTGTAACTCATCACTCCCAGTTCTAGTCTCCTCGGGATGAACAGAACAAGACTTAACTCTCTTCTGATCCCCAAAATTCCTATTTCACTTCTCACACTTTTCTACTGTTTCTAAAACAAATAAGAAAATATTCAGAGCACTCAGCTTCTTTTGAGGAGTACCAGTCATATGGTCTGAATGAACTACAACATCAGGTACTGAAAGAAATGGAGGAAGTGATTCCTGAGCCACTGCCAATGATATTTGAAATAATTGGAGAGGCATCCAAAGACTTAAGAAGGATAAATATCTTGATGAATTGTCCATTAGTCTTTTGTTTTCAGAGGACCAGTGACATCGCAGGTGCTGTCTTGACTTGCTTGTCAATTGAATTGAAATGAAAGTCATCAGCCTCACTCTCTCTTCAAAAGCCATCAAAGTCCAGTGACAAGATGAAAGTCAGGATGACTGGCAAAGATCTAGGTTGCAGTAGATGACCTTGGCATCTTCAATGACTGACCAAGTTCTAAGTGCTCCACAGCACCTACTTCACCCACCTTCATGGCTATTGTAAAAAATTATTCTCTTCTGTCCATCCCACTCAGAGAAAACCTTCACCTGTTTAAAATGGGCATTCCTCTATCTCACAGACAGGTTTGAAGTCTTCCACTTGCCCTTAACCTGGTTTAGCCCATCTGCTGAGACAGTTTACTGTGGTGTGGCCATTGTGCATGCTACATTTTCTGGGAACCCCAGGTGAGAGTTGGGTGAATCAGATGGGCACCAACGGTGGATGAGCAGCCCTCAAAAGGTCTCAGCAAGCCCTCACAGCAGAAATGCTAGTCCTCCTGAACCCCACATACACCCCACTGTGTGCTAGGTACCATATTAAGTGCTTCACAGACATTATTTGATCCTTATAACAACTCTATGAGGAGAATGCTGCTATTATCCTCATTTTACAATTGAGGAAACTGAGGCAGACAGAAGCTTAGTGACTTTCTGAAAGTCATTTAGCTAATAAGTGTCTGGGGTACGATTTGAACTCAGGTCTTCCTGACTGCAGGCCCAGGGCTCTATCCACAAAGTCACTTTCTTTTTAAATATGTTTTTGCTATCTGATTGTTCATTCTTGCTTTTCATAGAGGACCACCAACATCACAGGGTGATATCTTGCCTTGGGCGTGAATTCAATTTAAGTGAAACAGAGTGGCAAAGTTATCAGCCTTATTCTCTCCTCCAAAGTCTTTAAAGTCTAGTGGCAAGATAGAAGCCAAGACAATTGATGATGGCCCAAGATGCAGTGGGTGACCTTGGTGTCTTCAATATCTGCCAAGCTCCAGGTGCTCTCTAGTTCCTGTTTCAGCTGCTTCATGACCATTGGAACAAACTCTTCTCATCTTCCTATTCTGCCAGGGGAATTTAATCTTATCCCCTGCAATTCCACTCTGGTGTCTTCCACATGCTTGAGGCAGACAACCCCCTAACTTACTGATATGTTTGAGGCCTCTCAGTGAACTCTCCACCTGGTTTATAGTCCATCCGCTGAGGTTTACCAGGGTGTGACTACTCCAAGTGCGACAGCTTCTTGGAGTCTCAGGTGAGAGTTGAGTGCCAGGTAGACACCAAAAGTGGATGAGCAGCTCTGAAAAGGTCTAACCAAACCCTCACAGTAGAATTCCTAGTCTTTCCTGAATACCCCCCACACCCCAAATGTCCTGATACTCAAAAAAGAAAAGATAATTTAGCCTGAAGCCCATAGTCCAATGAACTTGACTTCAATGCCTGAGAAAATTCTGAAACGTATTATGATTAATGAATTAGAAAAAGAAGCAGTCTTTGTAGATGTGGGGGTTCACAGTTGTGGAGCACTGCAAAGAACAAAATATTTTTCCATGTGTTGATTTTGCTGTTTCTTCTTCCTCTTTTCCCTTTTAAAAAAAATTGTTATAAGAGATAGCTCTGTGGGAGAGGGAGGAGAAGTGGGATACAGAAAAAAATCTAGGCAATGTATAAAAACAAAAGATACAAAAGAAATTTTTTAAAGGAAGCAGAAATAACAATGAGCCAATCTGGTTACATCAAGAACAAGTCATTCCAGATTAAACTCATTTCCTTTTTTGACAGGTTTACTTGATTAGATTAGGTTAATGAGGTAGGTATAGCTTACCCAAATCTGAGCAAAGTATTTGACAAATCTCACATTATTCTTATGGGAAAAGAGAAGAGAAGCAGGCTAGATGATAATAAAGTCCCATGAATTTGGAGCTGCTTAAACTGTTGGATCCAAAGAGTAGTCATTAATGGTTCAACGTCATCTTAGAAGGTGATCTCCATTAGAGGACCCTAGAGATTGGTTCTTAGCCAAGTGCTATTAAACACTTTAGTCAATCACTGGGATAAAAAGGTGTCATGCTTATAAAATTTGTAGACACAAAGCTGGGAATGATAGCAATACAATGAATGACAGATTCAGGCTCCAAAAATATCTTGGCACTCTAGAACACTGGACTAAATCAAATAAAATGGAATTTAATGGGGATACTTGTAGGCTGACACTAGTGACCAAAAAAATTGCCTTCTCAGATGCAAGATGGGGGAGGTGTGGCTAGAAAGCAGTCCTTCTGGGAATTTTAATAAATTGCCAGGCTTAAACTTACTGTTTGCTGTTGTTGCTACCAATACTATTATTATATGGGAGATAGTATTATTACTATTTATTATAATATTACATATTATTATATGGAACATATTATATCAAGGTATATATAATATATACATATATTATTAATATATATTAAATGGGAGAAATATTTATATTATATTACTTATATGGAAATATAATACGCATATTTATCATATTACTAATATATCATATGAGGAAATCGTATTTTATTATACTATTACATATTCTGATTATTTTTATATGGAAGGGATAAGCTAATGTAAGCACAGGCTGCATTGAGACAGTCATAATGACAGAGCAACTGCCATAGGATCCTAGTATTTTGAGCTAGAAAGGATCTTAGAAGCTATCTAGTACAACCCACTCATTTTATAGATGAGGAAACTAAGAACCAGAAAAATTAAGTGACTTGCCCAAGGTCACATAAACAGTGAGCAATCGAATCATTTTATAAATAAGAAAATTAAGGCTTAGAGACATTAAGTGACTTGACCATAATCACATAACTAGGAAATGTGGGAGCTGGGAGTCAAACCTTCTCAGTCTCCTGGCTTCAATTACAAAGATGTATGTTCACATCTGTGCATGCTTCCTCTGGCACATAAGGCATTTATATGGGTGTACAGTTATATGAGTATGTGTAGATGTGTACATATGCATGGATACATGTATACGCAAATGTGTGAATGAGTGTACAAATAGATGGTTGTGTCTAAGTGGACAGATATATACAGATAGATATAGATATTTAGATATGAATGTGGTTTTATACTTGTATTTGGATCTCTTAACATGTATGCCTGAGGACAGACTTGTGTCTATGTGTGTATTGTACTACACCTATGTATATATAGATGTTGATGTATTTACAGATATGCATTTGCCTTTTGTGTGTTTTTTTTTGTGTTAAGTCTGTGAATCTCCTTATACCTATGTGAGTGGGAGCAGGGATGTGTGTGCATATGTGTGTATGTGTGTGTGCATGTAATGAGTCTGAGGGCTAGGAGTAGGGATGGATAGATGACCAGACCCAGTGAATGGCTGGCCAAAGTAGGTGATATTTTTGTGTTTGAGTTGAGCACGATGGGAAAGGCTGGCCCTCAGACATGGGCCCCTTGCCTATAGACCCAGCTGCATTCCACTTCTTTCCCTGCCTGTCTTAGAATAATCACCATGGAAAAATAAGGGTTTCTTGATCACAATTTGGGGCCAAGAGCCATGGTAGTGAAAGCAACAGGGAGTGAGGGAGAAGTGGATTCAGTTCTCATTAGGAACACAGCTTCTATCATCCCCATTTGGAGGGAGGAGACAAGAATCACCCAGACCCTGAATTTAATCTTATCCCCTGCAATTCCACTCTGGTGTCTTCCATAGGGAAGGTCAGGCTCTATGAAGGAACAATGATATCATTGTGAAAAACTTGGCATTTGGCACAGCAGAAAACAAATCTTCTTGATAAAGCTGGAGCCAGCACTGGGGAAATGCACCAGGGTTAATCCCAAGGAAGCAACTGGATGAATGAAGCCCTACAGCCAGGAAAGCAGAGCCAAAATAAACCCAGGCCTGCCAGAGCAGACGATCCCTTACTCAGATGGCTTAGCCTGAGCACACAAGTGCTGGGCTCAGAACATGAATGTGATGGCCTCGCAGACAGCAGCAGCACCAGCACAGTGATTTAAAGAGAGCCCTGAGCCTGGGAGTCAGTGATCTTGAGCTTCTACTCGTCTCTGAGCTTCATTTTTCTCTTCTGTTCAATGGACTCATCATCTTTGCACTACCTACCTCACCGAGCTATTGGAAGGAGAACACTTGGAAATCTTCAAAGGACTCTAGTAATATGTTGTTGTTGTCACTGATATTGTTTTTACTTGGAAAGAGCCTTGACCTGGGAGTCAAGTACCAGTTCTGCCATTTATTCTATGTGACCTTGGACAAATTTTTCTTCCCTCTTTGGGCCTCAGTTTCCTCATTTATAAAGTAAGAGGATTTTACTAGATAGTCTCTAACATACCTTTCTGCTCTGATATTCTATGGTCTACAGTCCCTCTAACTCTGATAGCATGTGTTCCAAGTTCTTTCCAGATCAGAGATCCTATTGTATTCATTCAAGTAGGGGGGTATGCAAAGGTAGAGAGAAAGAAAATAGGAAGCAACGTTAAGAGTCCATTATGCTTGGAAGAGAAAAACTCCCAGACTCTGCCCTATTGTCTCTCTGGCCTAAAGTAGGGTTTGTCCTGAGCTACCAGAAGAGTAAAACCAAGGCTAAACTTAGCCACTGTTCTCTCCTTTACATTGTGCCAGCTCTATGGAGTCTCAGATTCCTCATCTGTGACACATGTAATAAATCCTGCAGGTCCCACCTCTGTAGATTCATAGGTCCTTAGTGATTGTCTACAGCACAAAGTTCTTAACCTTTTGTGTATTATGGGCCATCTGGTGAAGCCTATGAACCCTTTCGTATAATAATGTGGGGTATTTTTTTTAATTCAAAACTGAAGAAAATGCTAGATTGCAGTTAAAGGTTAATGTAAATAAAGATGCATTTTTTCATGTCTAAGTTCATGGATCCATGGAAATCTAGCCATAGATGGGGAAGAGGGATCCATGGATCACAATTTAATCTAGTCCAACATCCTCATTTTACACAAAAGGAAAGGGAAATTGTCCAGTGTCCAAGGTCAGAAGGCAAATTCAGGTTTTCTAATTCCCAACCCAGGGATTTTCCCATTATACCTCATATATGACTTTTATGAGGATGAAATGTAATTATGGGTGTAAAACAGCACCATGTAACTCCTGGTGCTGATATTCAAAGCCCTCCATGATTCACCTCCAAGATGAGACCTTTCCAGCCTTATCTCATATTTCTCCCCTTCAGATGTTCAGCATTCTAATCAAAATGGACTGGTCTCTATCCTCTTTCTGCCCACTGCCATCTCCCCTAGAGGAGTAGATTCTCCCACCATCTCTACCAATGTAAGCCCCTACCTCCCTCTCTTTCTTCAAGGCCCAAATCAGAAGCCAGAGCCTCACCTTGATCCATTCTGCCATTCTCAACCCAGGCCCAGGTAGAAGTGGTACCTCCCTGTGGTATCTCTAGGTGGATCTTTTCTTTGCATTTACCTCTTTGTCTACTTTGTATCATGGGTGTCTATGGTGTGAATTCACCCTTTCCCTGCCAGACTGTAAGTTCCTCCCCTATGGAATCTGTGTAATCATTGATATCACTGGGGTCAGTCTCAGGGCCATACACACAACATATATTTAGTCAACGCTCATTGAATGAATGAATGGACAAATGAATGAATGGACAAAGATATCAGCTATTTTCATTGTTATTATCACTAGTAATGGTTGAGAATGGACAACTGGACAGGAAAAATAATGAGTGATCAATGAGGGGCCTTTGTAGAAAATTCTCCCTCATGGTGATTGAAGAACAAGGGGGTTTAGACAAGATACCCTCTGAAGTTCCTTGCAGCTGAGTCACTATGGGTCTACCTGCTTTTGACCACATCCAGCTGCAGGCTAGAGGGGAAGTGGGGGTGCTGTTGACTTTTGCTTTCTACCATCTCTATCCCTCTCTCTTTGCCCTTCCCTTACCCTACGTCACTCCCCATATACCATCACCCCCAATACAAATGCTGCCAATCACCCACTGCCAACCCCTGCTGCCCAGTGTCTTATCTTCCAGTGCCACTTGCAGTATATTGGCTTTGGTGCTTAGGTTTAGGTCACATGTGTGTGACTCGCCAAGGGTCACGTAGTGGAGGAGTGGCAGAGCTGGACCTAGAACCCAGGTCTCTGAAGTGATCATGTGGAGAGCGGAGGAAAAGCTCATGAGGGTAGATTTACTGCAAGCAAAGATTTCAGTCAGATTACAGTGAAGGCATTTATCCTGATACTGAGACAGGCCACAGACAATGCCCTTTCCCTCTCCTTATGTGAGAAAAAACATTCATAGGCAAAGCGGAACAGGCTGAATTCTGGAAGACTCGGCTCTCTTGACTTGAAGCAGGTATACTGGGCGATAAGGCAGCTCCTCCTCTTCCCTAGGGTGTCTGCAGGTCCACCACCAGGGCATTCTGACAGAAGAGGAGAAATAAAACTTCAAGTAAGAAGGACCTCTTTGCCTAATTCCTGTGGAGAAGGGTGCTTGGGATGAGGTGCATTCCACCTTCTAGGGGACCTGCCACCAGCAATGAAACCTGTGCTCAAAAAAACAGTGGGACCTTGTCTTGGGAGTCCTGGGACAGGGTGGCAAGAGGCAATAAGAAGGGCCTATATTCCTGCAATCTGCCCCAACGCATCCGCATCTTGGAATGAACAGAAGAGTTGAGTCTCTCTCACTCACTCACACACACACACACACACACACACACACACACACACACACCCCTCTGCCCTAACCTCTGGGAATAGCCTGGCTAGCTTGATGGAAAGTGTCTAAATTAGAACCACAATCCACTAGGAAGAATGGAAAGGTATGCAAAGAGGGAGATTTCTGTTAAATTAAGTAGCGTCTGTTTCTAGAGCAACCAACCCATGATCTTTCTCTACACTCTTAGGATTTCATTCAGATCTATTCCCTACAGAAAGAAAAGAACAAGAGCCCAAGGACTCAGAGTCACAAGCTAAAGCAACCCTGAGATTTATCTCAGTGTCTGTGGGTCTCCTCTAAAGACTGCTCTCAGATTTCTGCTCCTGGCTCTATCTCTAACCTGCTGCATGACCTTAGTCAAGTCACTTCCTTTCTATGAAACTTCAATAACTTCTCTGAAAAAAATGGGAATAATGATGCCTGACCTGGCTCCCTTGCACAAAGTAATGTGTGAACTGGAATCACAGAAAGGGGAGACCACTGATACTTCTGGGACCAGGTTTTCCATGATGTTTTTGATCAGTGCCTTAGCCAATCATACATATCACCCCTGGTTCACTCTGGTTCAGGGAGACAGTATGGAGTTGTGGAAAGACTCCAGGCCCCTTGAGCATCAGAGGAAAAGCCAGAGAGACACATCAAGAAGGAAGGTGACTTCCCCAAAGCCAGAGTTACGACTTCAAGCTAGGCCTTATTCCTAGCTGGTAGTTCATTCTCTTTGCAGAAAGCTGCTCTTTAGTCAGAAGTAGGGATTATAGTGGACTGAAGAGGAGAAGGGAATCTGAAACATCCCTTTGTATCAGTCCAGGCCTCTTTGCTCTATCCCAGTTTTAGAGATAAGAAGGCAGGAAGCGGAGGGAGCCCTGACCCATACCTCCACAATGGCCAGCTCTGATTGACCGTACTTCATGCCCAGGAAGTCTGGAAGGGGGAACCCAACTTCCAGAGCACCTGAAAAAGACGAGAGGACACTATTAGCAGAAGGCAAAGCTGGGAATGGATTAAGGAGAAAAAGAAAGTCTCCTTAGGGTATGGGCTGAAGTCAAGGAGATTTAGCATTTCTATAGTGTTTAAAGTTCATAAAAGTATAGAATTTTGAACTGGAAGGAAACTCAAAGTCATCCAATCCTTCATTTTACAGATAAGGAAACTGAGGCCCAGGCAGTTTAAGTGACTTGACCAGGATCATGCCAGTAGTTTAAGGATCTGAGACAGAATTTGAGCCAGTGTCTTCTTGACTCCAACTCCAATACTCTGACCACTACATCACCATGTCTTGTAAAGCATTTTTCTCATGGCAGCACTGTGATGTAGGTGGTATCAGGATTATTATGCCAGTTTTACAAATGGGGAAACTGAGGTTTTAAGAAATTTAGGTTACACCACAGTGATACAGCCTTATGTGTCCCAGGGACAAATCCAGGGTCCTGAATTCCAGTTCAGAGCTCTTCCTGCTACTGTTATTCTCTCTGGGTGTGATGTTTAGGATGCCAAGACCAAGACTGGTTTCCCCAGGAGCTTATCATTGCTCCTACCTCTACTCATCTGGTCACATTCAAGGCCAATGAATAGGCAAGATATTTGACCACAGTCACATCTCCACTGCCCAGGTTCCCTCCCTGCCCTCTCCCCAACATCATTAATTAACTGTCCCATGGTAAAAGCAAAAGGTCTTTTGGCCCTCACCATTGATGACTGGTATATATGCCTCTTGAAGTAAACTAGTTAAAAATTTTTTCAACTTTTTCTCCTGCAAGAAACAGACATAGGGTATCAGAAAACCATGGCTTTTACAATAAAATGTCAGAGGGACAAGGGATCTTGGAAATCACTTAGTCAAACTTCCTAATTTTATAGATAGGGAACCTGGGACCCTTCCACATTTTCTACTAGCCATCCTCCCATGAAAAGGATGGAGGTACAATCTGGCCCTCATTCTAGATACCCAATCCCAGAAGATAACAGAACAGAGACCTTGACTGGATTGAGTCCTGGGAGGAAGAAGGTGAAGACTCCCTGAATATTACAGGTCCCTGCGATCTTTTGGAGAACTGAAGACCAGGGCAAGGCTCACTACTCTGAGGTCCTAGCAAGAAGGTGGTCCCCTCCACAGGAAGCCCCACTCTCACCAACTAGGTTTTACCCTTGTTTGCCTGAGCTGCCATGAGGTTCATAAAAACAAAGTATCCCAGATTCAGCACAGCAAGTGGCCCTTAGAGGTCATTTTGTCCAATCCCCTTGTTTTACAGATGAGGAAACTGAGGCCCAAAGAATAGCAGTGACCTGTCTAAGGTCACATAGGTAGTATGTGCCAGAACCAGAATTCAAACCCATATCTGCTGATTGCATCCTAAGTATTTTATGCAGTGTACCAGGAGTAGTCACCATCTTGGATTCCGTGTATGCTAATGTAAGAGGAGTGCTCTACACTCCTCAACCCCAATTAATGTAACTAACAAGATCCTCTACACCAAAAGTCTTTAACATGGGGTCTGATAATTTGGGTTTTTTTAAATGTTTTAATAACTATATTTCAAAATAATTGGTTTCCTTGTAATCCAATGTATTTTTTAAATCCTCTGTATTTTATTTTATGCATATAAAACTATTATTCTGAGAAAAGGGTCATAGGTTTTATGAGACTGCCAAAGGAGCTCACAAAATAAAAAATGTTGAGAATTCCTGATTCACATCCTGACTCTTTTATCAAAGAGAATGCCTCCTTGTCTGAGCATTTTCTTAGTTCCAGTCATGGAGATTGAGAAGTCAAGAATATCTCCCTTACACTAAGCAAGTACAAACTTGACTCATCCACCCCTAGATGCCATCCGTGCTGGGGGCAGCATCTTCTATGAGCCAGTAGGTAGATAACCTCTTCCAAAAAGCCAGCAAGGAGTGAGAGGATTGCATTTACTGCTCATTATTCTCCACTGTCTCAGCATGCTAACCTTCTCAGAAGATGAAGGGAAAGGACCCTGTTGCTTGACATAATAAGAATTTCACAAAATCCTACCATCTTAGGGAACAAATTGATATTTGTATGGTGACCTGAACTGCTAGGGCTGAGGGAGACAAAGGGAAAGGGGGTGGTTGGGAGAACTAAGTCTCATCTATGTGCTACTGGGAAAATGAGGACATCTCCTGAGGAGATCCATGAGTCTATAAAGAGGAGGGAACCAGAGCTTTACTCCAAAGTACTTCGATTGATTAAGGGAATTCAACACTGCTGAAATCCAACTCTTGACTATACCAAGTTGGCTCTTGTCTAACAGCCTCCCTGTTGCCTCCTATTTTTTATTACTACCTACGGATAATAACCCAGGAAGAATTCTATTCCCAGGTTCTATTCCCAGACAACTCCTAAACATATACCACGGTTTATAAGGGACTAAGCATGCTATGGGAAAGTGTTGGGAGTACAGAAGAAAGAGTGCAGTTGACTTCATGAAAACCTGTGCCCCCTGCTACTACTTAGTTACTGTTTCGACTTTCAGGTTCCTTCTTCCCTGGTGAAACAAGTGCTTAGCTACTGGTCTGAAATGGGGTCATCCTGTCTTCAGTGTGCCCTAGAGAATGGGGTCCTATTTGCATGCCCAGAATGTTCTCCCTTCTCTACTCCATCTACTGACCTCCCTGGCTTTCTTTAAGTCCCAACAAAAATCCCATCTTTTGCTGCAAACCTTCCCCAAGTCATCTTAATTCTAGTGCCTTTCTTCTGTTAATTATTTCCTATTTATCTTGTATATAGCTTACTTTGCATATATTTGTTTGCATATTGCCTCCTTTAAAAGATTATAAGATCCTTGAGGCAAGGACTGTCTTTTTACTCTTTTTGTATACTCAACTCTTAGCCCAGTGCCTGACACTTAGTAAGTACTTAATAACTGTTCATTAATTGATTGATTAGAAGTAGAAATCTCTCCAAATAGTTCTGCATGTTAAAACCACCAGTAGGTCAGTGTCATGAGACAAGAACAGGCTATGGATTTCTTCTTTGCTTACAAACAGAGAGTGCTAGCTATGGTAACAAGAGTTGGTCACTAATGTCATTAGTTCTTGAAGCCCAGGTACTCAGTGCTAAGGAAGTCAAGGTTTTGTGCCAACTGATTCACAGCTACTTCATTATCCCCTTCTTCCTCTCCACCAAAGCAAAAAAGAAAGAAAAATAGCTTCAAGGATGTTGAACACAGAGAAAAATGGGAAGTACTGTTGTCATGTTGCTGATTCACAACCCAAACCTTCCTCTCCTCATGACAGCAGGGCTTCAAGAATGTTCACCAGCACCTGGTCAGACCTGATCTGGTGGTCTAGTCTGACCATTTGTCTCTGCTTTGGCACAGCAGAATGTTGTTCTGTCAAGCATGTTGGTAGAAACCAACGGAAAATGAAATGAACCAAAGCAGGAAAACAATAGGTACAATGATTACAACAATGTAAATGGAAAGAAAACCATTGAAATCATAAGCTATGTATTTATAACGACCAAATTTGACCCTGAAAAAGAGATACAAGAATGTAATTCTTTCTCTTCTTTGTAAAGGCGAGCAACTATGGGGAATGTTGCACATATTGTCAAATCAAGTCAGCAAGCATTGGTTAAGCTCCTTCTATATGCCAAGAAAAATACTAGGCACTGCCAAACTCAGCTGATGCATTGACTAGTTTTGATGAATTGATTTCTTTTCTCTTTCTTTTTTTAAGTGTTATAAGGAATGATTCTCTGGTTGGAAGAGGAAAAGGAAGTACATATTAAGGAAAGAAAATTAAGGTGATATGAAGACAAGAGATAACGCAAAATTTTTACATAAAAACGTGTCAAATTTGTTCCATGGTTAGGATATTCCCAGAGAACATGGGAAATTCAGCACTGGGATACTACCCACTAATGAACATTTATACAAAGACTTGTGTCTCCTCAGAACTATCCCATTTGAGTCTGGGTCCAGGGAACTAAGTTTCATCTCTACGCTACTGGGGAAAAGGGGCCATCTCCTAAGGAGACCTATGAATCTATAAAGAGGAGGGAACCAGAGAACTGTTCTAAAGTACTCTGATTAATTAAGAGAATTCAACACTGCTGAAATTCAACTCTAGACTATATCAAGTTCTCTCTTGTCTAACAGTCACCTTGTTGCCTCCTATTTATTTTTACTACCTACAGGTAATAACCCAGGAAGAATTAAGATCCCCTACAGATTCTATTCCCAAGCAACTCCTAAACATGTACCATTGTTTGTAAGGGACTAGGCATGTGTACAGGAGGGGTTGGAAGGGGATGGAGCAGAAGGAAGAGTGCGGATGGCTTCATGAAAACCTATTCCCAACTGCTACTTAGTTACTATTTCTACTTTCAGGACCCTTCTTTTCATTAACCAAGTTAGAACAAAGTCCTCCATAAGGGTTACTTATGACTATATGGTATCTAATAAAAATAAAAGCTAAAATTGCTAAAGCATTTTAACATTCGCAGATTTCTTTAAATACGCTATAAACATCCCAAGTTAGATGCTCCTGTAAGGATTATCCTCATTGTACGGAGAAATTAAATGATTTATTCATAGCCACCTAAGCTGGTATCAGAAGCAGGATTTGAACACAGGTCTTCCTCACTCCAAGTCCAATATGCTCTCTCACAACACATTACCTCCCCCACATGAAATAAGATAAGATAGAAGTTCTGTGCATTTACCTTAAAGGAGCCAATGGAAGAAGATGCCACAGAAAGGTCTAGCAATCTGCAGAGAAGAAAGGGAGGGATTTGGGTAACCTGGGAGACAGGGACATCTGCTTCAGGGGGAAAAAAAGGCTACAACATGGCAGGAGGTTGTGAAAAGCAATTCCAGGCCCCCCTCCCCCGCACCAGAAGGGCCCAGGTTCATGTTGGGACTGCTCCTGCTAACCAGAAGTTTGAACTGGGGAGATTTCAAGGTTGATAGCTTTCTGCTCCAGATCCTCCTACAGCCACACACTCTACAGCCATGGCCATGAGGCCATTTGCTCTTTGGGAGCAAAGGATTGAGCCTTCTCATCTTCCTGAGTGTGTCTCCTCACTTCCCAGCAGGAATAACTAGGGTAGAATATGTTTAACCTACCCAGGGTACCTGGTGTTGATTCTTTTTAATAAGGTCACATTTTCTTTCCCTTTTGAAAAAATACATCAGCATTGTTTAGGCATATCTCAGCGTGACATTATATCTGAGTGTGGCATGTGATCATTAAGCTATATATTATGTAATTCATGTGTATAATGTGTATATTTCATGTATATCTTGGGTGAGTATGTATTACATATGTACTGCCTCCAGGGTGTCATGTAAGTGTATTCATTTCACATGCATGTCATGTAACATGTGAGGTGGCATATCCATATGCCTAGTATGTTAGATGGTAGTATATTCTTTGAGTGAGTGCATATTACACATTTCACAGACAGATGTGTCCTGTGGGTATGTCATGCATGAGTGTCATGTCATCTGTTCATGTGCATATTTGCCAAAGAGGATGCTCTTGTGCCAGAGAGAGTGATCCCCACTTACTTGTCCATAGATGTGGCAATGTGTACCTTGTCTTCACTCAGTGAGTACTGAATGTCCAGGCTGAAATGCTGCCAATAACAAAGAACAGAAAGTCAGTCCAGGAGCATAGCACTTTTCAAACACATAAATTTTTCAGATATGTGCTCAAGCATGCCTTCCTCCAGACTCTCAAGTGTAATAGACATAACCAGCCCTCAGGTAAGGACATGTGTGCCAGACTCTCCCTGCTCCCAGTCTCTACCAGAAGCAAAGATATGGGGAGGCAGCAAGTGGGAAAGAAAGAGGTGCCGCTTCAGTTACCAGCTAACAAAGTCCTAAGACCCATATGCACACAGTTCGTTCATTTTGTCGTGCCTCTCTTATCAATCTCCAAGGACCTTCCTTCCCATTTCTACTAATTACTTCTAATTTCTACTAAGCTATTTTTCTCTTACAGTTCAATCCCTACAAGATAGTCCAGAATGTTCATTTTAATCAATGAAATAAGGATAAAAATGTTTAGGAGAGGGATGGGAAACATACAATGTACTTTGCCTTGGTCCTGTCCATAAAGATGAATTCAAAGCGTAGATATATAGAACATCAGAGCTAGAAGGGACTTTAGAAACCCAACCCAACCCCAACCCAATCATTCCCTGTTCTTTCTTCAAATCCAAGATTAAATATGTTTATCATCAGTTTTTCCAATCCTCATGCCTTCAGTCCCACAATCTCACCAGCCAATGACTTCATCTCTATAGTTGCTTGTGCCCTGCAAAGCCACTGGCACGTTTCTAATATTTTCAGATGATAGAATGATCTTTATCTCCCCTCAACTCTTTGTCTATATCATGGCCAACTCAGTCTAGTTGTTCACTCATCAAATATCTAGTCCCCTGAACAGGGACTCTGAGGACCTTTCACCTAATATCAATATCCCTTTTCTGTCTCCTCTGTAATTTTCTCCACAAAGGTTGTCCAGACTTTCCACAAAAACTTCCAACGACAGGGAACTGATCTCTACTAATCAAGGCAACCCATTCCCTTGTTGAACGGGTTGAGATTTTAGGAAGTTCTTCCTAATATCAAGTTAAAAATCTTCCTTCATATAACTTACACTAACCAATCCTAGTTCTGCCTTCTAGGACCAAATGGACCAAGTCTAATCCCTCTCCCCAATGAGAGTTTTTTAGATATCTAAAGGTGCTAATCATGTTGTCTCTTATGGAGCCAGTAAGACAATTAGATCAGATCCTATGATCAGTTGGCCAATAATTGGCCTCTAGTAAGCTGACCATTCATAAGGATAGATAGGCCCTATTAGTGAAAGAGAAATGGTTTGAATACTCACAGTTTCTAAAACAAACATGGAGGAAGGACCTGACTTGGAAGGAACAGCAAACATCTCTATTGTACCATGGAGGTGCAGCGTGCTCTTGCCTGGTTTCATGATGACTTTGGGGGGCTTACTGATTCTGATTTGGGTCATCAAAGGCACTGATTTATGATATGCCTTTCCAACCTGCAAGGAATCCCAGATACTCTCTTCAGGACAAACTTTGTGGCTGTTGGCCTTAGTAGAAATGGAGGAAAATTCCTCACCATTGTTTTTACATTGGACAAAGGAAGTGTACTATTCAAATATCTTTGTTTCTCCTTGTACCCAAGCACCAAGAAATGGAGGGAATGTTTCCTTTACTTTTCTATAGTCATATTTTATATGACCCCCTCCAGTCACCTTTTCCAAATATAACAGAGACAATAAGCTGCTAATGAGACAGTCTGTTCACTTCTGAAATCCTCAGCACCATTGCCTTCTCTTAGACCAAAGGGACAGCAGAAAATGTCATTGTTGTCCAACAATACCAAAAGACTGGTGGTAGAACTTGTATGGTAAATAAATTTGAGAAAAAGTCAGTGTGCTGAGGTGATATTTCTCCTAAAATGTTTCAGATTGCCAATTAAAAAAAACACCTCTCCTCACACCTTCCAGAAATTAAAAAAAACCCACACATATTAGGATTTTCATCCAATTTCATTTGATTCTGTATTGTGGCAACTCTCTTGGCAGCTTGACCTTGAGAATGTGCTTATAGCATCTCAAGTCTAATCTCAGGCATAAAATGTCCTCACCAGCCCCCTTCCCATCTCCTCTACAAGGTGGGGGAAGGGGGACAAAAGAGGTAGTATGGGATGATAGAAGAATGGTTTTTAACCCAGAAAAATCAGGTTCAAATCTTAGTTCTAATATTTATTGTGTTTAAGCCATTTAACCTGCATCTCAACTTTCTCATCTGTAAAATGAGAGAACTAGGTAAATAATTTCAGTAAGGTTCCTTCAAGTTCTCAATTTATAGTTTGCTGACTCATCTATAGAACTGGAATATTAATAATGCCTCTTCTACTTAGCTCACAGAGTTGTGGTCAGGAAAGTGTTTTGGAGAAACAGAAAGTGTTTAGAGAAAAGTGAATTATGAAGGCCTCCCTCAGTCAGTTTTGTGGAAAAGAGGACACTGATGTTTTTTTCCCCGTGTGCCAATGTAAAAGGAGAAATGACATACCCGAGGCACGAGGCGAGCTAGTGTTTTGGTTGTATGTGGGGGGAGCTTGCCAATCTGTAAAACAAAAATAAAATCTCAATTTGACAAATTTTTATGACATACCATCTATGAAAACTATACTCAGCACTGAGGGTTAAAAAGATGAAGAAGCCAGGATCCTAGCCCTCAGGAAACTGAGTCAAACAAGAGAAGGAATGAGTGTCACTGAAGGTAGAAGGAACCCCAACAGCGATGTATCACAAGACCCCAGACCCTTCAGACTGCAAGGAGAGTAGCCTCCCATGTGTTGCCAGGAGTAGGGCCAAGATCATGATCAGGGAGGGGAAAGTAACTCACAGTTTTGCCTTTGACATCCACATCAAAAGATTTCTGTAGGAGGGCCAACTCTGCAGTGAATAATGCTGCAGAGAGCACCAGTTGGGATGAGCCCTCCGGGTAGTCTTCTGGGACTGGGATAGCAGCTCCATCTTCAGGCAGATCAATGGTATCACCCTCTTCTCGCTGGACTACAGGCTGTATAATTGGGAATGGGATAGATGGCCATTCTTTCATCCGCAAGAAAAATTAACTCTTGTTTCTCAATTGTACACACCGATACTAAGAGCAGTCAGATAGCACCATAGTACACAGAGTGCCAGGCCTAGAGTCAGGAAAACTCATCTTCCTGAGTTCAAATCTAGTCTCAGACAATCCATCTAACCCTGCTTGCCTCAGAGAAAATGGCAAACCATTCTTTGCCAAGAAAATGCCAAAATGGGTTCATAAAGAAACAGATAAAAGTGAAACAACTTAACTGAGGCTAAATAGCAAAGCATTCTATGAATGCTAAAATGGTCACATACAAGACATTTTAGCTTTGGAAATGAAAGATGAACCTTTGAGGTCATCTTGCCCAACCCCCTCATTTCTCAGGGAAACCTAGGCCCAATAAGGCAAAGTGACCTATTCAAGAGCATACATGTACTAAGGTAGTAGGTACTACTTACAGACTGTAAGAGACAGAGCCAGGATTTAAAGTCAAGCCTGGAACTCTATACCTCACTACCTCCATATTACCTTATCAAAATTTGCTATTTCATTGTCACAAGAGTTAGTGTGACACAGTGGAAAAAGTGTTAGGTTAGGAATCAAAAGACGTGGGCTCTAGTCCTGGCTATATCACTGACTTAATGTGTGATCCTGGGCAAGTCACTTCCTTTCCCAGGCATTAGCTTCTCCGTTTGGGAAATGAAGACATTCACTTTGATGTTCCATAAGGTCCTTCTCAGCTCTGATATTATATGTTCTAAGATCCCTTCCTGATCTAAGGTTCTCATTACATGAATATTCCCACAAATCACATGTGCTGTGTTTAGGAGGAACATAACATTAGTATTAATAGACTATTGATGACTTTTTCTATTTTTGGATTAAAAGCAACCCTTTCTCATTTAGCCCCAGGGCATAAATGCCATAAGAATAATTGTTGTAAAACAAGGACTTTTAATCTGGAGTCCATAAATGTTTTAAAATATAGTTTAAGAACTAAAATTTCAATATAATTAGTTTCCTTTGTGATTATACTTTATTTTATGCATTTAAAGACATCATTCTGAGAAGGGGTCTTGAGGCCTCACCAGACTGCCAAGACAAAAAAAAAACAGATTAAGAATCCTAGTTCTAAAAGGAACCTTGATCATCTCTTTCCATCCCTCCAGAATCCTTATATCATTTCTGAGTCTCACTGAGGTTGATGCATGACAAGTAGAAGAGGGGATCTCATAAAGCCAAAAGGTACCTAAGAGACCTAACACTCAGCACAGTATGGGGAATACTCCACTAATTTATCCTGTGCCAAAAGTGTCTTCTTCTCCTCTTCCTTATCTACCAGTGCCCAGTTGTGGTTCTGGACACTGAGTCCTATCCATTCAACTAAGAAAGGTCTAAGCACTTACACTGAAATCCACTTCTATGTAGCTTGCTGTGGTGTTTGGGACACCTGTAAGGATGTACTTGATGCTTCCAGCCTCACCCACAGGCATGGGGTCTATGGGGGAAAGACACAGAACACACAATCAGGGGCCCCTGCATAAGGGATGTGGGGAACTGACTAGGTTTATGAGATATCCCTGGGAATGCCCATATTTTACCAGATGGTTCAGGGATGGGGTCATCATGAGAGAAAGGCTTTAGCAACCCTCAGAAGTGGGAACACTTCCTTCAGAAACCAACCAGCACAGAGTGAAAAGCCATAGAATGGCCATCCATTGTTCTTGTTCTGACTCGTTGGCTATGTGACCTCAAACAAGTCACTTTTGTTCTTTGGACCTCATCATCTTCCTCTATAAAACCTGAATTGGATTCAGTTATCCCTGAAGTCCTTTCTACCTCTAACATTCTATGACTCAGTTTACCAGATGGAGCAATATATAATGATAATAGTGGTGGTGGTGGTGATGATGATGATGATGAAAATTACAATTATAACAACATACCCATGAGGTGAGTCCACTTCTGATTCACATATTCAAGGATAGTATCAATTGCAGGACACATCTGGAAAAGAGAAAAGAGCTCAAGTGAAAGAACAGCCAGAGCCCCTGCCATGGGCCAAGGGTGGTGGGTGGGCAGATGTTCACAGGTAACACAGAGTCCTGCACCAGAAGCCCTGGGACCTGGTGGTCTGCCTGGTTCTAACAATAACATCCTCTGGGATTTGGAACATTTTTTCCACACTTTGGCCTTCAATTTTCTCCTCTATAAGATGAAGGAAGTGTAACAGGTCAGAGCAAAGACTCCTTCCAGCTCTGCCCCTGCTTTCTACACCTGCTTTCCACCTCTAGGAATAATAATGAAATTAATATTCACATTCCTCCATTCACAATTTCAGGGACTCCCTAAGCCAAAATTCCCTTCCTTGGCCTATATGTGTTTTATTGTACTATTAGAATGCAAGTTTCTTGAGTGTTTCACTTTACACGTGGCATATAATAGTGCCTACCACATGGTAGGTGCTTCATAAATGCTGATCAATTAATGAGTAGACTGATCAGGTCCAGGAAAACCCAGTGTAATGAGAACTCAAACTTACCATGCCAGGGAGAATCTTCTGAAGCGTGCTGTCCAGGAACTTGTTGACCACTTTAGGAAGCATGCTGAACAGAGGCACAAATACCAATGGTTAAAGAAGAAAGAAACAGATAAAATAAAAGGAAGATGGAGGAGGAGGGCAAGAAAGAGCAAAATGAGTGAGTGAGCATGGACAAAAGAATGAATGAAGTGAGTAAACAGAGAAAGTGAGTGAGTGAATAAATGAGTAAATTAATGTAGTGAATAAGTGGCTGAAATTGTGAATGGGTGGTGAATGATCCACCGTTTTAACTGAATGAAAAAAATGACAAAATAAAAAGAAAGGAAGAGTATTAGTGCATCCCCATGGAGGAGAGAGGGGTTAACACAATAATGGGAATTTTGTTTATGTCTGTTGAATATGAAATATATACTTTCTTTGGGAAGAAGAAGAATGGTTTAATGCTAAACTTGGGCCTCTAAGTCAAGGCAGAAAGTGAGAAGGATGACTGTATGTCGCTCCGGGTCCTGAAGAGAACTGACACCCAGGCTTAGGGCCAATGCAATGGACCTTGCTGGACTAAGAAGAGCTCAGGGCTGCTGTCAATGCCTATTCCTTGGCTACAAAAGCAGCAAATCTGGGGCTCCAGGGCTCAAATCTCCATAACAAGCCCCTGTTGACTGCTTCCTCAACACTCACTTGCTGGGCAGGTTGGTTTTGACGCTGACCAGAATGATCTGACATCCTTCACTCTGAAACATGGGCAGCCCTGTTGCCTCGTCCTGCTGCAGCCGGTTAGTGGCCGTGATGTTCACGACCACAGTGATTTCCATTGTCCCACCTATAAAGCTGAGGAGGGAAAGGATAGATTTCCTGGAATCATCTGCAAAGACACTGTACCTTCATCAAGCAATCAAAATACTGGAATGTCAGATATGTAAGGGGCTTCTATCTAGTACAATCTCTTCACATTATAGAAGAAACTGAGGCCCAAACTGGTTAAGGGATTTGCCCAAAGAATACAGTATGTCATGAGAAAGTCAAGATTAAAACCCAGGTGTGACTCCCAGTTAAAGGTTGTTATTGTTGTGTTGTGGTTCAGTCTTTTTCAATCATGTCTGATTCTTCCTGACTTCATCTGGGGTTTTCTTGGCAAAGATACTGAAGTGGTTTGTCATTGCCTTCTCCAGGTCATTTTACAGATGAGGAAACTGACATAAAGAGGGTTAAGTGACTTGCCCAGGGTCCAACTAGTAAGTGTCTGAGCCTGGATTTAAACTCAAGAAGATGAATCTTCCTAATTCCAGGTCTGGCATTGTATCCACTGTGACACCTAGCTGCCCCTCCAATTCAGGGTAGTATTTACTATATATGGGAACATATTTGGTTGGGTTTTCTTTTTATAGCAGCCTTAAAAGTCGATCTGAATAATCCAGACACATCTGGAAAATAATAAAGTTTAGGTAGGTAAATTTGAATTCATTTCTAATTCCCACAAGTGCCATGGAAACTGCAGCTCTGATGGAAGGTGATGGGTTGTAATGAAGAAATGGTGTGTCTAAGAATGTAGTTCTAGGACTTTGACTCAGTTCTACTACCCACTTCTTGAATGGTTGAGGGCAAATCATGGAACTTCTGGGTGTTGCTATAAAATGGGGATATAAATCTAGAATCTCTATTGAAGAGCTCCATCTAGTTCAACCCCTTCATTTGACAAGTGAGATTCATATAGGAAAAGTGATATGCCCAGAGGTTACACATTCAATAGGACAAAGCCAAGATGAGAACCCAGGTCTTTGGACCTCAACTCTGGAAGGCAGTATGGTCTAGTGGATAGGGCACTGAACTTGGAGTCCAGATCTGGTTCAAATCCTACCCCCAACATTTACTAGTTGTGTGACCCTGCACACATTACTTAACTTTCATGTGCCTCAGTCTCCTTGTCTATAAAAAGTAGTCATTGGAATCCTAAAGTTGCTTCTAGCTTGAAATCTATGAGCTTGTGATTCTTTCTACAATGTTATACAGCCATTATGCATGCACAGTTTATATATGCACACACACACACACACACACACACACACACACACACACTAAGTTTCCTGGTTTAGTTCCTACCCTAAAACTGATCCTCTCTCCTATCTTATGTATATGTTTCACCCTGTAGGTCATCCAGCCCTGCCCAGTGTTTCCACTTCTGCTCACAGTGTTTGAGTCCCACCTCTAAGTGACAGGCTCCATAAGGTCTATGCAGTTTGAAGATCTTCAGGCCCCTGAAGGAAAGGATAGCCTACCAGGGAATGTATCCCAGTTCCCATCACTCACCTCTTCCCTGTGATGGTGATCTTGGTAGACACACACTGGAAAATTCCCACCCCTGGCAGAAAGTCCAGTGTGATGATAGGAGGTGTAACTTCTTTTACCTTCATCCTAGGAAGATGAGTGAGACAATGAGATAAGTATCAACATACAAACAAAAAAAGAAAAAACAAAGCTTAGACTTAGGAGGCCTGGATTCTAATTCAAGCTCTGACACAGACTTACTATGTGACCCTGGGCAAGTCACTGTTCCTCTCTGAGTCTATGTTTCTAGCTCTGTGTAAATGAAAGGAATATATGACATCTAAGGTCCTCTTCAGCTTTGACATTCTATGTTCAATGTTCTAAGATTCTATCTAGCTTCACCTCCTAAGGTCCTTCCCAGCCCTGATATTCCATGTTCTCTGATCCCCTTGAGCCTTGCTGCCTCTTTCAGGACATGGGGAGATGAACACAGGTCATTTTGATAGACCTTATCCTGCCCCAGAGATCCTTTCCATTTTCCAGGCCATTTCCATCCAAGTCCCATCCTCCTCCTCTTTCCTCTACCCTTGTCCCAACACTCACCCTGTCATGCCCTTAATGGGCTTGACCCCAGGCTGCTTCTGGCTAGCCATAGCTGCCATTTTTTCCAATATCTGACTCTCATCCATGGCATCCTTCACAGCTAGAAGAGGCCCCAGAGAGACAGTATTAAGTAGCATCATCCTTTTTTTGACCCAGCACCTCCCAGTCACCCCAGAATGCCCTCCCCTACCTTTTATACATATTCAATTCAACCCATGCTTAAATTTCCACTCAAATTGCTCTTTCTCCAAGGAAGCAAAGGTCAAGTTCAACATAAACCTCAGGTCATGCTTTTCCTGTTCTCAATGAAGCAGACCTAAGGAAACATCTGCCCCAATCACTAGGGGACTTTGCTGTTGTTAATTTTTTATGGATATGATGGATATCTTCATCAGATTGTGAGCTATCCCAAGGTAGGACACCAGGAAACAGTGTGGTGGAGTAGTTAGCATGTACTGGACTTAGAGTCAAGCTTACCCAGGTTCAAATCCTGCTTCAGAGAGTAGTTAGTTGTATAAACATGGGCAAATCAATCAACTTCTGTAACTCTCCAATGGCTTGTTGAAAGGATCAAAGGAGGTCATTTTTATATGAAGCATTTTGCAAAGTCAATATAAATATTAGCTATTTTTATTCTTTTCTCTCCTGAATATCACCACTGGAAAACTACACAATGCAACCTCCCTCAGTGTAGACCTGTAGCTTCACTAAGTGATTGATGGATAAAAGAAGGGGATAGACTACTTTGGGGATCACCAAGGAATAAACTCCACCCTTCCACTATCTCCTATGCCAGGAAAACTTGCTAGACTCTGGTCTCTTTCACATTCTTCCCAGTTGTCTCCCTTATCCTTCTGTCTGTGAGAGGGCTGGAAAGAGATCAAGGTCAATAGAAGGAACTCCTTTGGCTACTGATGCCTGATCTCTGCCAAGATGGATGCCTGAACATGGTCACAGGCTTTGCCTCATAGCCCCAGTCCTAGAACTGTCTAGCCCCTTTCCTAAGGTAGCCTCAAACTTAGCTACATACTGAGGCCTGACCCCAAACCCAGAATAACCCTAATCTTGACCCTAGATTGGGCTCTAACCCTGGCACTAAACTGAGCTCTAATGTTGAGCCAAGACTGAGCCCTTAACCCTAGCCGCAGTTCCAGACTGAGCTCAACCCCCACCCTTGACTGAGCCCTGATCTTGGTCCTAGCCTAAGCCCTGTCCTCAACTTTAACACCAAATCATCTATAAAATGAGTCCTTACTCTAAACCCAAACTAACTGCTAACCCTGGTGACAGACCTGAGAATGAAGGGCCAAGAATGAAACAAGTATCTAGTGATTTAAAGTTACAGCCAAAGCCATCATAATGTTCTTTATGTATAGATAGAGTGGGTGGTTGCCTACTTGGGAGAATGTGAGAGACATTAGGAAGGCTCCCCCCTCACCCTCACCTCATATATCTCTTCCTGACACCAGTCAAAGACGCAAAGGGAAACTATGTTACAGTATTCAAGACTAATTTCCCCCTTGAAGTAGACCCATCCTGAGCTTTTATCTCTCATTTATAGTATAAATGAGTTTGAAAGAGACCTTTGTTTGTCTATGAGCTATATCTTGGGGGAGGGGAAGATAAATTGTCCAACCTAGGACACTTCAGAAGAAGAATGACCTGGCGTATGCCACTATGGAGATCCCTACAGAGTGAAGACCAAGTCTGCCCAGCCCAGATGTTCACTCACCTTTGTTCATGAACTCCATTCCCAGCTTCAGTAGGGCCCCTGGATCAGCCTTCAAGGGTATTAGCAGTACACATGAGACTAGACAAAGAATCCTCAGCATGGTCGGACACCTGCAAATAAGATGGCTGCTGACCTAGATATAGGGTCCTGGAACTGAGCCCAGGTTGGCCAGGAAATGTGGAGCTACCCACCCTCAACCCAAGGTTCTCTCTTCAAACCATTTTCTGCAGAATCCCAAGAGTCCTCAGAACCTTGCTAGCAATCCACCCCTAATCTCGTGATTCTGAGCAGTGCCAGTGTGCCCACTATGGATGCTTTTTGACTAAAAGAAGGACAGGGCCATTGACAAGAACAGGGAGGTTGAAAAAGATCACTTTTGAGAGAAGGGGATTAATACCATTGGGTTACTCTCACTGTCTTTTCCTGGGACAGACATGTAAGAGGGGATTGAAAGTAGTCTTCTCATAGGGGTAACATCAAGTAAGTGATTCCACCTATAATTACCTCACCCCATTATACAGGACTCCTTATAGACAATCACCTTGTGTGCCATTCATTGAACCTAGAGATCAGCTCTGGGTACACATCCAACCTCACCCCTGAAACATTTGACTCTAGCCCACATCTCAAACCCTGTCTCCTAAGGCTATTGTTCCTCTATGGGACTTTCCATTCCAGTTAGGCTGTGCTATACAATATCCTGTTGTATAACGCCCAAGTGAATTCTTTCTTGCAGGCCTTTATTTATGTGGAATGCCTTCCTTACTTCTATCCTATCCTCTATCCCTTCCTGTTTATTTAGGTCCTATCCATCCCTCAAGAGCTCCTTTATAAAACATCTCCTTGCAGCCCCAACCTTCAGGGATCGTTCCTTGGTTGATTCACTCTTAGGAACTCCCGTGGTTCTTATCTGGGCACTGAATATAAACTGCCCAGTATTATTAGAAATCTCTGATCACCATATGAGTTAGGAGAAATCATTCTTCCTCCCTCCCACTTCCAATTGATTTCAATTTCCTCAGGTAGAAAGTGAGAAGGATTGAATTTCTGAGGTCCCTAACTCTAACATGCTGTGGTTTGTCCTGACAACTCCTCAACTCAAACCTTGCAAGGGCAAGGATTGCTGTTTTATCTCCCACATTGACAATCACCAGCTAAGTAAACATTTCCTCTGAATGTAAACTTTATGATCGGAGAACTGAGGGGAGGTTTGGGGGGACCAAGATTGGGGGAGATTTCAATGTGATTTTAATGATGTGGGGAAATTCTGATGTGAAAAAATCACTCCACTAAAGTAGATTAGCAAGTCATCTGTATCTTAATGATTTTAGAGATCAATGGGGATTGAATGACTTGCCCAGAGTCACAAAACATGTATGCATCAGAGACAGGATTTGAACCCTGATCTTCTAGATTTCTAGGCCAGTCATCTACTATGTCATATTGTTTCCTAGTTGGCCTTTAGTTCTAGAAAATGGATGCATTGTTTCCAGGTCAATTTGTTACCACTCAGTGAACATCTGGAGAGCAAAGCCTTCAGTAACTGGAACCATTCTTACCTTGACATGTCCTTGGAGTATGGAAGTCCTCCACGTAGCCAGCCTGAAGCTTCTTACTCTTTCCCTCTGTGGTGCTGAGGGAGAGGAAGGCTATTTATACTTGAACATGATTGGCTGTGAGAATAATAAGGAGGTTGATAAGAATGCAGATAATTATCAAAGAAAAACAACAGACTCAGTTCTGTAGTGGTTTCTTGCCCTTTCCAATGTAAATAGAATCTAGGCTGTCAGAGCTGGAGGAGACCCCTGACGTACCTCAACAAACTTCTTCCAGACACATGAATCCCTTGGCCAACATGCCTGAAGAATGGTGATCCAGCATCTATTTGAGGACCTCCAGTGACAAGGAGTTCACTACCTTCTTAGGCAGCCCATTCTGCTTTCAGGCAGCTCTGATTATTAAGAAGTCTTTCATTATATTAAGACAAAATCAGCTTCCTTGTAACTTCCACCTACTGGTCCTAGCTCAACCTTCTAGGTCCAGGCAGAACAAATCAATACCTCTTCACCATAAAGATCTTTCAGATACTTGAGAGTTATAATCATGGAAATTGGGGGACCAAGTTAGAGTAATGATGGTGCTGGAGCCATTTGGAAGGACCCAGTAAAACTGAAGAACAGGAAATGGAAGTTCTAAAAGCATCATGAAGGATAGAATAGAGGATGATGGGACAACAAAACTAGAGCCCAAATAGTAAGACTGGGCAGACCAGCCAAATACAGGCCAAGTAGGCTGCATCTCAACATTCATCCACTTGGGGGCGCTTCAAGAAGCCAATCTCAAACATAACAGCAAAAAGAGAACTGCTCAGCCATCACAGGACCTGAGATCTGTCACAAAACTCACTGTGTCATCTTGGGTAAGTCACATCCTTTCCCAGTTGCCTCATCAATAGATGCAGTAGTTAGACTAATCTCTAAGGTCCCTTTTACCTCTTACATTCTGGGTTCTGTCCTAAGGTTTCTTCCAAACTCAATACTTTATCTTCTGGCTGGTAGCTAGGTGGCGCAGTGGATAGAGCACCAGTGAAGGAGTCAGGAGAACCTGAGTTCAAATCTCACCTCAGATAGTTGACACTCACTAGCTGTGTGACCTTGAGCAAGTCACTTAACCCCAACTGCCTCATCCTGGGTCATCTCCAGTCATCCTGATGAATATCTGGTCACTGGATTCAGATGGCTCTGAAGGAGAAGTGAGGTTGGTGACATCTGCACAGCCCTCCCTAACTCAAAACAAAGTCAAGTGCAAGTCATGTCATTATTTCTCTGATGGCATGGTCTTCTTTGGCAACGAAGGATGAACACACACACTTTATCTTCTACATTCCAAGATCCTTTCCAGCTTGAAGATTCCATGACTCTCTGTAAATGTTGAGGATTGGGGTGATAGCCTACCTAACCCTGGATAAGTAGGAGAAATCAGATCTGAAAGGAAAAGTCTCTGTGTTTCCCTTTCTTCTCCCTACAAGAATCTACGAATGCTGGATAACTTTTATTGTCTAAAGGACAGTTTACCTCTAGGAGAATGAATGGAGGTAGACATTCTGCACTGATGGCAAGGAGGTAACCAGAAGGAGAATTCAAAAGAATGTTTCTGATAATGGTTCATTTTTTAGTACTTTTAGGTTTATAAAGTTTTAAAGTTTATAAAGTACCTGCTTCTTGAAGGCAGCGATTTTTGAACTGATTAATATCCCCATTTTACAGCAGAGAAACTGCAGTATGGACAAGTTAAGTGATTCCTCCATGGTCACAGAGAAAGAATCTGCCAGAACCAAGTCTCAAACTCAAACCTTGTGCCCACAAACCCAGTGGAGTGTCTGTGGCCATTCTCTGTCTTCTAAAAGAGACAACGTTTTGTGGAGTTAGTTCACTCAGAAAAAAAAATTAAGCCTTACAAAGAGAAATGGTATCATGGTATTCTGGAAGAGGCTGAAACTGAGAGAAGGATTAGCCAGGACTTAGTGAAAGAGCCATAGAAAACCATCCCAGTCATTGGAGTCTGAATCTATCTTGTGTCTATGGATGATGGATGGATTGTCTGACTATTGATAGTCTCATCCTACAAAGGCAGAGTTTGAAGCACAATAGTCACTGTTCCCCCAGACGACTGGCTGGGACAGGGATCCTGTACCCCTTTGGCAGTATGAAGAAGCCAATGGAGCTCTTCTCAGAGGAGTGTTTTTAAATGCATAAAATAGACAGGATTGCAAAGGAAACTAGTAATATTGAAATTAGAATGTAATTTTTTTCCATCCAAGTTCATAGATCCCCTAGAATCTGTCCAGCAGATGGCTCATTAATAAGAAGAGAACCTCATTAAGAGGGGTTCACAGAAAACCTGTAGTACATACCTAGAGAATGACAGTGCAAGAGAGAGAGGACTGGCCTGGGAGAAAGAAGACCAAAATTTTAAGTCTGGATTCTGTCATTGACTCGCTGTGTGAACTCAAGTAAATCTTTGCACTTCTTTCATCCTCATTTTTCTCATCTGTAAAATGGAAAGAATAATACTTGCTTGACCTCCTTCACAGGATTGTCATAAGGACCAATTCAATTCAATAAACATCTATAAAGCACCTATTTAATGAAAAATACTATATGTGGTTCTGGGTCTGCAAAGATAAAGACAAAATGATCCCTGCCCTCAAGAGCTTACATTCTATTGGTAGGGTGTATTATGTAAATGGATAAATTATTATAAAGTACATATAAAGTTTTTTAAGTATTTTCATTTTTTTCAATAAAAAAACTTTCCATTTAAATATTTTTAAGTATTTTCAAGAGATAACAATGAGTGGGAATCAAGAATGGCCTAGTGGCAGAGGCAGCATCTGAGCCATACTTCAAAGGTGGCTAAGGATTTGAATAGACAAAGGAAAAATAAGCATTCCAGATGTGGGAGAATGCCTCTGCAAAGAGATAGATTCCCCCATAGGTAAGAGAATGGGAGATAGTGTGCAAAAGGAGATTGAAGGGTCATTAAAGTACTAGGCATGAAGGAGAGATGATTGTTGGATCCTCCCCAGTTCAAAAAGCATTTATTAAATGCCTTCTGAAAAAAATGGTACAGAGATAGAGATACAAATACACAAAACTATACATGACAATTGGAGGAGGAAGAGAAGGAGGGAGACAAAGGAGGGAGAAGACAATGAAAGGGAGAGGGAGGAGAGTGGAGAGAAGAGTAAAGAAGACAAGAGAGAGGAGACAAGAGAAAAGAGAGCACAGAGAAGACAGAGAGGAGAGAAAAAGAGGAGACAAGGGAGAAAAGAGGAGAGATAGAGACAGAAGGTGAGAAGGAGGGAGCAAGGAAAAGGGAGAGGGAGAGAGAGGATAATTGAACTTTAAGGACAATAGGGACCTGGAAAGACTTCCCAAAAAGCGATGGCACATGGTCTAAACCTTAAAAGAAGCTAGGGGACTGCACGAGACAAGAATGAGAAGGAAAGACAGCCCAAGCATGGAAGATGGTCAGTGTAGAGATGAAGCAGTAGACAGAACGGGAACGTGCGGCTAGAACATATAAGGTATGAAGGGGAGTCATGTGTAATAAACCTGGAAAATCACTTGGAAGTCAAATTTGAAAGGACTTTCAATGTCTAGCTAAAGCCTATCTTTGGCTCAAGAGTCAAGGGACACTGTAGTTTCTTGGACAGGGAAAGGACATGGTGAGACTTTTGCTTTAGTAATATTATTCTGCAACTGAGTGAAGGATGGATTGAAGAGGGCAGATCCTGGAATCTGGAAGTGCAGACAAGATGTACTGAGGGTCTGAACTAAAACAGGGATGGTGGGGCAAGGAGAGGAGGGTCGACATGGGAGACTGATTGTAGAGACATAATAATATATAAATAATAAATAATATAAAAATACATTAATAAAGAAATTGGGTATAGGATGTGAGAGGAAAGAGTTGTTTCAAGAAGTCTGGAAGTGTTTCAAACCAACACAACTGAAAAGATTTAAGTTATACCTCTTGTGCATACATACAAACATATATCATACATATATACATACATGTATGTATGTTCTTGTTGCTTAGTCATTTCCATTATATCCAACTCTTTATGACCCTGTTTGAGGTTTTCTTGGCAAAGATACCGGATCAGTTTCCCATTTCCTTCTCCAGCTCATTTTACAGATGAAGAAACTGAGGCAAACAGTGATAAGTGACTCTCCCAGAATCACATAACTAGTGTCTGATATCAGATTTGAACTCAAAGGGGATGAATCTTCCTGACTTCAGACCCAGCACTCTATCCCCTGTGTCACCTACCTACCTACCACCTAGCTACCCTTCACATATGTGTGTGTGTCACTTGAAAGCTTTCTACTGATCTAGTTGTCTACATGTCAGAACTGGATAGAACCTTAGGACATGGAACATTAAAGCTGAAAAGGACCTTAGCACATAGAATGTCAGAATTGTAAAAGACCTTTAGGACATAGAAGGTCAGACCTGCAAGGGATCTGATTACATGAAGGAGTAGAGCTAAAAGGATTCTCAGAGATGATCTAGTCCGACCCCCTCAGTTTTACAGAAGGTATTAGCAGCAGAACTTAGGTCCCTGACTCCCAGGCCAGAGCTCTTCCCCCCACACCTAATTGTCTACCATAACAAGAAAGCATTGACTTGGTAATCCAGGCTTTGAAAATGCTGAAAACACACATGCGCAGAGGTTCCTCCCTATATGCCTTCTCCAAGGACAAGCTTCCCTTTTCCTCTGAGAGATGAACCCAAGATGGTGGGACTGAGAAGGTGGAGCAGCATACATCCCAGAGGCACTCAGCCCAGCTAAAAGGCAGGCTCATCGCTCTGAGCTCAACTTTCTCTAGTACAAACCCAGTTCATCTAGCCTCAGCCCTGAATCTCTGACGCCAGTCAGCAAGAGATAGAATCATTGGCTTATCCACTTGGCTTCTCTCCCCTGCCATAGTTTACTACTAAACCTCAAAAGCCACAGAAGTCCTCAAAACCACAACCTACCAGGAGGCAGCTTCCTAAGTCCCAGACTCACTGAACCAGCTGAGCACAGGCAACCCTATGCTTTCCCTTTTAGTATATAAGACGTGGAACACGGAGACCTGGATTCTAGTCTGAACTTTGACATTAGTCATGCGTGTGACCTCAAGCAAATGACTTCCCCCACTCAGCTATAGTAAAAAAATAAAATAAAAATAATATAATATAATAATAATATAATATTTTATAAAATAAAGGACATTGTACTGCCATTTCTAAAAATCCCTTCCAGACTTAAAACTGTTTTTCATCTGTAACATTGATTATTGATGCTCTGTATGTACATATTGCTTTCCATTTTGGAATGTAAGGGCAGGAAATGTTTTGCTTTTGTCTTTAAATCTTAGTACCTAAAACACTACCAGGCACATTAAGTTGGCTCTTAACTTGATGGATTGATTGAAAATTCTTCCATACTTTGATATTCAATGAGTCCTTCCGCATAACCAAAAAAATAGTCAAGCATTTATTCAGTGCTTGCTAAGTGCCAGGCAGTGCTGAGGATACAAAGAAAGGCCAAATAAAAATCCCCAATCTCAAGAAGTTCACATCCTAATGGGGGAAATGACATGCAAAGTGTTTAGACATAAGATGCATATAGTGTATGTGGAAAGTAATCAAGGAGAGAGAAGCAGGAAAGGTCTCTGCAGAAGGTGAGGTTTGAGCCAAGTTTTGAAAGAAGCCAGGAGTAAGAAATGAGGAGGGAGAGCATTCCAGACAAAGAACACAGCCAGTGAAAAGGATGAAGTTGGGAAAAGCATCATGAAGCAACACGTTCAAGGAATAGCAAAGAGATCTATGTCATTTCATTGTAGAGAATGTGGAGAAGAGTAAATCATAAGAAGATTGGAAAGGTAGAAAGGGATCAAATTGTAAAGAACTTTAAAAGCCAAACAAAGACTTTCAATTTGTTCCTGGGGTTAATAGGGAGCCACTGGAGTTTATTGAGTAAGGGAGTAACATGATCACTTTAGGAAAAATCAGCTGAGCAGAGGATGATTAGAAAGGGGAGAGACTCAGAGGAGGGAAACTAATTAAAAGGCTACTGCAATAATCCAGACAAGAGATGATGAGGACTTATAACCTCATGGTGGTGGCTGTGTGAATGGAGAGAAGGGAAGATATGTGAAAGATGGTGTGAAAGTAGAAACAAGACTTAGCTACAGACTAGATATGTAGAGTGAGTGTGAGAAAGTAGTAGAGGATAACAATGAGGTTATGAGCCTTATATTAGTGATGTCCTCAACAGTATTGGGAAGAGAGAGTTTGAGTGGGGGGAGGGGAGGAAAGATAGTGAATGTATTTTTGACATGTTGAATTTGAGGGGTCCAAAAGGCAATTGATGATGCAAGATGGGTAGCTTGGGAAAGAGACTAGGGCTATGGAGATCTGGGAATTATTTGTGTAGAGATAATTGGACCCAAGGGAGCCAATAAGGTTGTCAACCACAACTCCTATTTGTTGTTCCTGAATATAGGAGGCAACATCTCCAAGCAGTGAGGTGGACACAAAAGAAAAACATTTTGATTTTATAGGTGTCCAAAAAGCATTTCGTAAGGGAATATATGGTATATCCCTGCCCCTTGGTCTACTTCTAAGACAGAAGAGAGCCAAAGGGAGGACATTCAGCCATTTCAAAGGGGGTTCAGAACACAACTTACCAATGAGGGATTTTAACCCCTTATTCATACACCCAACCTGACCAGAACTCTGAGGATGCTACAGAGTATGGAATTTGGTTAGAATACACTTGGGAAAGGTCAGAGTCAGTAAAAGAGTTGATAAGGAAGGTGTACCACATCTGGGTATAATTTCTTTTTTCTCTTACTTTTTAATTTTTTTCTTTTTAAAATTTAATTAATTTATTTGTTTTCAATTTTCAACCATCACTTTCATAAGTCTTAAATTTTCGCCCCTCCATCTTCCCTCCCCCACTGAGATGGTGTGCAATCTTATATGGGTTCTATACATACATTCTTATTAAACACATTAGTCATGTTGCATAGAAGAATTCAAATGAATGGGAGAAATCATGAGCAAAAACAAAACAAAACATAACACAAGAGAGGATAGTCTGCTTCATTCTGCATTCCAATTCCATAGCTCTTTCTCTGTATATGAATGGTATTTTGCCTCAAGGGTCCTTTGGGAATGTGTTAGGTCCTTACATTGCTGTGAAAGGCTAAGTCTATCAGAAACAATCCTCAAACACTGTAGTTCTTACTGAGTATAATGTTTTCCTGATTCTGCTCACTTCACTCAGCATCAGTTTATATAAGTCTATCCAGGTTTTTCTGAAGTCCACCTGTTTGTCACTTCTTATGGCACAATAGTATTCCATTACATTCATATACCACAACTTGTTCAGCCATTCCCCAGTTGATGGGCATATTGCCTCAATTTCCAGTTCTTGGCCCTCACAAAGAGAGCTGCTATAAATATTTTTGTACTTGTGGAATCCTTTCCCATTTTTGTGATCTCTTTGAGATACAGTCCTAGAAGCAGTCATGTTGGGTCAAAGGGTATGAACATTTTTGTAGCCCTTTGGGTATAGTTCCAAATTTCTCTCCAGAATGGTTGGATCAGCTCACAGCTCCGCCAGCAATGAATTAGTGTTCCAACTCTCTCACATCTTCTCCAACATTTGTCATCTTTTTGTTTCATCATGTTAGCCAATCTAATAGGTGTGATGTGGCACCTCAGAATTGTTTTGATTTGCATCTCTCTAATCAATAGTGATTTAGAGCATTTTTCATATAACTACAGATAACTTTAATTTTTTTCCTCTGAAAATTGCCTGTTCATATATCCTTTGACCATTTATCAATTGGAGAATGTAAATTTGAATCCATTCTCTATATATTTTAGAAATGAGGCCTTTATCACTGATACTAGTTGTAAAAATTCTTTCCCAGTTTTCTGCTTCCCTCATAATCTTGGTTGCATTGGGTTTGCTTGTGCAAAAACTTTTCAATTTAATGCAATCAAAATTATCCGTTTTGCACTTCATAAGGTTCTCTATCTCTTGTTTGGTCATAAATTTCTCCATTCTCCATAAATCTGACAAACATACTATTCCTTGCTCCCCTAGTTTGTTTATAGTATCAGACTATATTGGGCATAATTTCTTTAATCATCATCTTAGCTACAAATGTTGCAGTGGCTTTTGAAAGTCGGGAAGGCTTCAACCCAGCAAGTCAATTCATCAACTACAACCAGACAATGTTTAAGAGGTCCTGCCTTGGGCATATTTAAAAAGTCTATCTGCAAGTGTTCAAGAGGAGTGAAAGCAAAGGGGAATTTACCAAAAGTTGAAGTCTTAAAGGCATGTTGATTAAGCGCTAAACATGTGTGACAATTTGAAGATATACGGGCTGCAATTGGAGTGTGATACCAGGAACAACCCACCCATGACTAATTGATTTATTCTCTGTGTGCCATAATGACTACCAAAATGAAGTGAAAGACATACCCAATGATAAAAAAACTCTGGAAGAGGAGTGGGTACCTTCAGGAGTGACCCAGACCCCAGAGACCTGCTTTGCATTCCATTGGCTCCATTTTTCAACCTCAACATCATTGTAAGGAAGAAGATGCCAGTAAGAATCATCAGGGTTGTCAGAAGGTTTGTCGAAAAATGACAATGAATTATAAAGGTGGAGAACAAGAGTAGGTCCTTCCAGAGCTATAGACTTGGCAGCTATAGCTGTGTGGACGCTTCCAAGGGAAACAAGATCAATTGCATTCATATGAGCACAGAAATGCACAATAACCAATACTCTGGGCAATTTTATGGTAGAAAGAAGATCTTTAATTAAGTCAGAATTGGCAATAACTTTACCAGAGGAGGTCAAGGATCCTCGCTGTAACCACAACATCCCAATTGCATGGCGTATTCCAAAAGCAGAACAAGAGTCAATGTATCTGGTGATATCTTTACCAGTGGCAAAGTGACAGCCCTGAATAAGAGCAATCAGTTCAGCAGTATGGTTACTGAGATAAGAAGGGAGTAAGGCAGCCCAAACTGCACCGTAATCAGAGACTTGTGAGGTTCCTGTAAAGCACTCTCCATCCCCCATAAAACAGGAGCCATCAGTATAGAATATCAAATCGGGATTGTCTAGAGGGACATCAATAAGGTCACTATGAGATTTCTCAGTTAAGTCAACAACAGAGACACAGTCCGCAAAGGCTCAGCTGAGATAGGAGGTTAGGGAGCAATATCGCAGGATTAAGGACAGAGTACTCCATAATGGTGACATTTTCCCTTCTAAGAAGTGTCACTTCATATCTAGCTAAGCGTTCAATCAGAAAAGGCTTGAGTGCAGTGGTATAACAGTAAAACCTCAATTTTGTGAAGGCATTGAATGGTTAATGGATTTCCCAGTACCAGGTCAGAAGCCTTTTCTTCTAAGAGAGCAGGGGCTGCAAAAGTCCCCAGGAAAGATGGTGCACCAATAGCTATGCTATCTATTTGAGCTGAATAACAAGCTATGGAGCACACTGTATGTCCCAATGATTGTGTGAGGACACCTGAAACTACCCTGCTTTGTTAATGCACAAAAAGAGCAAAGGGTTTACTGTAGTCTGGGAGCCCTCAAGTCAGAGCAGACATCAGTGCTTTCTTAAGAAATGTGAGCAGCAAGATACTCAGGTTCAAGATGCTGAAATTCAGGAATTTGTTCTTTAGTCAAAACAACAAGAGGTTTATTAATAATAAGATATATTATACATAGCATATAACATTACACTATAGTATATATACTATATAGTATACTATTATACTATATAATATTTTAATATAGTATTATAATATATAATAAAATAATTTTGTTATTTATATATTATATAATATAAACATATAATATGTATATTATATTATGCAATTTTTGCATATTTTGCAATTTTATATATTTATATATGAGTACATAATATTACATAATATATATTTATTTTATTATATTATATATTATAATAATATATATAATAAAATATATTCCACCAAATGATGGAATCCACTGACAACGATATCCTGAACCCCTAATATGGCATGCACCTGCTTTTTAGTCTTAGGAACTGACAGATGTTGAATTGCCTGTCTGAGAAATAGAAAACATTTCAGCAGATAGTACAAAGCCAAGATACTCTACCTGAGATTTGCATTACTGTACTTTTGATCTGGAGACCTGGTGTCCACAGTGATAGATCTGGAGTGAAAAAAGATGAGCATTCTTCCAGCAAATGTCAGTCGTAGGTGTAGCTAATAGAAGATCATCAGTATATTGGACTAAAACTGAGTTTATGGAAGCAATAGAGGCCAAATCTTGCTGTAAAGTTTGAGAGAATAGAGTAGGAGACTCAACAAAGCCTTGAGGCAAATGAGTCTATGTCTACTGCTGATTACTCTGACAGATATGTGAATTTGAGACTTATAGCAACATTACAAGTTTACTATATATTGTATTATATTATGTTATGTTATGTCATTATGTTATATTATATTATACATACTCTACCATACTATATTATCTTATAATAATGTATACAATACAATATATAAATAACATAAATAATATTATTATATATTATATAATATATATGTATTATAGTTATACTATAATTCTATATAGCAAATACCTGTAGAATAGGTGGCATCATGAGGAACAGAAGAAATAACTGTGGCAGAGTTGGGTACCACAAGATGCCTTGGTATAACATATGCATTAATAGCACACAAATCTTGAACAGACCAGTAGACAGATTTATTATCAGGACCTGTTAAGAGGTTTCTTAACAGGCAGTAGAGGAGTATTGCAGAGCGATACATGAAACCATAATTTCTTGCTTTATTAAAGAATCAATAATGGGTACAATTCCTTCAATGACTTCACTAGTGAGGAGATGCTGAGGCACTGATGGTGCGTCCACTTTCATAGCCATAGTGACTGGGACTGCTGACTTTCAAAGGCCCACATTGGTGGAAAAAGTGGCCCATGAAGATATTCAGGATATCATGGGGAATACCAGGGCCATTGTTACAATCATCTTGAGTTGGTGCCACAGGAAAGAGTAAAAGAAGTTCATCGTTAGAAAAATTATTGGAAAAAAGTCAATCAATAACGGAAATATGTAGGTCAGATTGTCTGGCAACTGTAGGGTTAAAGTATTATCTGGAAGGTATAAAATGGTGGTATTAAATTTACACAGGAGCCCTCTTCCCAACGAATTAGTAGATGCATTAGATGCCTATAAGGAGGAATACAAAACGGACAGGGAATCCACCGCCTTACCTCCCATGGGCTTCCCTCTATTCCCACTATTTTTGTAGACTGAATAATGAAAAAAATCAGAGCTTGGCCTTTTATTATATGAGTAGTTCCAGTTTCAATAAGGCAAACATATAAGATATCTGCAATTTTTTAGAGCAATGCTTTGTTCTCCAATTATGGGAGACAGAGACAAAGCTAACAGGGGCAAGGATATTGGAAGTAGCACTATTCCCTGCCTTTCTCTGCACCTTCATGCACAGAGGTCTCCCTGCTGTTCAAACCCTTTTGTCATTTTGTTCCTGGACCCTTCCATGCCCACTGTTCCCTTCTATTTGATTCAAGGGCTGCCTGAATCAGTTAACCCTTTGTGGGGCATAATTTTGCATCTGAAGCCAATTTAGGTCTCATCCTTCAGTTTTAGTAAACTGGGGCCCCTTTGGTCTCACCTTTTCATCATGCAATATCTAGCAAAGTGCCCTCTTTTCCATAATAAAAACAATCCTTATGACCTTTATTGGGATGCTGAATTAGTCAAGGCTGAAAAATGAGTTGGTTGGCCAGAAGTCTGGACAGCTACAAGGAGAGATTTAGGCTGAGCCTCTTGTTTGTACTTCTCTTCCGTCAGTACTAGCCTTAACAACTTCTTTTCCTTCCTAAATATAATGTGTAATCTCCTTGAGTTCCCCTGGCATGAGTTCATGCCAGTCTGAAAAGTACTTGAGAAAGTAGTCCTTGATCAAAGGCAGCAGTCGATTGATAAAAGGCTACATTAATAATCCTTGCCTCCCATTGGTTTAGGGAATCTAATGTAACATGTCGCTTTTGACTCTTACATAATCTATTATAAAATCTCATGGGGTTTTCATCTGTTTCCCAAATGGTCTCCTGAAGTTTACTAAAATTATCTGGTCTCTCTGCAAAAAGTTCCATACCTCTAAGTAAGGCATCCCTAGCCTGTTGCAACGGGACAAACTCTGCAGGTTTGTTAGGATCCCAGTAGGGATCTTATACTGGCCAGGTTCCCTGATCTCCTGGATCTGCAATCTGCCTATTTATAATTTCAATAACACCTGCTCTTTCTCCTGGAGATAATAGGATCTCTATGATCAAGTCACATCTTGCCATGTTGGTTATAGCCATGAAAAAGAACTAGGTGTATCTTTCCTTCAATTAGAGAGGTCTAATGGCCTAAAAGGATAATGTTCTTTTATAAGACCTTCCCTTCTGTTTGGTATACTTTATCATAAAAGAAAAATAGCAGCAGGCTTCTCTGTTCCTTGAATGTTTATTAAGGACCGTTGGTGTTTGTGAAGGAGCATAAGTAGAGTGGGGCGGGGCAGAGAAGGAGGAATGCAAAGGACTTGTGAAGCTTGGTAGAGAAATGAGGACTGACTGTCTTTGGACTGCATCTCCCAGCAATTCCAAAAATTCATTTATTCTAAACTTGCTTTGGGAGATTTCTCAATAAAATTCTGTAACTCTTTAAGACTAAAATAGTCAGAAGTTTCATACTTTGTCCAGAATCATTCCTTTAAGCCTTTTGTAGTCTCATACCAGATCTTACAGCTTACCAGCTCTTTCCCTGGTCTTCCCCTGCTGGAGAGGGAATCCACCATTACTTCAGGCTGTTAAAAGCTTCCCTAATGGGGATCTTGTAGGAATGCTTATGCTTGGTCCCATCTCTCCTGTGAGTATCCCCATCAGGACTGGCAGTCTTCACAGGAACTTCACCTAAGAGAATTGGACTCAATTTCCAATATATCTACCATTTAGTTTATTCTTCCTGAGAAGTTTCCCCACTAAAGATGCTAGATAGTCCCCTGACTATTTATGGATCATAGCAGGCAGTCCCCCAACTTTCTGAGTTCTGCCTCCATGGGAGTTTTTACCTACAGCTAACACTCAAAATATTTTAGAAATTTGTTCTGGCAAATTTCTCAAATACTCCAAATTCTTAATTTTAGGGCTCAATCTCTAAGGTTTTTAAGATCAGTCAACTAGAATATGTTAAAAATCAGATTGTCAATCTCTGGAAACTCTTATGTGAAGCTGAACTAGACAAACAGGGTTAAATGACTTGCCCAGCATCACACAACCAGTAAGTATCTGCGATCAAATTTGAACTCAGGGGGATGAGTCTTCCAGATTCCAGGCCCCTCTATCCACTATGCTACCTACCTGCTTGAAGTAATGAGATGTACAGTTTCTACAATTTCTTCAAATTACCTACATTGATCACTAAATTCAGATTTTCTAAATATAACCCTTCTTTTATTTCTGGTTGTAATGACCTGGTTTTGAATTGCCTCCACATAAAACCCTCTATTTCCACAAATATATCCACATCCCTTTGCTTGACATTTTCTTGATGAGTTTGTGTAGCTATCACCCATGAAAAGCCTTTGGTCATTCTTAGGTCATAACTGTTTCATAGCCTCCATCCAGCAAGCAACTTTCAGTTACATTTGCCAAATCTAGTCATATACACTATCATCCTTTATTATTTCTCAGTGAAGTGGTGTCTGCTTGTTCCAAAAGGATTTCTGAAAATGTCTTTACTTTTCATGTTCCCTAAAAATGATTGTCAATGCTTTTTCTAAATTTTCACACAGAAGTATTCTTCTTTCAATGGCTACCTTGTGAGAGTGAAGAGCCCTCTCCTTCATTAATATTGTACGGATTTTTGTTAAAATACTTTCCAAATATTGTAGGGTCCATTTTACACTTCCAAATGTATATATTGAAAAATGGCATTGCGTAGAACATTAACCTGTTCTTCCCACTCAACTTTGATTTCAGGATGCAATAAGTTGCTCAATATATTCAACCACAGATTTCTCCTTGATAGCTTTTTGCTCAGAGTCTATTCTGAAACAATTTGTAAGGTATTTGTAAGTATTACCTTCATCTATGGATTCGATATGTCCTCCAGATTTAAGGACAAAATCTTCAGTCTCTTTCTTGCCTTTGTGTACATTAAGAATTTTCCATGTAGTGAATCCAGACACTTTAATTTCATTACTAATGAACAGATTAATGAATTGTATAATGCAAGAAGGAGTAACATCATATAAAATAAATTCAATAGCCCATACCCTGGTATCCAGGGAGCTTCCCTTACTGATACCTCTCCCTCTATCAGTCTTCACTCTTAATATCACAGAATCTCAGAGATGGAAGGAACCCCAGAGATTAACCTACACTTGAGCAGAAATCTCTTCTGCAACTTCGCTGGTGAGCAGTCATCCAACCTCTATTTAAAGACTTCCCAAAGCTGCCCATCCACCTTTTGGATAGGCCTAATTGTGAGGATGTTTCTCTCTGTGAGGATGAAATCTCCCTTTCTGCCAATTCTATCCATCACTCCTGGATCTGCCTCCTGGGGACAAGCAGAACAAGACTTTCATATGATTATCTTTAAATCCTTGACAGATATTATAAATCTCTTGAGCCTTCCCTTTTACAGGCTAAATGATCCCAATTCCTTCAACTTGTCATTCAAGGTCATTTCTCACCCTAGTTACCTTTCTCTGAAAGTTCTCTAGTTTATCAACATCCTTCCTAAAATGTGGCATCCAGAATAGATCCTAAGACTTGAGATCAGACTTCACCTGACCAGGACAAAGGGCAGTCAAACTCACACCTGTAGTATTGTAGACTTCCTCAGTGTAGCCTCTCAGAAAACAATAGCTTTTTTGGCTTCAATCTCTCACTGTTGAGAGCCCTTCTAGTATTTGAAGATATTAATCATGCCTCTCACCCTTCCCCTAGACTCCCCACTTCTCCATATTAAGTTCTTTAAGTCCCTAACACAATTTCCTCCCAGACTTAAGAAACTTAATGACAATCATCACCTATTTCCTCATTTTTGCCAAAGGGCTAGTCCTGATGGACAGCTCCTAAGGAATGGGTCTTTGGTTTTCTGCTTCTTTCAATTATCAACATGTTTAAGATGGTTCTACATATACCAAGTTTGTTTAAAAGACATTACTGCTATTTTATGATTCAACCAAAGAATCAAAGATGCATTGGGCAATGTGATCCCAGAAAGAGAAATGACCACAGCAATTGATCCCAAGAAATAAAGACCTCAGGAGATTTAGCCTGTAAATTGGTACATTAGAGGATTTATTTAATATGGGACTGGGAAGAAGTAGGAGTATACTTACAGTCTATCTAACTGTAAGTTCCTCCTCCAGAGTAGATCAGAAAAAAAGAGGGAAGGAAGGAAAAATTCCAGATAGGTACAGCAGTGATTAACCCTACAGTCACACTGTCAACAAAAATGTGATTCAGAGTATTAAAGAAAACATTCATCCAAAGTATAGAATGGCAAAACAAGAGAGGTCCAGTTAAGCACAGTTGCTTTGCCCAGCAGCCTCTCATAGCTCCATGTTCTTCTCCTTCTCAATTCTGGACATGAAGTCCACAGGATATCACAACAGAATCCTGGAAGGCAGAGAAAACAAGTTTATGTTATGGGAAACCAGGAGAAAGTTTGAAGTTACCCTGGTAGTGTGCCCCAAAGGCTCACAGAAATAAACTCAACATCTAGTTCTAGACCTCCCATTAATTTGCTATATGAAGTTAGACAAATCTTTTAACTTTTCTGGGCCTAGAACCATAGAACCACAGATTAAAGGATGAACATAACCTTAAGAGTTCATCTCATACAACCCTCTCATATTTCAGAGGAAATATGAGGCCCAAAGAGGGAAGTTTTTGGTTTTGTTTTGAGACTGGGTCTCCCTATCTCAGCCAATGGTCACCAATGGATCCATCCTCTACTAACCAACACAGAAGTTTTGACCTGCTCCATTTCCAACATAGGCTTGATTCTCCCTCATTAGGCAGCATAGTGGCCCACTTACTCCCCAACTCTAAGGGCACATTGTATTGGTTCCATATATCATGTGAACATCTGATTGTCTTTAGCACAGCTGCAGTTCAGAACTCCCAAATTTAAGAAATCTACCAGCCTCAGTTTCCCTGAAATTAGAGATTACAGGTATGCCTCACCCAAAGGGGAAACTTTTTTGTCCCAAAGCACTAAATTCATAATGTGAGAAATAGTCCTGGATTTGGCATTAGAAGACCTTGACTGAAATCCCAACTGTTACTTATTACCAGGGTGACCTAAAGCAAGTCAGCGAAACCCTTCTGGCCTCTGTTTTCTCAAGTGAAAAGGGAGGAGAGGATTCTGAGAAGATGGCAGAATAGGTCAGAAAATTACTAATTCTCGAGATTTTCCCACACAAAAGAGATAAAATAGCATCTCAGGGCAAAGATAGTGTGGGTAAAATAAATAAGAATGGGGCACAACAAATAAAATAATCTGAGAAGATCTGAAGAAAAATCCCAGAACAGGGTTTGGTTCCTGTGAAGAGTAAAGACCTCCAGGCAAAGTTCTGCTTAAAAAACAAGTGGCAAGCCCTGGGGTTATCTGGGTTGGGAGGCTACCTCAGATCCAACCACAGAAACTTTTACCTCCAGGACAATGAGGGGAATTGGGTGTCTGAACTCAGGAGGATTGAGGGAACTTCTGTTGACAAGGAATGCCAGACCCAGGGACAAATAGCTGGGGGTAAGAAGGAATCAGCACAACCCAATGAATTCAGAAGCAGTGACGTGGGGATTCCCCTGTCCGTGGGCACTTACAGAGAGCTCCAGTTTGGCTTTGGTTACTCTGTTTAGTTGTTTCTAAATTATTTTACTTTTTAAAGTTATGTTTCTCTTGGCTTTTGTATGTCAACATTTCTATTAAGTTCAGGTTTGTTTCTTTTTTTTAACAAATTCCTGAAAGTCTGACAGCTGATCAAATGTCCATTTTGTTCCACTCAGGACTATGCTTAACTTTGCTAGGGATGATATTTTGGGCCAGAAACTCAGTTCTTTTGTTCTTCAATATATAGTGTTCCAAGACCTGCGGTCCTTTAGTGTCTCTGCTACTAGGTCTTGTGTGATTTTAATTGTGGCACCACCATATTTAAATTTTTTTCTTGTTGCTCTTAAAATTTTATCCTTAAGTTTGGGTTTCAGGATTTGACTATAATATTCCTATGAGCTTTCTGCATAGGATCTTTTTCAAATGGTGATTGATGGATAGTTTTCTATTTCTACTTTCCCCTCTTGCTCTAATGCGTCAGAACAATTAAAAAATTATTTCTTATATTATTGCATCAAGAATGGGGAAAAAGAACAAAGTAAAAAAGAGAACAAAAAAATTTACAAGGAAGCAAAGAGAAGATGGACAGCTTTCAATACAATGTATAGTATTTATCATACAGGCTTTCTTAAAATGAAAATTTACTACTAAATATTTTGAATCCTTGTTTTATGTTCTGCATGCATGTGATATGCTTTTTTATTATTTTACTTTGTATTTAAGTTTATGGTATGTTTCTTTTTCTTTTCTCTATTCTGTATTTGAGTTCTGGTGGTTCAGTCTGAATTAAAAAAACATAAAATGAAAGAGTTGGACCAGAAAATTTCTAAGGCCCCACTCAGAAGAAATTCTATGTTCCTAGTAAAAGGCAGGCAAAGGACTGTAACTCAGGTCTTCTGATTCGAAATCTAGTATTGCACATCAACATGTATCCTCAATTTTAAAATCTGTCACATGGATATAACTGTTTTTCCTACCTCATAGAAGTAAGGGATATATGAAAGTGTTGAAAAGCTCTATAGGTAATCTGGCATGAAAGGTACATTACAACTAGAGTAAAAGGTCACATGATGTCATGGAAAGAGGACAGAACTGGGGAATCAAGAAACTAGTTTGAGATCAAGCTCTGACCTTTACAAGCTATCACTTCCCCTCTCTGTTTTTCAGTTTCTCCCACCCACCCACGTCCATAAAATGAGGAGGTTGGACTAGGAGCAACAGTTCTCAAGCATTTTGGTATAAGGGCTCCTTTGCCCTCTTAGGAATTATTGAAGATCCTTCCAAAGAGGTTTTGTTTAGTTTATATAAGTTTTAGCTATTGCTATTTACTATATTAGAAATTAAATGCCATAGTACTATTATGAAAATAGTTTTGACCTTTTTGACCCTCAAAAAGGGTCTCAGAAACTTTTCTATGGATCCCCACCTTACTTTGAAAACTGCTCCACTGGATGATCTCAAACGTCCCTTCTAGATCTGAATCCTATGTTGAATCCTATATTAAATATATGAGAACTTATAAACTATTATCTCTGTTTTATAGATGAGGAAACACAGCTAATTAGTAGCATAGCAAAAACTAAATCTCAGATACCCTAACTTCCCTACTCTTCTTCTAGTAAGCCAGGTTAGAATTGTTTTTAATCTCAAGGGGAAGAGTATTGGCTATAGAGTTGGAATACATTGATTTAAATCTCAGCTCAGTGAACTTATTAGCTAGACAACTCGTTTAACCTCTTTAGACCTCAGTTTCCTCATCTGTCAAGTATGGGAATAGATCCAGATGACCATCTTCCAAGCTCTACATCTATGGTCCTGTGAACCTCTGGACCTACTCATGTTTCCCTGTTCATTAATTTGTTACCTTCCTCCATAAAATCTGCATGTGCATTTCCTATTTAACCTGGCTCCCCAATGCTGGAACCACTCTTCCCAAGCTGTCTGCACAGGTAAGCAGCAGAGATAGGACTCTAGAGGAGCCAATGGGGTAAGACAGAAAGAGCAACAATCTGGGTTCAACTCTAACACTCAGGTGTGTAATCTCATCATTTCCTCCAGGCCCTAACTTTCTCACCTGCAAAATGAAAGGGCTAGGCTAGATGAGTTCCAGTTCTTTTTAGTTTTAAATCCTGTCATTCCATAATATTTCTTAACTCTTTATGTCCCCATCCTACCCATGCCACCCCAACTCCCCAACTCCCAACCAAGAGTCAGGAGGACACAGAGCCAGACCTTGACAGAAGATGCTAAAACATGATCTCGTCATTCTTACCTCATACATAAAAATCTCAGGGTTGACGTAGCTCACTTTAATAATGGTAGGAAGAGCAGCTCCCAAGCCAAAGAGTGCTACGAAAGGAGGGGAAAAAAACACAATCAGTTGCATCCTTCCACTGTCCACTCAAACAAAAGGACCTCCTCCTGCACCAAAAACAATCATTCAAATCTCCTCATGCAATGCATGGACCCCATATGCTGCTCCAAAAATTGCCATTCCCTTCCTTCTCAAAATTGAAATTCAAATGTCACCAGATGAAGAGGTAAGATTCCAGGAGTAATCCTATAATTTCCATTTTAACTCAGAGTCCAACACTGCCAACTCAGTCATGTTCCCAAGCAACAGAGTCCCGTGGAAAGAGGTTAGGGTCTGTTTCATATTTAGGCACTGATACTAGCTAGCTACCTGTGTGACCTTAGGCAATCACTTATGCTCAGTTTAATTATCTGCAAAATAAGAGAACTCAAGCGGTAGGCTTCTAAGGTCCCTTTTTAGCTCTATATCCATTATCCATGAATGTAGAAACTAGAGAAGAATATCTAGAGAGGAAACTCGAAATTATACCACAAAAGGATTAGCTGCATGAACTGGAGGTATTTCCTCTGAAAGAAGAAAAGACTTTAACTGGGAAAATGATCTTCAAAAACCTAAAAAGGTATCACAGAGAAAAGGAACCAGACTTTTTTTGCTTTTCCCTCAAGAGGAACAATTAGAACCAGTAGGGAAAGTTACAGGGAGACAGAATTTAGACCCTTATAAGGGAGAACTGAACTCATTAACTGTCCAGCTGGAAGATCCAGTGGATAGAGTACTCAAGTCAAGAAGACCTGAGTTAAAATCCAACCTCAGACACCTATGACCTGTGGGACTCTGAGCAGCTTACAACCTCTGAACTGCCTCAGTATCTTCAACTGTAAAATGGGGACAATAGCAACACCTGTCTCATAGGGTTGTTGTGAGAATCAAATGAGATATTTGTACAATACTTAGCACAGTACCTAGCACATAGTAGGTGCTTAATAAATGTTTGATCCTTTCCCCAAACCAGAAAAGAATGAGCTGCCTTCAGAGGTAGCAAGTTCCCCATATTATAGATACAAAAACATGAACTTGGTCACTTTCAAAGGATCATAGCTTTACCCCACCCTCAGTCAAAGAGACCATAAAGGGGTTACCTGAATAGATTCAGATAATCTCTAAAGTTGCCAACTTTGATATTCTGGAATTTAGGAGGAGAGAGGGAGAATAAGTCCATGGTTACCTAATCACCGCTTTTGGGATTTTAAAGCTATTGATCACTTCCCCATCAATCTCCGTATATTGAACAAACAAGTGAAATTCTTTTAGTTCACCCCCAGCTAAACCTGCACACAAGATCAGAAGGTAACAGACCTTACAACTAGAAGAACTCAGTTGGACATCTGATCCAGTCCCCTTATTTTACAGATGAAGAAATCAAGGTCCAGAAGTTAAACGGCAGAGCCCAGATTTTAACCCAGATCCTATGACCCCAAATTCAGGCTCTTTTCTCTACAACACATTTCTCTCAGGAAGGACTCTACAGTATTCTGCAAGCATCTCCATTTTTGCTTCCTATACTAACAGAGATATGCTCTGAGATGCACCACCCAAAGGCACCTTGTCTCCCAGGATATGCATGTTTCCCTCCCTCCTCCCCCTGGCTGAAGTTCTTACCATTCAGGTGATCATCCAGGGGCTTTTTGACTGCAGATATTATAAAAGGTTTCACCTTCGACAACTGGCACCAGATACCAGAAAGATGCATTCCCAGTGTCAGACAAATCAGAGTGCCATGAATCAGTGCCAGTGAGATGTAGGCAGGCAAAGGAAAGAAACAAAGGGACAGACTGAGAAGACTCTGCTCCTGAAACAAAGTCAAGTATATCTCTCCTATTCATATACCTTCCATGGCTCTCCTTGACTCGTATGATGTAATCTAAACTCTCTAGCCTAATATGCAGGGTTCATACCCTGCCTCTACTATTGGTTTACTATCTGTGCGACCTTGTGTAAGTCTCTTCCCCTTTCAGGGAGGTCAACTTCTTTATCTATACTATTCTAGAAATCATAGCTTTGGAGGTGAGAGAGACCTCAGAGGTAATCTAGTATAGCCTTCTCATTTTACAGCTAGAGAAACTGAAACTCAGCAAGATTAAATCACTTATCAAAGGTCACACAGGCTATAAATGGCAAAGCCAAGATCTCAACCAAAGTTCTCTAAGTCCTATGATTCTGTGATCCACATTCAAGCCCCAGTTGATTCCTCCAAATTCATCTCCCTCTAATTCCAAATATAGATAAGGTGATGCAGTGGTTAGAGCACTGGACTTGGATTCAGAAAGACCTGAGTTCAAATCCACCTTCAGACATTTAATAGATGTGTGACCCTAAGCAAGTCCCCTAATCTCTGCCTGCCTCAATTTCCACAACTATAAACAGAGGATCATAACAATGCCCAGATCCCAGGGTTGATAAAATGATCAAATGATCTGTTTGTAAAGAGCTTTACAAACCTTAAAGTGTTATATTGATACTAGTTATTGTACACATAGCAGTAACACTGGGTTATAATAATATTACCATTTATATAGAGCTTTGGAAAGCTATTAACAAGGGTTATCTCCTTTTATCCTCCCAACAACCCTGGGAAGTAGCCTTTATTATTAATATCACTTAACAGATGAAGAAACTGAGACAGAGATGTGACTTCCCCAGGGTCCCATTGCAAGTAAATGTCTGAGACCGAATTTGAACTTAGGTTTTCCTGACTCCAAGCCTAATGCTCTATCAACCTCATTGCCTAGCTGCCATTCCTTGACTTTGTCTTCTGTCTTCCCTTCATGTCTTTTTTATATTCTGCATGAAATCAACTTCTGTTAAAATTCTGTCCTTCAGAGTTCAGCACACATTTAATGCTATGCTGAAGTGTAGGGAGTTTTAAAGACTTACATCAAAAGTACCCACGTTGGAGGAAGTCACTTCAAGCTCAATGTCTCTAGAAAACAATCACACACACAAAAGTTAAAAAAAAAAAAAAGATGAGGCAGGTAGCCCTCCTTATTAAGTCAACATCAGTCAGTCAGCAATTATTAAGTATCCATTGTATATCAAACACTGTTCTAAACAGCTTCACCCTTTCTTCATACTCTTCCCCAGCTCACTCTCCACAGACATAACTCCTTCCAATCCTCAGATGACCTGATTTGGTAAAGAAGCTTTAAAAATAAAAAAAAGCAATCATGCTGTGAGGGAAAGTACTCCTGGTCTAGGAATATGGACACCTGTATTCTGATTCTAACTTTGCCACTAAATACCTGTGTGACCTTTAGCAAGCCTCTTCTTTTTGTCGGACTTCAGTTTCCTCCTTTGAAAAATGAGAAGGTTGAACAAGATCTCTAAGGTCCTAAGATGAGAGATTCCTAAGTATAGACTAGAAATGGGTTTGTCTTCCCTCTGAAGGCTCACTAAGAGTTGTCAAAGAGGAATGTGTTCAAGCAGGGATTCTTGACTTGAGGGCCAGGCACCTTTTTAAAAAAATTGGATAATTGAATTTCAATAATTTTTTCCTTTGTAGTCCTATTATTTTAGAAATTTTAAAACATCATTCTGATAAGGGTTCCCATAAACTTCACCAGGCTATCATAAGTGTCCATCACACACATGCATGCACTCACACATACACACACACACACACACACACACACACACACACACACGCACACACAAACCTCTGACTTAATTAAATTAAAACAAATGGAAGGCTTGGCCACTGTTTACCTGTCTGGCTCTTCCTAAGCCTTTAGAAACTCTATATTCCTGAATCTTCTGCTTTGGGGAAAGGTGGGAGAAGCTAAAAGCATGGCTTACCTGTTAGTACCGTTTGAGTCCTTTTTACTCAATATTAGCAACAAAATCATTGGGGAAAAGGAGGGGAGATATAGATATAGATGTAGATGTAGACATAGATGTAGATGTAGCTATAGATACAGATGATATAGATAAATATAGATTAGATATAGATACAGATGGCATTTGTACTGGGAACAAACCAGAAAAACACCTCTACCTCCTCCTTTTGGGGCAACAAAAGTCTATGGATGATTTCTATTCAATTGTCTTCTCCAATAATGACAATGATTCCCTTACATTCCCTATGGTGCTTCATGGGTTACAAAAGGCTTTCACTCCCGTGTTCATTCGATCTTCAGAATAGCCTTGGAGGGGAACAGGGCAGAGATTATCAAGACCATTTTATAGACGGAGAGGTGAAGTTCATAGAAGCATAAGAAAACAGAACTAAGAAAACAGTCATCTAAGAAAGCTGGGTATGAGCAGTCAAAAAGGTGTGAATAGTACCTAACTCTTCTATTTGCTTTAAGCCAATACAATTTCATTAAATATGGACCCCATCTTTTGACTATGCACTATACTATATTATATAATTTCAGATCTGGGAGGAAACTTCAAGATGATCTTATGTAACCTTCTAATTTTGCAAACAAGGAAAATAAAACACAAAATTTGATTTTCCCAAGAGCATACAAGCTAACAATATGGCTTAGATTTGAACCCAAGACTCTGGATTCCTAGTTTGCTTCTCCTTCCAATGATATGGATCATGAAATTTAGAAGTAGAGGATACCTTAGAGATCATAGAATCCAGTCCTCCTCTTTTTTACAAGTGAGGAAACTGAAGGCCCAAGTGTTTAAGTGATTTTTCCAGAGTTACCCAGGTAGTGGGTGGAGAAGGCAAGATTTAAAGGCAGCTTCTTTTATTCCAAATCCTGTGTTCTTTCCATAAACCCATTAGACTCTTGAGCAATTCTGATTACCCTTTGCCTTCCACCCATAATGCTATGGGAGCTGCTCCTTACTTTAGGAATGACACATTAGCCCTTAGCTTCTCTCCAGACATAGTGATGTCAAGCTTCAGCTCCACAACCTGTAATGAAAAGGGAAAGAGTCAAGAAAGGAGCAATAGCTTACTCTAGACTATGTAAGCATACTAGTCTTCAAAGACATACTCAAGTGAAGGGGCAGCTAGGTGAGGCAATGGATAGAGCACCAGTGCAAGAGTCAGGAGGACCTGAGTTCAAATCTCACCTCAGACACTTGACACTCACTAGGTGTGTGACCTTGGGCAACTCGTTTAACCCCAATTACCTCATCCTGGGTCATCTCCAGTCATCCTGATGAATATCTGGTCACTGGATTCAGATGGCTCTGGAGGAGAAGTGAGGCTGGTGACCAGCACAGCCCTCCTTCACTCAAAACAAAGTCAAGTGCAAGTCATGTCATCATTTCTCTGATGGCAGAGTCTTCTTCAGCAATGAAGGATGAACACACACACACACACACACACTCAAGTGGAAGGATGAGGATGTGGGGAAAGTGATGGGAGAAAAGGAAAAAAACCGTAACTAGTCATCATTTCGGTACCTATAGCTCTGGATTGATTGAACTTTATACCCACATTCAACCAATCAACAAATATTTATTAAATGGTTACTGTGTGCCAGGATCTCTGCTAGACACTGGGAACACAAAGAAAAACATGAAGTAGTTCTTACCCTCAAGATGCTTACATTCTATCAGGGGTACAACATATATACATGTAAGTATATTCAAAGCACTTTCTCTTTCTCTGACATGAGTCACTAGATGAAAGAAATGAGTTTGGGGGTCATAAGCAATACACTGAGGGAAAGTATTAAGTATTTTAAGGAGGAAACAAAGATGAAAAAGAATATGATGAGGTAGAGGTAGAAAGTTGGAGGGTAGAAGAATGTGATGTAAAAAAGAAAAAATAAGGACCACTGAACATTAAAAATTAAATATAGTTTACTCATCTTTAAAATGAGGGAGTTGGACTCACTGGTCTCTAGGGTCCTTAGAGTAGGTAGCATGGTGCAGTGGAAATATAATTGGTCTTGGATTCAATTCTACTTCTGCTACTTACTATCTGTGTGACCTCAAACAGGTCACTTCACCTTCCTGTGCCTCAGTTTAATCATCTATAAAATGAGGGGGCAGTGGATTAAATGACTTCCAAAGTTCCTTCCAGGCTTAGATCTATGATCTTATAATTATTGAAAGGATGATAAATTATCAGAGTTGGAGGGCACCTTAGACATCATCTAGTTCTATGTGGGAGGGATCATCACCCTTTACCAAAGATGAAACTGAGGTCCAGAGAGGATAACAATATGCCTAGGATCCCCAACTGTACCTTGACTCCAACATTGTGATGTCATTTTGGTCCTCTTCAAGCATGAGGGACAACAACCAAGATAGTAGCAACCAAAGAAATTTTCTTACAGAAGAAAAGTGATTAAAAGAAAACTGAAATCTACAAACACTATCTGCTCGCAATGAGTTTGAGGCACTATATTTGGAAAACCTCTATCTCCATGTATTGAAGCAACCAAGAAGTATGATTGCTATGCTACCATCAGTGATTTTTGAAAAATGATGAACAGCAGATCTATTGAAGAATTGGAGATGCATAAATGTTGGATTCAGCATAACTAAGAACAGAAGTTGCAAGGGAACAGATCTGGGTTAGACGATAGGGGGAAACTTCCTAACAACTAAATGTACCCTCAAACGGAATGACGTGCCTTGGGGAGCAACAGTTTCCTCCTCATTGGTTCTCTTCAGAGAGAGGCTAGGTGACTACTTCCCAGCTGTTCCAGAGGGAGTTCTTTGCTACATGTGGGTTAGATTACATTAGACAGCCTCTGAGTTCTCTTCCAACCCTGAAATTCTGAGATTGCACCAAAGTCTGGAAGTAAATAGAGTCTGCAAACTAGAAACTGATGAGTTTAACTTAAGTTCCTGGTAGAATTCTAGAACAGATTATTAAAGGGATTATAGGGCAGCTAGGTGGGGCAGTGGATAGAGCACCAGTGCAGGAGTCAGGAGGACCTGAGTTCAAATCTCACCTCAGACACTTGACACTCACTAGGTGTGTGACCTTGGGCATGTCACTTAACCCCAATTGCCTCATCCTGGGTTATCTCCAGTCATCCTGATGAATATCTGGTCACTGGAATCAGATGGCTCTGGAGGAGAAGTGAGGCTGGTGACCTGCACAGCCCTCCCTCGCTCAAAACAAAGTCAAGTGCAAGTCACGTCATTATTTCTCTGATGGCAGGGTCTTCTTCGTCAACAAAGGACAAACACACACAGAGGGATGATTTGTGATAAAAATGATGGTCAATAAGAGCCAAGAGTGTTCCTCAAGAATGAGCCATTCACTGTCTGAATTGGTATAGAGTAAAATAAATAAAACCAAAAGGAAAATATATATAATGGTTTACAAAGCCAAGTTTTTTTCTAAATGACTAAAGGGGAGTTGAATTTGGAGTACACAAAAAATCAACAATAAGCCAAAGAAACAATAATGAAGCAAAGTTCTATACTTTTATCAAAAGCAAGACTCTTATAGGGCAGAATGATGGATACATTGCAAAAATAAGGGAAGAATTTATTTTGAAAGTAGAGTGAGAAGAGGAACTATTTCCAGATATGACTGATACAAGACTTTTTTTTTCTACAACAGCAAAATCATATGGAAAATTATTGGCCCCACCATTCTGGAAAAAAATTAGAATAATGTGAAAAGAGTCACTAAACTGTTCATACTCTTTCATCCAGAAATATCACTATTGGCAATTTAATGTTTTTCTATATTTTGCCACATTTCTTTCTCTTCTAAGGGGTATGTCGAGGAGTATGCTGGCAAGCGTTTAACAACTAGTTTTCTGAAGAGAAGAGAAGTGTATATGCCACAAATTTTTAAGTTTAATCTGCATCATTAATATTCTCCCATCTCTTTACCAAGTCTAGACAACCAATAAAACAATAAATCAAATTCTGATTTTTAGTATTTGCCAACTTCTGAGATGTGAATTCTCACACTGAAAATTAACAATTGGTTCTCTTGAGCTCATTCAGTCTTGCTCCAGAACATTCCTGTATTATCCAAGGAAGTCAAAGTCATGAATAAAAGTCTCATATATACCAAAATGTTTGTAGCGGCACCTTTGGGGGCAGCAAAGAACCGGAAAGAAAGCGGTTGTTCAATGCTTAGAAGCAGCTCAACAAATTGTGATGTACAAACTGAGCAGTAAGAAATAATCTGAATGAAAAATGAGTATGGGAAGACTCACATGAACTGATACAATGTGAAGTAAGCAGAACCAGGAGAGCAATATAAAATAACTATAACAATGCAAATGCAAACAACTCCCAAAAAAGCCAAATTACAATTTTTATGATCACTCTCAGTCCAGATAATGTATAATGAAACACACCTTCCTCCTCTTAATAAGAAACTGGGGAACTGTCAGATTCACTTGTTTAAGGTTTTTTCCCCCTTTGTTCTAAGGAAGAATTCTATACTAGATGTTGGGGGAAGGAGATGGAGATGAGGCATACCAGAAATGACTGAGGTATAATAAACAAAAATATTAATTACTTTTTTACTTAAGAGAATTCATTGGAATTGTTTCATTTTATATCATTAGAATCACATTCTCGACAGATTCTCATTCTTTCCAGAGATAACTTTCCCTGTAGAGTTTAGGCCTTTTGAGCTTTCTCTGAAATCAGTTCTCTCTGGTAAGTTCTATCTAAATCTATCATAACTCATCACCTAGGCCTTTCCCAAAACTCTAAGTTCAAAGGCCCCTCATCCCAATCCTGGAGACAGGCTTCAAGAGGGTCTTTTCTTTAGCTAAACTCACTTCATGTCTTCTTTGATAGAGTTACTAGACAAATAGATCAGAAGAGTGATATAGATATAATATGAGAGCAAAACTTTTGACAAAGTTTCTAATATCATTCTTGTGGACAAAACAGATAGATAGTTCATGTATGTATACTTTGAACTACTTAAAGGACACTACCCAAGGACCATTCACTAATGGGCTGATGTCATCATGAAGGGCAGGGACTAATTTTTCATTTTATCTTTTCCTCCTCAGTCTCCAACACAATTTCCGAATCAGGCTTTCTTCTGTTACTAGTAGTCAAAATGTACTGTAAGTAGACATTTAATAAATTGGACTGAGTTGGATTAAATGATGGAAGGGTTCCAGTGGCATGTCCTATGGTGCTGACCTTGGTCTTGTACAATTTAACTTCCCATGTTAGTGACTTCAAAGAATCCATAGAGAGCATGCATATCAAGATTTCAGATGACATAAAGCTGAGTCAGCTAACATACTGAATGACAAAATCAAGATAAAAAAAGATTACAGAGAGATAGAATTATGAATTGAAATTATTAGGATAATATTTGATAGGGATAAATTTAAAGTTCAACACAGACTTTAAAAAATCAGTCTCATAAGCAAAGGAGAGTTCATGAGGGGCAGCTAGATAGAAAATGATGGGGGGGGAGCAGGGAGGATCTAAGGCTGTTAGTGAACTACAATCTCATTAGGAAACAACAGTGTGACATGGTAGGTCAAACAAGCTCCTAGCATGTATGAAATGAGGCATTGTACCTAGAATGAAGGAAGTGACACTACTCTACCTTGGCCCTAGTGGCATAGCAGGGTAGCTCGATGGTGCAGTAGATAGAGAGTCAAGCCTGGAATCAGGAGAAAAATAGCTCAAATCTCACCAAGATACTTACTAGCTATGTAATCCCAGGAAAGTCATTTAACCTTTCTGACTGCCTCAGTGTCATCTTTTGTAAAATGAGATGAGTAATAGCAACTACCTCCCAATGTTGTTGGGGGTTCAAATGAGATAATAATTGTGAAGTATCAGATTCCATGCTGTCTTGGGGAAGGGGCAAAGGAAGAAGTGGGAAAAATTAGAACTTGGGGTTGGAAGACTGCCCCAGCTCAGACGCAGGAACGCACCCCCAGGACAGCGAGGGAAGTTGAGCATCTGACTTGGGGAAGACCCACAGAACCTCTGTTGACAAGGAATACCAGAACCAGCTGTGCTGCAGAAAATGGCAGGGGCAAGAAAGAACCAGCATACACCTGGTGAGTGCAGAAGCAGTGGAGCAAGCATTGCTGGCTGTGGGCACTTAGAAGAGGCTGGAGGTCTTGGTTTGAGTTCAAGGGGAGAGGGGAGAATAAAAGAAAATAAGAGGCCAGAGGCACCATCTCCCATATTCCAAAACTACAGGCAATTATAAAAACTAAATTATTACCCAAAAATGCACAGACAAAGGAGAAAGAATCCAACAATAGAGAGTTACTATGGAAATAGAGACCAGAGTTAGTCTTCAGAAGATGATACTGAAAAAACCTCTTCTACCTCAAAGAGCAATGTCAAATGGTCACCTGCCAAAAAATAATTCATTGAAGAACTTAAAAAAGACTTTAAAAGTCAAATGAGAGAGATAGAGGAAAAATTAAAAAGAAAAATAAGAATAATATAAGAAAAACAAGAAGATTATGACAAAAAAGCAAACCAACTAGGAGATCCAGAATCTTAAGGAAGAAAATGATTCCCTGAATATTGGAATTGGGCAAGGGGAAGTCAGTAAAATTATAAGAGATGAGGAAATAAAAAAAAGCAAACTATGAAGAATGAAAAATAGAAAAGAATATAAAATATCTCACGAGAAAAACAACAGATCTAGAGAACAGATAAAGAAGAGAAAACATAAGAATAATTGGATTACCCGCAAGTTTTGATCAAAAAGAGAATCTTGATACAAAAATGCAAGAAATAATTAAGGAAAAGAATTACAAGAGGGGAAGATAGAGATAGGGAAAAAAATCCACCAATTACCATATGGAAAAGATCCTACAAGGAAAACTCACAGGAATATTACAGCCAAATTCCAAAAACCCCAGATCAAGGACAAAATATTATGAGCAACAAGAAAAAAACAATTTACATAGACCACCATTAGAATTATACAAGATGGGGGGGTGGAGCCAAGATGGCAGACTAGAAAGACACACTTACACAGGGTCCTCCCCACAGCCCATAAAATGAGGGACTCTCAACAAATTTTGGAACAGCAGAAGTAGAGAACCACAGAGTGGAGGAGATTTCCAGCCTACAGTGACCTGAAAGGCCCATGGAAATATCAATTGCACTGGACACGGAGCCAAGCTGAGCCCAGCCCAGCCTTGGCCAAGCAGCATGATGAGACTCCAGGAGGAGGACACCTCAGGAGCAGAATCTCCAGTCCTAACAGTGGGCCCTCAGATCTCTCGGCCCACAGGTGCCAAAGGTCAGTGATGGGGTTTTATCAACTGGCCAGGAAGGGAGAAGGACCTTTCCATAGTGCCAGCATCAGGCAGCAGCCACAGAGCCTGCACAGCAGCCTGTACGGAAACTCCGTTGTGGGAGTGTAAAAACCCCTGGGGGCATTGAAGAGCTAAGTCCTACCTCAGCCCTGGGTGGAGACCCTAGCTGAGCTGGTTTTTGCCTCAAACTGAATGGTGGCCCTGCCCATCCAGCTTATCTGAAAATCAGCCCCCAGTGCTGACTTGGTAGAACTGGAGGCCAGGTGGCTGTGGAGAGGTAAAGGCTAAAATTCTGGGCATAAAAATTCCCCTCTGTGTCCAGACCAGTACAAGCTTGATTGTGCCACCTTGGAGGAACTGAGATCTCACAGATTCCCAGAGTATCTCCTACTCTTGACAAAGGACCCAAAAGTCAAATAACTGGTTGGGAAAATACCCGAAAAACAGGAAAAAAAATAAGACCATAGAAGGTTACTTTCTTGGTGAACAGATATCTCCTCCCTTCCTTTCAGATGAGGAAGAACAATGCTTACCATCAGGTAAAGACATAGAAGTCAAAGCTTCTGTATCCCAAACATCCAAAATAAAGATTCAATGGGTTCAGGAGATGGAAGAGTTCAAAAAGGATTTTGAAAATCAAGTTAGAGAGGTAAAAGAAAAACTGGGAAGAGAAATGAGAGAGATGCAAGAAAAGCATGAAAAGCAGGTCAACACCTTGCTAAAGGAGACCCCAAAAAAATGCTGAAGAAAATAATACCTTGGAAAATAGGCTAACTCAATTGGCAAAAGAGGTTCAAAAAGCCAATGAGGAGAAGAATGCTTTCTGCTAGCCAAATGGAAAAGGAGGTTCAAAAGCTCACTGAAGAAAATAGTTTTTTAAAAATTAGAATGGAACAGATGGAGGCTAATGACTTTATGAGAAACCAAGAAATCACATAACAAA
>CM053769.1:345140307-345160855 GCA_028658325.1 Potorous gilbertii | reverse complement strand
GGGATGAAGAGAAGTTGAAAGTCAAAGTTTTAGGAACAAATGTTGAGTATTGTTCTTACTTCTAGGAAATAAGAAATACAGGTAATGGGGTATAGAAAGTTATCTGGCCCTACAAGACAAAAGAGAAGATGGGGACAAGGGAAGGGAGGGATGTTAGAAGAGAGGGCAGATTGGTGATAGGGGCAATTTTGAGGTGGAGGGAGGGGAGGAATGGGGAGAAAATTTGGAACCCAAACTTTTGTGAAAATGAATGTTAAAAGTTAAATAGATAAATTAAAAAAAAAAAAGAATCACACAAGACCTAGCACTGGCAACACTAAAAGACTGCAGGTCTTGGAACACCATTTATTGAAGAGCAAAAGAACTGGATGTCTGGCCAAAAATATCCTATTCAACAAAGTTAAGTACAATTGTGAAGTGAAAAAAAATGGACATTTGATCAGCTGTCAGCCTTTCAAGACTGTTAAAAAAAAAACCTGAACTCAATAGAAGATTTGACATACAAGAGTCAAGAGAAATATAAAGTACATAGCAATGACCAATTACAAGGGACTAAATAAGGATTGAATGTTTACCTTTTATGTATAGAAAATGTAAAACATACATCTGAGATTGTTACTAGTAGTTAGGTTGCGTATAATAAAGATTGGGGTAGACCTGAGTATGAAGTGACTTTAAAAAGTAAAACTATTCAAGAACAGCTAAAAAAGTAATTATCTTATACAAATGAGGCACAAGAAGAAGAACAAATATAGAAGAATTAGATGGGGGAGAGTGGCTTTTAGTTCTGGAAACCTACTTTCCATTAGGAATGAGTTAAAGAGGGGGAAATACATATACACTAGAAGAGTATTTTTAAAAAGAAATAAAACTCTAAGGGGATAGGGAAGGGGGAAGGATAAAGGAGGGGTCCTTAGAGAGGAGGGTGAGGGAATAGGTTAAAAGAGAAGTATAGAAGGGGGATGGGAGGATAAGGGAGGGAAATTTAGAGGGGAGGGAGATGGAATAGGTCAAAGGGGTGTACAAAAGGGAATTCTGATTTAGGGAATGGGAGGATAAGGGAGGGATTTTCTGGAGTGGGGTAGGTTAAGGAATAGGAGGGCAAGGTAGCAGGTAGAAGTAAAGTAGAGGAGTTAGGAGAGATAGGAAAAAATTGATATGCACAAACATAAGAACAAAAATAAAAAATAGATAAAAATTTAGAACTCAAAACTTATAAAAGTGAATGTTGAAAACTAAAAAAAATAAGTAAATAAATTTAATTTAAAAAAGAATGTCAGAACTGGAAAGAACTCCAAGACATGCTGTTTTTTGAAGCTAGAATGTCCTCCTATCCCAAAGTCCTCAACTTCAACTTCTCCACCCATCCTCTTGCCTGTTAAAATCCAGTGTATTCTTTCATGTGTCCTATATGTGTACTTAACCAATTCATTTAACATTGATGACTCTCAGGATCCTGATCTGTAGAGTGGAAATGTTGATGGCATCGGTCCCTATAGTACATGCCCCTGACAAAGATCAGTGAACCACTGATCTTAGTACCCAGCCTGTATAGTGTGCTTTAGAGAACTGACTAGGTTGGAGAGGGATCAGGCAGAACCTAGAGTCAGCTACTCCATGCTCATCCTCACCATATCCAGAGAGAAGAGAGACTTGAAGGCTGAGTTAGAGGAGATAGCCAAAGCCTCCACAAAATAACGGAGCGTTAACGATGTTTCGTTGCTATGGATCATAGGGACAGGTGAAGTATTGATCCGGGCTTTCATCGTTATGGGCATGGACTTAGGGAATTGGTGGTGGACCTGTGGAGCACAAAGAGAAAGAGGACCCTTTAGGCTTCCTGCTGGATCCTAGGAGTAGAGCCAAGCCTCCTATGACACAGGATATGCCAAACACCATCATCTTTCTTTGAGAAAGAAGAAATGGAGGTCATAAGGTGTTCATCCAGGACCCCAGTCATGGACTTTAATTACTAAGCTTGTAGTCAGCCCTGTCCCACTAAAAGCAAGCAACAAATCTTGGCTTAATCCCAGGGTAGCACAGTGAATAGAGCACTGAATTTGGAATCAGGAAGACTCATCCTCATGAGTACAAATCTGACCTCAGGCATTTCCTAGCTGTATGACCCTGGGCAAGTCACTTAACCCTTTTTGCTTCAGTTTCCTCATCTGTAAAATGATGTGGAAAAGGAAATTGTAAAGCACTCCAGTATCCTTGCCAAGTAAACCCCAAATGGGGTCATAAAGAGTCTGAAATGACTTAATAATAACAAAAATATGACCCATCATCCCAGGGTCACACATATACGCCTTTGCCCAGCAAATAAAGATCATACTATCCTTGTCACCATCAACCAGATGCAGAGAGAGACATCTCAGAAACAGACCTCAGGAATCAGGTTTCCCAGCACTGATGTGGTCAGTTGGTTGTCTTTAGAGTTCTGAAATTAACAAAAATAATAGCAATAATAAATTCATTAGTGAAAAGCCACATAGCATATTGGAAAGAACAGTGAATAAGGAATCAGGAAACCTAGGTTCTGGTCCCAACTTTGCCACTGACTCAGTGGGTAAGCCTGCACAAAGTCACCTCCCTCCCAACCTCAGTTTATTCTTTATAAATATGCCCATTCAAGGCAACAAGCATTTAAGGAGACTATATTCAAGGTCAATCATCCTTGCATTGTCCTCGTTATAGGTATAGTGAGAGGACCAAGTAAGAGCATAGAAATAAAATGCTTTGATCTAAGGAGTCCCCAGTAGAGGACTGGAAAAGGCTATGAAAAGGCAGTTTTCAAAGGAAGAAATACATGCTTTCAGCAGTCTCATGTATTAAATCATTAAAAACACAATAAATGTACATTCAGCAACTGTAAAAGCAAGCACCCCATATACACAGAAGGGCCTGCTATCATAGCTTCTTTGATCTGCTTTTCAAAAAGAAAAGGAAACTTTGGGGGGGGAGTCAATAATCGCTTTAATCAAGTACATATATTATTCACCTAATTCCAGGGAAAAAGTCAGCACCCTGAACTTCAGAGAAAATACAGAGAAATAAGGATCAGCAGACAGGGCTTCCAGCTTCCTGACCATTAGGAATACATACATCACAGATCAACAGACAGATGCAACTGCCTGACCATATACATACATAGTTATCAGAGAGAGAAGCACCAACATCTGGGTTTTCAAAGCCAGGGGGCTCCTTAGTGGCTGCCCAGAGCCTTATCTGGCCAAACACTTCCAGTGAGTAAGTCCCAAAATAAAACCTCACCTCAGAATATTTATACATTTTTCAGAGTCAGAGGGCATCACAACCCTTGAGAACCACTGTCTCATTAGCAAAAGGTATGGACTTTCCTACAAATCTCCCCTAATCAAACTCCCCTTAGTAGACGGGACTATTAATGGGTGGGGAAGATCTTTAATCTTTCTGATTAGCACTATAACAACCCTGAAGTTTTGCCACACACCCATGTGATTCAAAAGGTGACAAAAGACAAAAATGGCAAATGCTGGAAGGGAGGGGGTGAACATACCAAAACACATAAACATTGTTGATGGATAAGTGAATCAGTCCAATCATTCTGGAAATCAATTTGGAATTCTTTTTTCTTTTATGTGAGTCTTCTTGGAAGATATGGAAATATCTTTAAAATATCTTTCTATAAAATATGGAAATATTTTACGTGATTGCATATGTATAACCTATACCTTATTGCTTACTGTCTCACAGAGAGGGGAGAGGAAGAAAGGAAAAATAGAATTTGGAACTCAAAATTTTTTTAAAAAGTGAAAAATTTATTTTTACATGTAGTTGGGGGAAATATATGTCTGTCTATGTGTGTGAATGTGTGTGTCTTTGTGTGTATACACAAAATAAAAATAAGGGGAAAAAAGTTACTTTACTACATTTATTCTTTGACTAATGATACTACTTACTAGCCTTATACTACAAGCAGACTAGAGAATGAAGGGAAGGTTATATGTGTGTGTGTATGTATATATATATACACGTATATATATATACATACATGTATGTGTGTATATATGTATATGTGTGTATACATATATATAAGTATATATGTATATATTTTTATATATTGAAAGGAAAGTGAGTGCCTATGAGGTGGAAAAAGTATGAACAAATGGAGACATATGAATGTAGGGGAAAATTACAGCACCACAAGAAATAACAAGTATAAAGAATTCAGATAAACTCAGCAAAACTTGTATGAACTGATACAGAACAAAATAAGCAAAACCAGGAGAAAAATGTACATAGTGACCACAATCATGTAAAAGAAAATAGCACTAAAAGACTTGGACACTTTCATTAGACAGTGACTACTTTTGCTTTGGGTGATTAACCTTGAAATCTGCCTTCCTTCTCTCAGGAAATCAATAAGGCACACGTTTTCAAAACTGGACAATGTATTGATTTTTTTAGGTTGCCTATACTTGTTACAAGAGAGCTGGTAATAGTGGCAATGCACTCTTGTTTACAGACAGGGTAGGAGAGGTACTCAGGAAGTGGTAATAATATAAAAAATAGCTTCAAAAATATTTAAAAAGAGGAAAAAATAAATTGTTTGGTAGTTTAGAAATGGCAGCTAACATCATCATCGTTGTTGTTAAAAATATCTTTTATTCTCCATCAAAACTGCATCCTGTAACTAACCAAAGCATGATGTGCAGGTGGCCTTGGGTTCGTGAAGGCCTCTCCAAAGGAAGAAGAGAAGGAGTACAAATTCAGGAAGGTCTTACTAAATTGAAATGGCTTTACATCTCCGGCCCTTTGCTAGCCCACTATCCAAAAACTAACCTACCTAAATTTAGGGAGCATCTTCACTAAGAATTAACCACAAAATCTGGTCAAAGCAATTCACAAAACCACCTACTAAAGGTATGGAAAGGTGATTACCTGAGTGGACCCCGGAAGTATCCATATGGATGAAATCAAGTACCCACACAACAAATCTTTCCATGGGCTTACTTCCAGGAAGAGGAAAATGTGTCTGCAGAGGCAAAACTATATTCCAGGAAACAGTAAAATTGCCTTTCCTGATGCTATATTTGACTCCATTCAAGTACCTGAAAATATCTACTCCTACTTCCTTACAAAGGAATCTGTTCTGTTTTACCTTAAATGTCTCATTCCATGTTTTACTTCAGAAGTTTTCTCAAGTCTCTTAAGAGCTTCATGTGCAATCATCTCTCTTATTATACTATGTTATGGAAGTGCCTGTTTTATTTCATAAGTTAAAAATAAAACTTTAAAAAATTTTTAAAAGAGTTAGAGCAAAAATGTTAAGTACATTTTAACATAACAACCATCCCAAATGTGTACAGCACTTAATGCTTTTTTGAAGTGTTTTTACATGCAAGATCATATGTAAGATCAGATATTCATTATTGTCTTTTTTTTTGCAGATTGGGAACCCCATAAAGAATTCCAAGAGAAATGATGAGAAGAATGTGAGATAAAACTTATGAGGAGAAAATACTAAGAAAGGGATAGAACAGGCTTTATTTTTGTAGGGAATCACAGTAACCCACACAAAATCTGCCTCTACTTACCAACTGGCCTGTGATGTCTAGATTAATAGACCCAGATTTCTGCATGAGGAAGTAGACTGCGTCAAATATCTCCTTTGTCAACACAAAGTTAAGCATGGCATTCTTAGAGCCCACTTGCTGAGGCAGGGAGAAGGAAGACGCACGTGGGGGAAGAACAATTGGCTTGCCCAGCAGGTAGAATGTGCTCTAGTCAGAGAGTTTGAGGAAGAAAAACAAGATCTTAATGAAGACCTCGACAACATTAGTATTATTTTTGAAGTCCAGAGGACTTTACTGGGTATAGCAAGGAATCAGAGAAAGATCAGATTACCAGCAGCAGTTGGGTATGATCAGCAAGACTGACTCATTTCATGGAGCGGGGCACCAACTCATGAAGACCCACCCCAGGTGCACATTTGCAACAATGAGCCTTCTTATATTGAGCCCTTTGAATCCAAGCTCACTAGTCCCATCTTAGACCCACTTCTAACCACATCCAATGCCAGGATTTTTGTTATTATTAATACCAACTCCCTATCTAATCATTCTTGCCACCTGCTTTTATCTCCTCATAGTTCATATGGTTTTCATTATATTTGAAGATGTTTCCTTTATACTTGATAGAGCCTTTCATGATGGATGTCCACGTCTTTTATGATCTTTCATATAAACCACAGAAGCAGACACCATCTCTGCTGGCCTTCAGCATGGGTTTGGGATCTAAAACCAAATAAGTGATCCAATCCTCGATTATTTCTTGCTGTTTTAGGACTTTTTAAAGAACCTCTATACTCCAGTCCCATCAATTCAATTTATTTCAATTCACTCAATTTCAATGTCTATAAAACGATGGGAATATGTGATCTCTAAAGTCCCTCCCTTCTAGTGAATTCAGCAAGTATTTATTAAGTGCCTATTGTATGCAGAAGCTAGTATTAGGTGTTAAGGAGAAGATGGAGATTAGATAAGACATGATCACTGACTATATGGCCCTCAGGAGGAATATGAAATATACATAGGTATTATAATATTCTTTATTTTTATTTCTCCTTCCCAACATATTCCCTCTACTCCAATTAAGTCTGTTTCCACCCTGTTTTGTAGCACATAATATTCACCCCCAGTTTCAATGACTTTGTTTCTCTCTCTTCCCCTGAAGTATATTCCATCCTCTCTTCTCTAAATCCTGCCATCTTTTGAAATCCAGCTCACATCCCACTCACTCCAGGAAACTTGTCTTTATTACCCTCACCTATGGTAGTCTCTTCTTCTCCAAATTCCTGCTGATTCTGAAGTGAATTAATCCCTTGATTAAAGCCCATGATGCATTCTTTCTTCATTGTGTCATGTTCCATTCCACACCCCTCCTGAATGGACTTTTAACCCCCAGAGGGCAGGATCTGGACCTCTGTCTCCAATCTACATCACAACATAGCCCAGGCAGGTACTCAAGGAATCCTAGGTTGTTTGGGTTTTTAGGGAAGCAAGTCCTTTGTCATAACCTGAGGATTTTCAAACTAAAAGGTAGAAGTTATGACAGGTGGTTGGAGACTAAGTCAGTAATAGGTAAGTTCAGTACTTACATTGATAGCCAAGGACATATATTCTTTGGTGTTGGTAGGTAATTGGGCCAAAGAGTAACTGATCTGGGATTCAGGACCAAGAGGGTGGATACCTAGAATTATAAAATAACAGAATCTCCAGTCTAGAACTACCACTAGATATTATTTAGTGTGATAAAGACCACTAAGTACAGTACAGATAGAGCACTGGACCTGGAATCAGGAAGATCTGAGTTCAGTTCTAGCCTCAGATACTTCCTAGCTGTTGTAACCCTGAGCAAATTAACTACCTTCTGCCTTCCTCAGTTTCCCTATCTGTAAAAGGGAATAATAATTACACCAACCTCCCAGGGTTGTTGTGAGCATAAAATGAGATGATATTTGTAAAGTACCTGGCACATAGTAGGTGCTCTACAAAACCAAATTTCCTTCCTTTCAATATTCCCATTTTATAAAGGAAGAAAATAAAACCAAGAAAGAGGAAGTGCTGCCTGACTAAAGTAATAAAAAGAGTTAGTGTCAGAACTAGTTAAATAGTCTATGTTCTAACAATCCTCCAAATCTGCCATTCTGTGTTCTATGGTCCAAAAGCCTTTCTAGCTCTAATGTTCTATGGCTCTTATCATAGACATCAGGTATGATGGAAAGATCATTGGATTTGGAGTCAGACAACCAGGGTTTGACCGACTTCAATACTGACTAGGTGGATGAATCATTTAACCACTTTGAGTCTCAGTTTCCTCCTCTATAAGATGGGAATGATAGAGTGGCAACATGATATATTGGAGAAAACATTCCATTTGCAATGAGAGGACCAGAATTCAGATTCTTGACCTACTACTCAACAGATTTGTGAGACCTTAGGTCAGTCACTCCCTTTGGGCTTCAGTTTCTTCAGGGTAAAATCAGCAGAGTTGAAGCAGAGGATCTCAAAAGTCACTCAAAATTTCCATATCCCATAGTTCTATGAATCAAACTTCTGGCTCTCTAGATTACAGGGCAGCTGAATGGAGAGTGCTTCGAAAACTGGAATGTTGCATAGAAAAGTGTTGGCTACCTCACATAGCCCAAGACACAGGCCTGAACACAGAGCAGGTGCCCATCTTGGAGATTTATTGATGACTAATTATTTCTGTGATCATACTCCCAAGATACTGGTTAAGTACTCACTATTCTCCTGACTTATGGTTGATGATCCTTGAACCTGAGCCCCATGATTCTGAGTCCAGCTAGAGGATGAACAGTCAAATCAAGCAAGCTCACAATACTTACCAATCATTGTACCCAGATAAATATTCAGTGCTTCCATCATGGAAGAGAGCTTTGAACACAGCTGTGCCAACCAGAAAGAGGACAAACAACTCATTAATTAAATAGAGGGTCAAGGCTAAAAAAGGCAGAGTCAGTGATCATCTACACTTAATCAATCTATTAACAAGTGTCCATGAAGTGCTTGTGATGTGTACACAAACAAAAGGGAAACACAGTCCTTTCCCACAAGGAGCCTATATTCTTGTAGAGGAGACAGCATGTACATAACTAGATAAACACAAGAGAATAAATGGAAGGTAACCTCAGAGGGAAAGACATAAGCAACAGTGGGGACTGAGACAGATCTCCTGCAAGGTCCATCCTTCAATATCCTTCCTTTCCAAATGAGCCTGAAATGACTTCAGTGCAGATAAAGACCACCCTCAAATAGAAGACAAGACTGAAAAGGTCAATTAGGCTGAGAGAAGTAACCCAGAAACAGATGGACATTTATGGGGAGGGAGGCGGGAAAGGCAACATACATCAGGTCTTAAGAGCCTCTGCCAAGGTCAAGAGATCTTGGAAAAGAGGGGAGGTGACTGGAAAGAGCAGAAACAATGGTGAAAACCAAAGCTGGAGACACCAAAGACAAACTTGACCCCCTAGGCCAGCCCTGGGAACAATTGCTCCCTCCCTTCAGGACTTTTCTATGGGCACAAAAGTAATTTGAAACCATAAGGAGAAATAGAAGTATTAATTAATGTTCAAGAGTTGGTATCAAGTCATATTCTTTCTATATGAACCCCCAATGGATTCCTATTTTAGTAGGAATTTCATTTCAGGAAATAATTTTATCTATTGATAAATTTCTCTATTTCTGTCCTCAGAAAAATGTAAACCATGTAATCCAGAACATTTCCCTTTTTTACTGTAGGACCCACAAAATTCTTGACCCAGAGCTTTAAGCAACTCATTCAGGTTCCTAGATAATACCAGTATCCACTGCTTCCTGCCAAAGGTATTTCCTCTGTTTCAATCTATGCTGAAGTAAGCAGGGGAATGGTGATCAGCACCTTTTAAAACAACAATAACCATCCTTCACAATTTCTATATAGCACTTTGGGGTTTTTTTAACTGTTTCTACATCTACCATCTCCTCCGAACCTTAGGGATTTCCCTGCAAAGTCAATAGGGAATGGACGTTCCTCATTTACAAACGGCAAAATTGTCCAAGGAAATCCTAAGAACAACATGAGGAGAATGTTGAGTAGGATGTGAACAGATAATGATAGGAAGATGCTGCAGGAGGGATATAAAGAGAATCCTACAGTCATGGGCCTGTCCAACCACCTCCATAATGGAGAAAAGAATCCTCTTTAAACCTGCCAAGCACTACTGCTCCTCTATCCCCACAGGCTCAAACAAACCTCAAGCCTAGAAAGGGACCCCTCCAGCTGGAAACTGACCTGGCCCCTCCATTCATTTGGCAAAACAGATAATACAGCATGGTGTGTTTCACAGATGAGAAAAAAGGCCTTGCTTCAAAATGCTCTCCCACTAATGCTTAAAATTCTATTACTATCAGAATTGTTAATTTCACTGGCATATGAGGTAAACATTACAAAAAACTGAAGCCAAAAGGTTCTTTACCTTATCAGGTATGACAATCCTAATGTATGCACTGGCAGGATTATATAATTCTTTTAATCTAGAGAGACCAAATAAAACATGCCTATCAGATAGAGTGAATGTACATCCCTCCAGCTCCATAAACTTAGCCCAAATGTCCAGGGTGTAAGCTGCTCCCTCCATTCACCTGAATCCCCTCCCCTGCAACTTCCTTCAGTGCACCCCATCAGAATATCCCTATGGTCTATCCCCAATGGGAAAATATAAAGGAGGGTTTATATGAAGCTCACAGTCTTTTCAAGAAGGAGGGGACCCCAGAAATCACCTGGTCTAAACTATACCTTTTGTCCTAGAGGCAGCAAAGTGATATAGTAGATAGAGAGCCCCACCTGGAGTCCAGAAGGCCTGAGCTCAAATTGACCTTAGGCAATTCACTTAACCCTGTTTGCCCCAGTTTCCTTATCTGTAAAATCAGCTGGAGAAGAAAATAGCAAACCACTCCAGTATTTGCCAAATGGTGACACAAAGAGATGGACATAGCTGGAACAACTGAACAACAAAATACCTGGATCAGGACCTTCAGTAAATAGATTTAGTTACTTCTAAAGGAGCCATTCCATCCCTGGGCAACTATAATTATCAAAACATGCTTCTCTATGTTGAGACAGTGTCCTCCTTCCTTCCCTTCCCCCTACAGCTCCAAGTTCAGCACTCTGGGGCCCCTCGGAAAAAGTCTAAGCTTTCTTCTGTGTGACAGCCATTAGAATACCATTTGCATGTGACAACACAGGCTAGAGTGGGGTATTCGCAGGCACCAAGTAATCAAAGGCTCCATCCAAACAACTGGGCAGAAAGGCAGCTGCAATATATGGGAAGGATTGCTGCATTTCAAGTCAGAGGATCTGAATCCCAGATCTGCTACATGTGTGACGGTGAACAAATCATTACCTTCTGGGCATCCATTTCTTCAGTATCTATAAAAAGTGAGGGGAGTAAATCAGACCTCTAATTTCCCTTCCAGCTTTAAAATGCCACAATTTCTCATGACCTTGGGACGAGGAGTCAGGAGGTCTAGGTTCTTGTCCCCGTCCACCAGCAATCTGATGTATTATGACCTTTGGCAGGTCATCAGTACCATAGACCATAAGTTATCAGAGTAGGAAGGGATTTTGGGTCCAAATCCTTTTCTTTTTCAGAGGAGAAATTTGAGGCTCAGATTAAATGAAATTACTTACCCAACATCAGACAGCAAATGAGAATCACCTAAACACCTAAAACACTGTCTAACCCCTTTGTCCAGACCTTTTTCTGATATAACATGCTGAAAGAAGTCTCAATTTGTTCATTGGTTAATGAACAGGAAGTAGAGAATTAATGCAGAGGATCATTGGCTCAGGAATACCTTATATAATTTTTTCTAGGACTACATCTAAGATATTTGGGATGTCTGAGATCTCTGGTGTCACCAAAACCAAGTCATCTCCTACATTATTGTCTTTGCTTAGGCTGTTCTCTCTACCTAGAATTCCTCTTCTTTCCTGTTTACCCATGGAATTTATAACCATTGTCAAATATCAATGCATTCAGAAAGTTTTCTTTGATACCCCCTAGGTTGTTTTAAAAAAAAAAAATTCCCTTCAGACTTCAAGTAGCACTTTGAACTTCTCTGATGTAATACTGTGTATTATAATTATTTATGTATTGTTCTACTTTTAAACTATAAGCTCCATGCAGGCAAGGACCCTGACATATAAATTTGAATTTCCTAGATTCCAGAGGCTCTGCAGGTGGCAGTTATTCAATATAGATTTATTAAATTAATGAGTAACTAATCAATAAAAGTCTAGAATTTATGGTATAGCTGAAGACTCCCAGAAGACCTATCACTTAAAAAGTTTCATATCTAGGCCCCTGCTGATGTGACACATGTGAGATATAGCAATACTAGGACACATACCCATCTTCTCCATAGGTTTGAGCGGTTTCCTTAATTCCGGATTTGCAGAAAGAAACGTCCACAAATGGTGATCCTGTAGTGCTTTGAGTAATGACTATGTCTGCTATGGTATTAAAACCCACTCTTAGTTTCTGGAGATTCTTCTTTCTGTACAAAAAGAACCCAGAATTTACTTTTTCACTCTTTTGACTTCATTTAACTATATCTTGTCATCTCATTGAGTCACTGGCTTCTATTTGATCCAATCTAATTGTCGGGGAGTTTGTTGCTTGGGCAAGGTTTTGTAAATCTTGTACCAAACCGTTAATTTCCTTCTCAATTCTGTCTTCCATAGGTCTCATTTCTTTTCCAGTTTTTTTCTCTACCATTTTCATTTTCCCACAAAAAAAAATTTTAACTCCTTTAAAAAAAATTCTTGCTTCATCTCATCCAAAAATTCTAGCTGAAATTTGTGCCTATGTGTTATTCTTTGTTATTTTGCCTGTAGATATTTTAGTCATTCTCGTTTTCTGGATTTATATCTTAGCCATCCCTGACACCATAATGGGTTTTTATGGTGAGATTTTTTTCTTTACTTGTTTATTCATTCTTCCAACCTACTTCATAAAGATTTTGGACTTTGTGCACTTCTGAAGGGAAGATCTGAGCTATTCCTACTGATGCTTTCTTGGGGTATTGGGGGTCATATTTTTCCAGGATCTCAGGAATAGCTAAGCTTTCAGAGCTCCCAAAGTGGTCTGATGCAGGTTAAAGCCTGATTGTCTCCCTGGTCAGAATGCTGTAAGTTCCCGTCCTAGATATGGGTCCGGGCAACAGCAAAATGCTGCTGGATTCAGCCCCTATCAGCCAGGTGTGAAGCTTTGTTGGTTCCCCTTTGGTCTGGAATTCCTGCCTCTTGCCCTGGTCGTGCTTCTGCAAGCTTCAGACAGGACTACAGCTATAACTGAGTCCCTGCTCTGCTCCTGGGTTCAGTTATCACAGTCACAACCCTGCCGCTTGCTTCAAATTACACAGCTCAGGGCCTGGGGGGTGCTGGACGTGCTGGAGGTGGTGAGGCAGGCATCATGGTACAGATGCCCTCCTCAGTCCACTCCAAATGTGTGACCAGGACCTGGATAAATGGGTGGCCAAACTGCCAGTTGGCATATCAAGGTGCCCCAGTCTAGGTCTGGGGGTGTCCTAGTATGAGCCTGGGGTTACTACTCGTCCTCAGGTCCAGCCTCTTCCTGTGCTAGAGTGCTCCACACTCCTGCTCAGACCCCAACCTCAGTGTCCAGAGACCTCTCTGCCTATCTTCTCATGCTGATATGGAATAGAAAAATGACACTGACTTTTTCTTAGACTTCCCCATGTGTATTTGGTCTAGTACATTTTCCAGATCTTTCTGGAGGAGTTTGGGGGTGAGGGGAGCAGAACTCACCGTAGTGCCTTTTGCTCCTCCTCCATCCTGACTCTAACAGCCTTTCCTCAGTCTTCATCCTTGATCTGTCTTCAATCTCCAACACTATCAATCACTCTCTTCTCCTTCATCCTCTCTTCTCTCTAGGTTTCTCTGATCCTGCTCTCTCTCAGTCCTCTCCTTACCTGTCCATTTCTTCTCAGTCTCCTTTGCTAGATCATTCATGCCCATTAAAAGCAAGTGTCCCCAAAGTTCTGTCCTGGACTTGGTGATCTCATCAGTTCCTATAGATTCAATAATCCCATCTAGATTGATGATTCCTAAACTAATCAATCTTTTTCCTAGCCTCCAGTCTTGTATCTCTAACTGCCAATCAGACATCTCAAACTGAATATTCATGAAATATCTTTAACTCATATCTAAGATTTAACTCATTTTCCCTTTCCAAAGTTTCCTCTCTTCCTAACTTTCATATTACTGTTGAGGGAACCACTATTTGTCCACTCACCCAGCCCCACAACCTAGATGTCATCCTCAGCTGAGTCTTGGTTTCTTCAGCTATTGAACAGTGGTAATAACCCCATCCCTGATTACTGCTCCAAAAAAGATAAAAGTATAGTGCTTTAAGGAGGAGAAAGTATCATGATGTGAGGTATAGAGAGGATTCCTGGGCAGCAATCCCTGGCCAAAGTGGGGACCTAAAAAAAGGAGGAATTGTTTGGAATCCTTATTGAGTCATTTTTGCTGCTTGAGGGTCAGTAGGAGCCAGAATTTAAACACATTCCCTCAATTCCCAGCTCAACCCTTCCCACAGGAATCCGCTACACCCATTCCATCTCCTGCCCTGACCCGAGTGCATACTCACATAAAAAATGTTATATTGCCATGACCAGCAGCAGACAGGCGAATCACATTATCAGGGTTAAATTTCAGATCAAAGAGGGAAATATCATTGTCAAGCATAAAGACCCTGAGGAAAGGGAAGTGAGCATTAATGGATGGTTTTTAGGATGAGAATCTGTGTCCTAGCTTGGGCCCTGAGGCCAGAGGCAGCAAGGAAGCAAATAGTTAGAGCTGTGGCCCAGAGCCATAGCATTTCAAAACAGAACTCACTATCTTTCCACCCCAAGTACCACCATCTTCAATGTCTCCCAAGTACTCAACTTCAGGGTTATCCATGACCCTAACTTCCTCTTACCTCACATATCAAATCAATTGCCCACTCTTATCATTTCTACCTCTATAACATCCCTCAAATCCACCCCTGTTCTTCACTCATGTAGCATCTGCCCTGGTCCAGGCCCTCATCACCTTGGTCTGGACCATTGCAATAGACTCCCCATTAATCCCGTTGCCTCAAGTTTCTCCCCACTCCAATTCACCCTTCATTTCACATAGCAACCAGACTTAAACATGTCATTACTCTTCCCTCTTATCTACCCCCACTCAATAAATTCCAGTAGTTGTTTATAACCTTTAGAAGCAAATATAAATTTTGCTGTTTGGCATTTAAAGATCTCCACAACCTGACCACTTTCTAGTTTTCCAGTCTTATTAAATGTTATTCTCCTTGCACTCTATGATCAAGCCTGATTTATCCAACACATCCTTTCCCATCTTTGGGATGACTTTTTCAAAGATGCTTTTGCACTGGCAGGCCACCATACTTACAATGCACTCCCCTGCTCCCCCCTGCCTCCTCCCCCCGCTTCCTCCCCCTTTTAGAATCCTTTAAAACTCAGCTGAAGTTTCACCTCCTTCAAATTTTTCCTCATCTACCCCCCCTTACCCTCCCACCATAGTTCCTAACACCCTCCCTGCCAAGGAGACTTCATAGAGTACTTAATATATGTATGTGTGTATGTGTACATATATGTATATATATATATATATGTGTGTGTGTATATATACATATATATATAATATGTAGAGTGTATATTTATCCATATTTATTGGGTCCTGCCAAATTAAATATAAGGAGCTTGAGAGCCCGGATTGGTTTCACCTTTTTCTTTGTAAACTAACACTTAGCAGAGTGCCAGTCACATAGTAGGTATTTAATAAATTCTAGCTAATTGATTGATTGGCAGCTAGCAGGGAGGGGTATACTGAGAAGCTGCAGCTATAGATAAGTCATTCCCTTCTCTGGTCCTCAGTTTACTCATTTTTATGAAATGAGTAGGTTTGACCTTCTGATTCAAAATTGTAGGACCTTAAGACTCTCCTTTTCTCTTTTAGAGTGGCAAAATGTCAAGCACCATGCCAGAGAGATTTGGGGTCAATAACACCAGAAATGAAAGTTTAGTTTCCCATTGGAGTCATCCCATGTAGGTAGGTAAGGCAAGAGCCTGGGCCTATTATGTAGATATAACTGGCTCATACCACATGACATGAGTTCTCATTTTCCCTTCCAGAGAGTTTTCCATGAAGGAAGGAAGGAAAAAGCATTTATTAAGTACTTACTATGTGCCAAGAACTATGTTAAACTCTGGAGGATTCAAATAGAAAAGCAAAGACAGTGCCTTTTCTTCAGAAGCTCACATTCTAATGAGAGACACAACACACACAGGAAGGTTTCAGCTCTGAATGAGAGGGAAAAACTCCACGGTGATGACCACCTAGTCAGGTCTGCAAGGAGTCTGGCAGTGAAGTCCCTCTGCACAGCCTGCTGGCGGAGATAGCTCAGAGGCTTCCTCTGTGAACAATGTTCCCTCAGCCCACAAATTCTGTGGGAACGTGGAGAGGCCCCTTATAGAAAGAAAGTCCCAAACTCAGCCACTGAAAGAACACTTCATACATCTAAAGCTGAAAAGCTGTTAGGCGGGGCAGTGGATAGAACTCTAGACCTGGCATCAGGAAGATCTGAGTTCAAAGCCAGCCTCAGACACTTACTAGCTATGTGACCTTGGGCAAGTTACTTATCCTATATTTCCCTCAGTTTTCTCAGCTCTAAAATGGGGGCAACAGCTGCACCTGTCTGTAAGGATCAAATGAGAAAATATTTGTAAAACAACTAGCATGGTGCCTGGCACAGAGGAGACACTCTGTAAATGTTAGCTATTATAGAATAATAATTGAAGAGATCTAGTCCAGCCTCCCTTTTTACAGAGAAACAAATAGAAGTCTAGGAAAGCCTTGCCTTCGCATCTTAGAATCAAAGCACTCCAGAGTCCATCCAACCCCTAGCAATACAGGAATACCCTCAATCACATGCTCTCAAGTGGCCATGCAGTCTTTGTATACCTCCAGTGATGGGGAGCTCATTACCTTAGGAGCTCTTTCCATTGTACTATGCTAAAGAAAAGAAAGAGGGATGCAGTTTAAATCCTCTAACTTGCCCAAGGTCACACAACTAGTGACACTCCAGAGCTACCATACAATACCACACTACCTCCTATGGGAAGGCCTGAGTGAATAAATGCTTGTGCTCAGATGTGGAGGATAGGAGAAGAGTGGAACACAACCACGTTTGACTTGGATAGAATAAGCATTGTCTACGAAGGAATAGTAATAGCTTCTGAGAAACCTTGGGGGACACTGGCCCACCGGGGAACTTACGGAGTATGTTGGAAGTAACCTTCTTTTGTGTTCAAAAGATCAGGGAGCTGGATCTGCAGGGCAGTCTGGAAAGCAGTGCGCCCCATCTGTGCCACTGAGGAAAAGAAGCAGAACTTCAGACTGTTGCGGAACATCGGTTATGATGGACCTTGGAGCTCCCCCAAACCAAGAAGGGAGAGCAATGTACTATAAGGCACTATAGTGAAGCAGCCTCACAAACCACATCTCCTGCTATCCAAGCTTTCCCCTGTTGGACACCATCCTCCAAATCTCCCCAGACTTGGGACCAGAGAGGAAGTTTCCCACCAGACTTTAAGGTAGGAGAAGGCAGAAATGATTATTTATTTTTATAAGTGTTTTATCATTTCAAAGCACTTTCTATTCATTATCTCAGTTGACCTTCCCAATTGCCCTGTGGGGTCTGTAGAAAAAACGTTATTTTGGCACTTAATAAATGTTTATTGATTGACTGCCAGACTATTTGACAAGGGAATAAATGGCCTCATAGGAAAAAAAAAGTAAATTACTCAAGGTCATACAATAATAAATGGTTAAACCAGAACAAGAACCCAAATTTTCAGATTGCAAGTTCAGAGATAATTAGAATCAAAGCAACCAAGAGCTTAAATGAACTACAAAGGACACCTAGTTCATCCAATCCTAGCAGAGCAGGAAGACCCTCTATAACGTGCCCACAAGTGGTCATGCAATCTTTGTATACCTCCAATGATGGAGAACCCACTACCTCCTGAGCTCTTTCCATTGTACTATAGTAGATAAAAGGAATATGGATGTAGTTTGAAGGAGACTCCATCTTTTGGCTCTTTATTGGGAGGAAAGAGGGAGAGTAGCAGGATCCTAGGCCTCCAGGGCCTAGCCTTCTAGAGAGATGACCAACCCTAAGGGAAGGTGTGCCCTCTGAATTCCTGGGCCAGCCACACAACTTCCTCTTGAAATCAACAAAGGCAGTTGCACACCTTGTAGGACAAAAGAAAGTCAAACAGAGTCTGGTGACAGAACCAGGAAAGGAGTTGGAGCCTCTCAGACCTAGTTATTCAAAGACAATCAGCCATTTCATTTGTGTATCCGTCATACACTACCATGGATCACTGACATCCATTGTCCTCTGCCAGCAGGAGGGATCCAATGGCCCTCCTGGCCTAGATGTTACTCAGGACCAGAAGATTCTAGCAAAGGCTACTACAAATCTGACTCTGTTGGGCACATTTTAGAAAGGATATTGACAAACCAAAGGACATATCCAGAGGAGAGTAACTAGGAGGGTAAGAAGACTAAAGAGTAAACCAGGATCAGTTGAAGAAACTAGGGGTGGTTAACCTAGGAATTTTGATAACTCTTCAGTTATTGGAAAAGTGGTTATGGGGTAAAAGGATTCATCTTAAAGGCAGAACCAGAACAGTGGGTAAAAGTTTTCAGCCCCCAGTAGTGGATAGAATCTCTAAATGGTTAGACTTGAAAAAAAGCAAAGTGGGTATCTCAGGAGTAGGTGAGTGTCCCCATAAGAACATATTCCAATGGAGGATTACAGAAGACTCTGCTTACATCCCACCTCCACAGGAAGCCTTTGGAGGGAAAGTGTACATGGGAGGGAGATAGCCACCAGTTCCTTCCCTTAGGAATTCCATTTACATCACATAGTATGTATGTGGTTGTTTTCATGTTGCCCATCCCTTGAGCCCCCTTGAAAATGATCTATATGTACAAAAATATTTATAGCAGCTCTTTTTGTGGTGGCAAGGAGTTGGAAATTTAGGAAATGCCCATCAACTGGAGAATGACTGAACAAGTTGTCATATATAATTGTGATGGATTACTATTGTGCTATAAGAAATGACAAGCAGCTTGGTTTCGGAAAAACCTAAGAAGACATATAAACTGGTGCAAAGAGAAGCGAGTAGAACCAGGAGAACACTGTACACGGTAACAGAAATATCATAATGGTGATCAAATGTGAAAGACTCAGCCATTCTGGTCAATAAAATGATCCCAAAAAAACTTCAAAGGGCACATGATGAAAAATGTTATCCACCTCCAGAAAGAGATCTGATGAACTCCAAGGCCAGACAGAAGCATACTTTTTTCACTTTCTTTATGTTACTTGTTTTTATTGCTTTTTCTTTTTTTTGTAAAATGGCTAATATAGAAATATGTTTTGTGACTTCACATGTATGATGGATATCGTATAATGGATATCCATGTATGACGGATATTGCTTGCCTTCTTAATGGGTGGGGAAAGGGTAGGAGAGAAGGAGAGAATTTGAAATCAATATTTTTTAAACAAATGTTGAAAATAAATTAACAGTGCCTGGCACCTAAGAAATGTTTGATTAGTGTTTCTTGACTGACAGGCTGAGAAGCTGTAATGTGACTGTGACCAGACACATGATAAGAAATTTTATGCCTGAGAGAAGACATCAGTCAGAACCAACACAGTAGTCTGTCTGACCCAAGAGGCGTGTTCCTAACACTCTAATGGTTCACACATAAAACCTTTTACTAATCCTAGGAAGAAAGGGACCTTAGTACATAGAACTTTAGAGTTAGGAGAGCCATCAGAGCACATGTTATCAGAGCTGGGGAGATAGAATGTCAGTGATGGAAGAAACCTTAGAAAACAGAATTCAGACCTTAGAGGGAGCAGAAAATGTCAGAGCCACAAGAGGCCTTAGAGATCATCTAGTATAATTCTTCTGTTTTATAGGGAAGAAAACAGAGAAGCAAATGAGTTAATATTTGCAATGTACTTAGCACAATGCCTGGAGCATAGTAAGAGCTATATGTTAGCTGCTGTTATTTCTATCATTATTATGTTAAATATTTTATTCAGCAGAAAGTTCAACAAAAATGACATTGCAGAAAAGGGAAGCATCTAGCCCAAGATAACATAATGAATTAGTGACAGAGATGGTTAGACCATCTTATGCTCCAAGTCTAAAGCTGTAGTGAAGGACACCACAGAGTACAATTTCAGAGCACATGCAAAACCAGCATGCATCACCATCCAGTGATGAGTGACCAGCCAACACCAAACTTCCCAAATCTAAGCTAGCACAACTCAAACTCGGAAGGCTCATCATCAGCGTCTCCCACTTGCATCCAATCTGAAAGTCCTGACTCCTCACTGGCCTTTTCCTCAGGTTCCCAGCCCCTGCCATGCAATCACTCTGCTCTGATTAAACACAAAGATTAATTTAAGGCACCATGAATTCTACCACCAGTATTCATCCCGAAGCCAGGAAATTTGAATCCTACCTCAGACAGTTACTAGCTGTATGACTCCGAGCAAGTCTCTTAATTTCTCAGCCTCAGTTTTCCCATCTGCAGAAAGGGAATATCACCTATCTCACAGGGTTGTTGTGAGAACCAAATGAGATAACATGTGTAAAGTGCTTTGCAAACCTTAAGGTTCTATACAAATGCTATTGTCATTGTTACTGCTATCATTGCCTATTCACATGACAAGTGGCACCCACAGATGATTACAGAGCTATAAATAGGACATAACTATCAGGGCAAAATTTAGAGGATATAAAAATTTAGTACATGCACTACTACAGCAATAACTGGTTTGTTAACCAGTGGTTAATAGTTTTTTTTAAAAAAAAAGAAGT
>CM053769.1:345104164-345140207 GCA_028658325.1 Potorous gilbertii | reverse complement strand
TAAAAAAAAAAAAGAAGTTATCAGAAGATGCTGTTAATAACATTGTTAACCAGTGGTTAATATTTTTTTTAAAAAAAAGAAGTTATCAGAAGATGCTGTTAATAACATTTTTTTATAAGCCAACCAACTCCCCTTCTCCCTTAACTGAAATCCTACTTCATTATTACTCCCTGTATTCTTTTTATGTCATAAATTACAAAGTTAATTTGAGGGCACCTCTCCCACTTCTTGACCCAGATTTGCTGCTTGTTCCAGCACTGAAACGGCTCACAACTATTCTGATTGACAAGATCAGTGAGGCCTTCACTTACCATAGTCTAGGGCTGCCTGGTTAATCCTGGTTACAATCCTTGGTGAGTAGGCTTCACAGAACGGGACCGACATCCCAAGGAGGAACCCCAAGGTACAGACTAGAAACATGGCTGATCCTGATAATGAGTTATGGATCAAGGAACCTGGTGGGAACAGAATAGCTAGTACCTCATCGAAAGGGTTTGGGGATTAAAATGGAGATAGTTCTGTCAAAAGCGATCCAGAAAACAAGCTACACAAGTTTATACTTAATCAACTCCCTCTTCTTATTTCAGGAAATATGGCAAAAGGGAAAATATAATCAAATTGAGAATTGAGGACCTGAGCTCTAATCCCCCATCTACTGCTGACATGATGTATGACCTTGGATATTTCCCTTTCCAGCCTCCATTTCATCCCTTATTAAACAGATGTGACTACCCCTGCCTCACTCACCTCAAATTATGGTCATGAATAGCCAATGGATAGAAAAGTGGGAAACGTGCTTACTACCCAAGTTCCTACTAGAATTACCCCATTTGGGGGCAGGGAAGACTTTACCTACATTTTCAGATTTAAGAGAGTTACAGAAGGAAAGGGAAGAGATATTTTGGGGATGTTCACAGAGAAACATACACCAATCATCCCAGCTTGGTTCCCAACCTGGACCCAATTACTTGTTCCAGTAGAGAAGCGTGGCGGCTAGAAGGCCCAGTCCTATGCCCATAACTGCCTTAGCCCTACTGGTATTCAGGAAACATGCAGAGATCTTTTCTCAGGGACCTTGGAGAGTCAGAGGCTAATGTCACACAAGCACTAACTAGTCTTACTGGATGGGTTTGTTTCCCAGACTCAAGTCCAGTTCTAGACTTTCTAGGTCAGGACTCGAATCCAACAAAGAACCTGTCTGAGGTCTAGTTAGTTAATCCTCTGCATACAATAATTGATTGAAAAAAATGGGAATATTTTTTATCTGGAATAGACAAGACTTCCATGAAGGACTGTTGAGCAGACAAAGGGCTAAACTCAATTTTTCTTCGAAAGTTCCTTGAAAAACTAGAGATAGATTTCTGCTCACTCTTGACAATTCATTTTTCCAGAATGCTCACAACCTCAGCCACCTTTCCACCTGTTGAAACCTCCCACTGTGGTCCAGTTTCCTGATTGTTGTCCACCATTTCTTTTTTTTTCCTGTAGGACAATATGTCTTTTTATTTATTTGCTTTCAGTTTTCAACAATCACCTCCCTAAATTTTAATTTTTCATCCCTTCCTTTCCCCCTCCTTCCCCAAAATGGCATGCAATCTTATATGGGTTCTACATATACATTCTTATTAAACACATTTTTACATTAGTCACGTTGCATAGAAGAATTAAAACAAATGGGAGAAACCATGAGAAAAAACAAAACAAAACATAACACAAGAGAAAATAATTTGCTTCATTGTGTGTTCCAATTCCATAGTTCTTTCTCTGGGTGTGGATGGCATTTTGCATCTAGTCCTTTGGGAATGTTTCAGTTGACCACCATTTCTTGACAAACCAAAGTGATACTTCACTCCTGACTCAATTCTCTCTCTTGATTTTTTCATCTCCCTGATGCCTTGCTTCCCTTAGGTGCCCTCCCTCCACCCTCACTTTCTAGTTCTCCTTTGTGTAGTGTCTTCCCCTACTGGGCAAAAATTATCTTATCTAATTGTACTTGTATCTGGGACTTAGCAAGTGCCTCACATACTAAATGCTTAACAAATGTTTTATGTTGACTGTTATGGAAGTGTTTTGCATGCCTATACATATATAGTCTATGTCAAATTGCTTGTGGGGAGGAAGAGAATTTGGAACTCAAAGTTTTAAAAACGAATGTTAAAAATTGTTTTTACATGCATCTGGGAAATAAAATACATACAAGTAATGGGTTATAGAAATCTATCTTGCCCTACAGTAAATTAGAAGGAAAAGGGATAAGAGAAAGGAGGGAAGTGATAGAAGGGAGGGCAAATTGGGGAAGGGGTAATCAGAATGTATGTTGTCTTAGGGTGGGAGGAGGGGAAATATGGGGAGAAAATTTGAAACTCAAAATCTTGTGAAGTGAATGTTGAAAACTAAAAATAATTTAATTAACAAAAAAATAAAACAAAGCAAGATAAATGCTTTTGTTTACCTACCTCTAAATGTGGGCAGCTAGATTGCACAATGGATAGAGCACTACACTTAGAATCAGGAAACTCAGCTTCATAAGTTCATATCCAACCTCAGACACTTGCTAGTTGTGTGATCCTAGGCAAGTCACTTAACCCAGTTTCCTCATCTGAAAAATTGACTGGAGAAGGAAATGGCAAACCACTCCAGTGTCTTGGCCAAGAAAAGCCCAAATGGGGTCATGAAGAATTGCAACTGAAACAACTAAACAACACCACCTCTCAACATCAGGAAAATCTTCCTAATCCTTTATTGTCCCAAAGTGGAACAGGTTGCCTGAAGAGTTTGCAGGTTCCCCATCACTGGAGCTCTTCAGTCAAAAGTTGGTTGACCTTTCTCCCATCAATTATGTCATAGAGCAAATTCCTATATAGGTCTGGGTTGAACTAGAGATAATTTCCAACTCTAAAATTCAATGGGGTCAGCACTTATAGCTTTTTCTAGGTCTTTTCATTTCCCCAAGTTCAATATCACACCAGTTCCTCAGATCAGCCCCTCAGCTGCAGTAGGGCAGGGGTTATCAGTCCTCCTAAGTGGAGAAAGAAACTGAGGACCAGAAAATACCTAAGGTCACCTAGAGAATTAGCAAAAGCGACAACATCTACATCTTGTAACCATCTGGTGTTATCCACTATTCTGAGTTCCAAATCACCAGAGTACTTGGACAAATTTAATTACTTGCTAAAAGAGAAAGACAGGATCCTGTAGGGCTCTTTGAGAATAAGCCTCCAAGATCATCACTAATCCTATGAAAAAAAAATTAAATGTCAGCACCGTAGGTATTAAAGTTTAACATTTAGAATGTTAAAGAGGCCTGAAAATATAGAATACAGATCACCAGGGCTGAAAAAGACTTTACAAAATAAGAGCTTAGAACATGGAACATTAAAACATTAGATGTAGAGTAAGAGAGCTCAAAAAGGCCATAGAAAATCAAATGTAAGCATTGGAATGGACCTCAGAAACTAGAACAAGGAATGGCAGAGCTAGAGTGGACCTTAGGACTTAAAGGGGCAGAGCTGAAAAGGACCTTAACGATGATCTAGTAAAGGTTTCTTACATTTTTGTCCATTGACCCACTTCCAACTCTGTTGAAGTCTGTGCACCCCCTTCTCAAAGTAATGGGTTTTTTTAAGTAAAATAAATAAGAATACAAAGGAAATCAATTCTACTGAAATGTGGTTACCCAAATAAAATTTTTTAATCAGTTCATAGATTCTGGGTCATCTAGTCTAATTCCCTTATTTTGTAGATGAGGGGAACTGGTCCAAATGTGGGAAATGATTTGTCCAGTTGTCACATAGCTAGTAAATGGTAGTGTTAGCACAAGTCTCCTGATGATATTTCTGCATTGAACCACATTGCTTCTTATGATTCCTTCATTCCCCCACCAAAAAAACCCCAGCTTTTCCATTCATACCTCAATTTGTTCCCTGTAAAAGATAGATGATCAGTGGTTAGGCCTTGGGTCCTCTCTCTCCCTGGGTCAGGGACTGCTTTATAAGCCTTCCGAGGAGGATGACACTGTGGGAAAAGGGAACAGCAATCATGAGCACCTTGTGCCCAGGGAGGGGCCCATTTTCTTTTGATAGGTACTGTTTTCTCTGCAAATAAGGACCTTTGCCAACTGGATTCATCCCTGATGAGGTGATAGGAATATGCCACGTTGCTAGGCATAGGTGCCAAAGGGTCTGTCAATAAATTAATGTCTCCATCTCCTCCCAATGGTAGCCGGAGGATTCCCAGAAAGAGAGGACTTCTTGAAGTCATCGTAATCTAGCATGAAGAAAAGGTGGGATGGAAATTGCCAGTAAAGAGGAGGGATTGAATCATCCTCATATCCAAGTCAAAAATTCCCAGAAGCAGGGTTAGGACTGAGATGATCTTCATCCCAGGGCTGTTGTAAAGAAAGCAATTTGTAAGCCTTGAGTTTTAAACTAGACTTGTAATTAATACAACTTCTCAAGGCTAGAAAAGTACCTACTATTGAAGGCAAAAATCAAGAATGGTATAGTGGAAATCAATTAACAAAAATTAAGCACTTACTGCATACCAGGAAAAGGGAACTGAATTTGGAGTTGATTCAAATTCTGGCTGTGCTACTAATTATCAGTCATCTTGAGTAAGTGATTTTCCCTTCCTAGCCTTCAGCTTTGCTCATGATAAAAATATGTACGTTGAACTATATTTTTCTCTAAAAACCCTTCTGGCTTGAAATGCTATGACCCCATGATCAACTTTCAGAAAGATATAATGGCAGCTTTGAGATCAGTTGATCCCATCCTAAGAAAGTTTGGTTCCACAGCCACAGACTGAGTCCTTGCTCCAGCTCCACCCTGACACCTGACATCAGGCCTGAGCCCTAAAGATGGTCCAAGACTAAACCCTTTCCCAGCCCCAGGTGGAGCTCTAACCTCAGCCTCATACTAAGCCATAACTCTAGCTGGCTGACTCTTTCTGGGCACTTTCTGGCTACTACCGGCAAAAGATGAAGATATCAGCTCTAGATGGCTGAAATGAGAGCTATAGCTCCTAAGGGATCCCAAGAAGACAGTGGGGTTGGATAAGTACAAAATATTCCCAATGAAAATTAAGGCATTCATGCAGTGTTGATATACTGATTCAACCACTCTGTAGAGAGCAACTTGGAACTATGCCCAAAGGGCTATAAAACCATGCATACCCTTTGACCAAGCAATTCCACTACTAGCTCTGTATCCCAAAGAGATAAATAAAAAATAAAAAGGAAAAGGACCTATTTGTACAAAAATATTTATAGCAGCTCCTTTAGTAGTGGCAAAGAATAGGAAATTGAGGGGATTCACCAATTGAGAAATAGCTGAACAAGCTGTTATGTATGATTGCGATGGAATACTATTGTCCTATAAGAAATGATGAACTCTCGCAAAAACCTGAAAAGACGTACATGAACTGATGCAAAGTGAAATGAGCAGAACCAGGAGAACATTGTATACAGTAACAGCAATATTGTATGATGATCAACTGTAAATGACTTGATCTTCTCAACAACACAATGATCCAAGACAATTCTAAAGGACTTAGGAGGAAAAATGCTATCCATCTCCAGAGTAAGAACTGGTGGCATCTGAAGGCAGATTGAAGCATATTTTTTCTTTATTTTATTTTTCTTAGGGTTTTTGTTTGTGTTTTCTTTCACAACATGCCTTAAAAATATGTTTTGCATGACTACACATGTGTAAGTGGGGAAGGGTGGGAGGAAGGGAGAAAATTTTGAAGTCAATTTTTAAAAACAAATGTTAAAAATTGTTTTTACATGTGATTGGCAAAAAATTAAATATTAAAATATTTTCAGCAGAAATAAGGTAGAGGAGTTAGGAGAGATAGGAAAAAAGATAGGCACAAACATAATAAATAAAGATTAGGTGTAGAATCTCTTGGGGAAAGTACATGTTTTTATGTGTGTATGTGTATATATGGATGTATATATCAATATATATATATATATACAGACTTAATTGTAGCCTAGGGAAAGGGAAAGGGGGAGAAAAAACAAAGTAAAAAGTATATAGCAGAGAACAAAAGAAAGCAAAGATGGATAGCTTTCAACATAACATGAAGAATTTAATACATTGGCTTTCTTGAAATGAAAACGTATTGCTATATATTCTGAATCCTCTCCTATGTTCTGCTGTGCACATGACATGTTTTTTTCTTTTCTCATTTTGTATTTAAGTTTATGTTTTTTTATTTTCTTATTATGTATTTAAGTTTTGTTGTTTGTTTAAAATAAAAAAAGATAATAACAAATTTTTAAAAGACCAAAAACATTTTTAGGAAAAAAACACAAAATATACCCGCTGCTGAAGGGAGGGGGCAGGAGGATGGGAGATAGGACTACACAAAATGAAAGTCATCATGATGAAGAACTGAAAACTCTCTCTTCTTGTATGAATAGCTTAACTGCTTCTGGGCCTAGCTATCTCTGCCACAAGAGATTCCATCCTACAGCCCAACTCAGTGGAAAAAGTCCTGGAATAGGAGTGAGAAAATATGAGTTCAAATATTCAACACTCAATCACCAAATGAGGCCAAGTTATTTCCTCCTTCTGTTTCCTCCTCTGTAAAATGGAGATGATAACTCTTTCTCTACCTAACTGGTATAAGAATGGTAAGACAGAACGGATGACAAAGAAAATCCATTTGTAACACAACATGTATATATGAAATTGTACAATCATTTCAATCATGTCCAAATCTCTATAACCCCAATTGAATTTGGGGGGGGGGTTGGCAAAAATACTAGTGTGTTTTGCTATCTCATTTTACAGATGTGCAAACTGAAGGAAATAGGGTTTAAGTGACTTGCCCAGGGTCACTAGGGTCACACAGTTAGTAAGTGTCTGAGGCTGGATTTGAACTCATGAAGATGATCCTTCCTAAGGCTGGGTGCTTTATCTACTGCACCATCTTAGCTGCCTGTAGTTACTAATAGCATTATTGATTCTATATGTACATAGGAGCTTAAGAGTGAGACTAGAAAGCAACTTGCAGTTCCCCTATTCCTACCCTTTTTTACAACGCAGAAACTAAGGTACAGAGAAGAGATAGGACGAGTCCAAGGTCACAAGTGGCAAAGCTGGCATCCAAACTCAGGTCATATGTTTGTATGTGTATGTGTGTGTATATGTATATATACCTATATGTATGTATAGATGTATGTATGTATTATATCTTAATTCTAAGCTGGAAGAGATCTTAGTAACATCTAGTCTAAGGGTTGGAAAACTATAACCTGAGCTCATCATCTGTTCTTTTATACAGCTTGTGAGCTAAAGTGGTACCATTCTTAGGGATACCATTGAGAAACCATCTTACTTCTCCCAATGCTTTCATGGCCTTTTAGGGGCTTCAAACCACTTCAGAGTTTCATGTGGAATCCTTGTTGGAGTGTTTTCTCTTTAACTTCAGAAAATAATCCCCTTGGAGGCAGTGGTGGTGGTGGCAAGAGACCTAGGTCTATCATTGGCTTGCCTTCCCCTCTCTGGTCTTCCAGAAAATGGGGGTTAGATCTGATAGCCCCAAAGCTTCCTTCTAACTTGAGTGTTCTATGAGCCTCTGAAAATGAGAGGAAGAGTCAATGAGCTGTAAATGGTTTCTAAGTACCTCTTCTCTGCCTAGCCTAGTTCTGGGCCCTGTGGGTAACAGAAAAAGGGGATAGGAAGCATTTACTAGCTGGGAGGCATTGTGTAAGTCCCTTAACTTCATTATGCCTCCTGCCCATCAGGAACTATCATATATTGTTGGAAAGACAAGACTCATGCACAAAAAACAGTTAGAAACAATACCAGAAAGTCTATAATAGAATGATGGATGAAGGGAATAATACCTTGGTGAGGAAGTCTTCTCACACCCATCACCTCACAGCCCATAGGGAAGAGGCATTACAGAAATGTTTGACTCCCTTTTAAAGATGAGGAAAACAAGGTCCATAGAGATCAAGTGACTTATCCAACATTGCCCAGTAAATTAGTTGGCATACAGCCAAGGTCTTGATGCAGAGTGATGAAATTTTTAAAAAGCAATAGACTAGGAGTCCAGGCACCTCAGCTTCTGCCAACTCATTATATGACCTTGCACAAATCTCTCCCCTTCACTGTGCCTCAGTTTCCTTCTTTGTAAAATGACTTCTTAGTTGGCTTCTGGATCCAAAGTTCTATGAGTTTCACCTAGAAGAGAAGCCAGAGTGGCACAAGAGCACTGTACTTGGGAGTTAGAAGATGTAGACTCAGCTCTATCTCTGCCATTTATTAGGTATACCCTCCTCAATTTCTTCCTCCCTAAAATGAAGAGAATGGACCAAATGGCCTCTAGGACCCCTTTCCACTTAAATCTCTGATTCTACACTTACATCCCTGGTTCTTTCCTGCAGATCATATAGCCAAAGAAGGGAATGATCAGCATGAGCAAAGGGTCTAAAAACAGGAGTCTGGTGTGGGGAACTCTTCAGAGTCTGGAAATAATCCCCTTGTACAGATAAATCCTTCTGCACAGCATAGAGGATTACCATCTGCCAACATATTGTTGCTTTAATACTCTTTGTCTCAGTTTACCAGTCCATGAAATGGGTGGAACATGTAACTGCAGAGTTACTTTCTCATCACTGAAATACAAATTAAGCTCAGTGGAAGGAGATAACAAACATTTACTGAAATGAAGTCATTCATTCTGGGACAGAAAGCTTTTCACTTTCTTAGTGTTTCCACCACAAAAAATACCTAATGGCTCCCTGGAAATCCATTTGAATGGCATTTGAATGGCATGAGCAGCAGTGTGATATAATGGAAAGAATGCTGCCTCAGAGTAAGAGGACCTGAGTTCGAATTCCACTTCTGATGCTAACTACTCATGTGACCTTGGGCAAGTCACCAACTCCTTGTATCTCAGTTACTTCACCTAAAAAGTGAGGGGGTTGGACAAAATGGCCTCTGAGATCCTTTCTAGTACCAGCGTGTAGATGATGGGGCAGTCAGTGTTCTGACTGTCCTGCTTAAACACTCAAATGTCACTACAATTCAAGGCTGACAATAGCCAACACCTTTCCATTTATTTAGTTAATCAGTAAACATTTACAAAGCATGTGCTACTGTACACAAGAAATTCAAGGAAAGAGAAATATTTTAATCCGGGGGATCACTTAAGGCTTAGAGAATCAAGGAATTAAAAGGTTTAGAGCTACGGGGAACTTCATAGGTTATCTAATCCAATCCCTTCCTTTTACAGATGGAGGAAATAAGGCCCAGGAAAGAAAAGTGACCTCAAAGGGTTAAATTACTGTGATGTAGTAGTAGCAGTAGGGAAAGGGGAAGGGACTAAACATTTATATAGCACCTACTGTGTGCCAAGCATCGATAAGCTCTTTATAAATACAATTTCATTTAACTCTCACAACAACCCTGTAAGGTAGGTGCTGTTATCTCCATTTTACAGTAGGGAAAACTGATACAAATAGAGGTTAAGTGACTTGCCAAGGATCACACAGCTAGTAAGTTTCTGATGTTGGATTTCATCTCAAGTCTTCCTGAGTCCAGGTTCAGCATCCTATCTGCTGTACCACCAGCTGCCTTCCAGTAGCATAGGAAAAATTAAATCAAGACAAGTAGGAAATACCATAACTGAGATTGAAACCCAAGTCCTTGAACCTCCAATCCAGTGCTCTTCCCATTGCCTGGAGGAGGTGGTATTTAAGTTGGACTTTGAAAGATAGATGGGATTTCACAAGTAAAGGTGGAGAGAGGGTCCTTCAGATATGGGCAAAGGGCTCTTCTCTACAAGCAATGGGTCCTTATTTTCAGTGATGATCAAACAAGGTTGCATAAATGTGGGCCCAGAGATACAGTGAGTGGTTCAGGGAAGAGTGGAACCTTTGGGCATAAGAGTGCATTTTGATATAGTCACCCAAAAAAGCACTTTCTGTCCCCTATAGACAAAGGCAGAATTGGGCGATTGTGTGTATTATAAATTCATCAAGACAAAGTTCATGGAAGCAGAATGAACCCCAAGAAAGATCCAGCACCACACCAGCTCCAGGTCACATGAGGTATGTTACACCCCTTTTATAGATGAGCACAATGAAGCTTAGTGATGTTACTATTTTTCCAAGTTAATAGAGTGGAGCTAAGGCTAGAACTCATAGTTCTTGTTCCTCAAACTACCAACCTGTAATATAGGGATTATCTGGGTCAATAAAGGGCACTAGCTAGTGGTCAGAAGACTTTGATTTCAGCTGCTTTTCTACTATTCAACCCATTTTGGATACTTCTCTGAGCCTCCATTTCTTCATCTATAAAATGAGAACAATAGTCACTGCCCAAACCTACTTCAGAGGGCTTTTGCAAAGATCAGGAGACAATAGATTTGCAAGAATTTTGTGACTGTAATAGTGAGAGGTATGGTGGTGCAGTAGGTAGAAAGTTCCTCAGTCAAGAGGATATCCACTGAAACCCTGCCTCTTGATGAAATCATACCATCTGTGTGACCCTAGGCAAGTTGTTTAAGCATACAGTGGCCACAATCAACTTTCCAAGGCTGTAAGTTAAAAAGCATTTATAGACCTACATTGGTAGAGGGCATTTTCTTCACAGGGAGTTCCCTTTAGCAATGAAATTATAGGTCTGATTTTTTTTAACCCCCACTGTATGTTATCTTCCTAGTCACCATCAAGATGAATTGTCCAATATACAACCTGGATTCCATGGGACCACCAAAGGAAACCAAAACCTCAGTGAGATAACTCAATTGTCCCTGGTCAGAACAGAATCAAAAACAGGGGTATGGAGTTGTTAAAATTGGTTTGAGCTCAGTCTGCTTAAGGGTCAACAGATCCCCAAGAATGAATTCAGTCAGAACTAATCTTGGGCTGTATAGAACATAAGAATTCCCTCTAAAACTCCCTACAAGGGACCATCCAACCTTTGGCTAAAGATCCCTTCTGAAGAGGATCCTGCTAATGTAGCCCATTTCAAACTGGAACAATGCCAATACTTGGGATTTTTTTCCATACGTAAAGTCAAAACCTGCTTTTTTCCCACTTCTACCCATTTCTCTTAGTTCTTCTTTCTGGAGCCAAGAAGAACCAGCCTGATCTCACCCAACAGCCTTCCAAACACTTGACAACAGATGCCACATTCTGTCCCAAGTCTTCTCTTCTCAGACTAAACACCACCAGTTCCTTTAACCAGTCCTCACATGACATGATCTCAGTCATGTCATCATCCTGGTAACCTTCCTTTGGATGTTTTCTAAATGCCCTTCTTAAAATCAGAGGCCCCCCAAAATCAGTCCCATTGATCAGAGTCAGGGTTGATACAGAGCCAAGGTTGGTACAGAATCAAGGAAATCTGGAAGTCAGGCAGTCTAAGTCAATCAGGGTCACTAGGAATCCAGATGAATACATGGGGTAATTGGGGACCCTACGAGAAATACAGAAGTCAAAAAGTTTTATAAGCTTTGCCATGCCATCAGTCTGTGGCCCCAAGTGTCACCCAAAGATTCAGTTTTACGGAGGGAAAATGAGGCCCACAGAGGGAAGTAACTCCTCCAAGGTCACAAAGTTATTAAGTGGCAGATTGAGGACTTGTATTCAGGTCATCTGACTTCTCCCAGTGAATCATCCTGCTCATCTATGCCAGTCATTGGGCTTTATGCCCAGAGATGCCCTAGACTCTTGTTCTGTTTTCTCTCTTTTTAACACACTATGTGTCCTTGGGGTTAATCAATCATCTCTGAGTTTCAGTGTTTCCCCTATAAAAAAAAAAGGAAGATAAACCAGATGGGATCTAAAGTCACCATCTGACATTCTATAGTTCTATATTGAGTGGTTACACGGTACACTCCTGCAGAGGAAATTGAATTGGATGTTAAGTCTAGGATTCTGGTGCTGGGAATAGGATTACAGTGTATCTGTGCTGCATTCTGAGCCTGTCTCCATCTGTGAAGTCACTCACTCATCTGTGAGGTCACACAGAGTGAAGGCAGTTTCTGTGAACCTCCCTGCCTACCCTTGATAGGACATCTTTATGGTGTCGCAAAGCAGAAGTTTGCCTTATATCTAGCTCATTTATTCCGAATCTAGTGTAGCAATAGCTCATTCCCTGAACAAAGCCCTCCTGTGGGATCTAAGAGAAAAATATGCGTCGGAGTCAAAGGGGACATTCAATCAACTGTTCCAACAGCCCAGAGAATGACAGCGACAGGGAACCAACCCCAACTTTATTGACCAGATCCAGAAGGTAGAGAAAATCTTGGGTCTATAGCAAGATACCTGGATTAGGGGGAGAAAGAGATTCCCAGGGAACATTGGGGCCTGGTTCTGGGACTGGCTGGAAGGGACCCAATCCCATGTGCCCTTTCTGAGTAGGAAGAAGTAAAGGTCTGTGTCCCTCAAACTCTCCAGTCCAATCCCCTTAGAAGGTGGACAGCTAGATTCAGATCCTCACACTGTCCCTGGTATGACCTCCTGGGTAGGGGCTGATTGACTCAAAGGGAGGTACCCTGCCCAGGGTCTGCTTTTAGAAGAAGGCCCTTTCCAAGTTTTGTAGTAACCTACATTTATTTATTCATTCATTCATACATGCATGCATGAATACAACAACCATTTATGAAGTTCCAGACATCATGGTAGATGTAGGGTATACAAGGACAAAGAAAAAACGTGCCCTTAAAGGTATTATATTCTACTTGGAACAAACAAAAGGAGAATAAATAAGTATAAAAAATACATACAGATGCTATCCACATCCAGAGAAAGAACTGATAGATGTTATGTGTAGTTTTGTTTTACATATTTGTATAACATAATACGTTTGTGTATGTATATGTGTGTGTTTGTGTGTGTACGTATATACATATAGTTGTGTCTAATGACAGACTTCTCTAGGACAGGGTAGGGAGGGAGAGAGAAAAAAATTTTCAAGTGCACAGAAGAAAACAAAAGAAAACTTAGAAGAAAGCACAGAAAGCAGGGTGGGGTTTTTTTCCACGTAGCAGTATTTTATTTTTTTCCAATTACATGCAAAGATAGTTTTGAACATATATTTTTGTAAGATTTTGAGTGCTAAAGATATTTCCACATTAGTCACATTGTAAAAGAAGAATCAGAACAAAAGGGGAAAACCACAAGAAAGAAAAAAACAAAAAAAAGGTGAAAATCATAAAGGCAGGGTAATGTTGAAAACAATGTGTAGTATTCGTTACAAAAAGTTTTTTCAAAAAGAAAGTAAACAATGTGAAACGGGATTTCATGGTTTTACATTGAATCATTTTTTTATGTTGTGCCGTGTACATGGAATTTTTTTGTCTTTTTGCATCTGTTCAATTTATTTTATTTTATTCATTTATTCAAAATGAATACAGAATTTTAAAAAGAAAAAAACAGAAAATGCATTCAAAATAATTTCATGAGAGTGAGGAGGATGACAGCAACTAAAGAATCAAACATTTGGGAAATGTCACCCAAGATTGTCTGGAACATTGAAATTGTAAAAGGGCATAATTTGAAATAAACTTGCAAAGGTAGAACAAAGCCAGATTTTGAAGGGCTTCAAATGACAAATGCAAAAAGGTTTGCATTTTATCCTGGAGGTCACAGGGAGCTACTGGTGCTTTCTGAGCAAAGGAGAGATCTGGTCAGACATGTGTTAGGAACTGACTTTGACAGCTGTGTGGGGGAAGGTCTGGAGTGAGATACTGGAGCCATAGAGCCCAAGGAGGAAGGAGGTGATTACACTAGAAAAAGAGCAGATCTGTGAGTGGAGGGAAGAGGTCAGATGGGAGAGATGTTGTGGACGCAGAATTGCCAGGCCTTGAATGGCCAAAGGTGGGATGGGGAGGGATTGAAAATAAAAGCCAAGTAGGATTAAATCGAGTGATTGGAAGGATAGTGGTATCTTCGACTGTGGCCAGGATATTTGAGGGAGAGTGATTTTCCTAACCCTCGGGTCCAACCAAGTCACTCTCTCCCTCAAAAAATTCCAGTGACTATCACCTCTAAGATCAAATACAAAGTTCTCTGTTAGGTGTTCAAAGCCCTTCATAATCTAGCCCTGCTCCTTCCTTTCCAATCTTCTTCCACTCTACTACTCTCCCCAGTCCTAGTCCAGCCAATGAAACTCTCCTCTTTGCTGTTGCACAAACAAGACACTATCTCCTCCTACCTTGGGCAATCTCGCTGGCTGTCCTCCATATTTAGAATGCTCTCTTTCCTCACTTCCACCTCCTGCCTTCCGTGGTTTCCTTCTGGTCTCAGCTAAAATTTCCCTGTCTACAGGAAGCCTTTCTCAATTCCTCTTAATTCTAGTACTGTCTCTCTCTTAATTGTTCTTATTTATCCTATATTTATAGCTTGTTTGTCCATATTTGTTTTCTTGTTGTCTCCCCCCATTAGATTGTGAGCTCCTTGAGGGCAGGGACTATCTTTTCCTTCTTTTTGTAGCCCCAGAACTCAGTACAGTGCCTGACATATACTTAGCACTTAACAAATGTTTATTGACTGCCTGACTGACTGATTCTCCCTCCCTAGACCATCTCGACAGGGAACTCTCACAGTGTCTGATGAAGGAAGCATAAATGAGAGTCCAGAAGACTCTTACTTGGCCACCCGGACCAATGAGCAGAGCACCAGTAAGTAGAGAGACAAAGGAGCATTTGAGAAAGGGGAGACAGGGAGAGGGGAGGAAAGAAGAGGATTCTGCAGGACTGTTTGGTGGTTGGTATTGGTTGTGATGGTGGTGAGGATGCGAATGATGGTGGTGGTCCTTCACTCTCAAAGAGGACCACTAGCTGAGGTTGTGTTTGGTGCCTTTTTCCTTCCTCCCAGTGTTCTGATAAACCCACCAAAGCACTCTATTACCCTTCTCTCTCTTCTTCTCATTCCCAAGCAAGGAACTGAGAAACTCTCTAATATTTGATGATCAGTGACTGACAACAAAGTCACATTTACTTAAGTTTTGTAATCACCAGGAACTTTTTAACTTAAATCTCACCAAAAAAATGTACAATGGAGGCAGGGTATTATTTTCCCCAGTTATAGAAGAGGAAACTAAAACTCAGGGAAGACGAGTTGTTGGGGTAACATGCCAGTAAGTGGTAGAGCCAGAATTAGAATCCAGGTCTCAGGACTGACTTTGCCTCCAGGACTCTATTCTTATCTGAAGGGGAGAGGGGCAGGGTGGCATACTTGCATTTTAAGTGGTGATAAAATCTCAAAGTAAAGGGGGCAAGTAGATCTAATGGGATTTCAAGTGTGCATCAGTGAATGAGATGAGATTTTTGGACAAAGGACTTTCTTGTCCTCCAGTAAACTGAATCAGTAGGCAGCTACCTCCTGTAGCTCCTCATAGCCCTCGTTCTCTGTCTCTCTGAGGCAGCTCAGTACCCTTGGGGATAGAGTGCTGGACTTGGAGTCAGGAAGACATAAGTTCCAAGACTACCTCAGATCCTTTATAGCGATGTTACTCTGGGAAATTCATTTAGCCTCTTTCAGCCTCAGTTTCCTCATCTATAAAATAGGTTTAATGCTAGCACTTACATCATGTTATCTCATTTGGTAACAAATGAGCTAAGATGCAAAGTGCTTTTCAAATCTTAAAGTGCTATGTAAATGTCAGTTATTATCATTGTCTACATTTGGAAAATGCATGTGTGTTTCCATCTATGTTGAACTGTGGGTATGCATGTATGCGAATATGTGTACATTTATGTGTCTCTCTGTACCTATGTATCTCTTGAAATCTGTGGTTGGGTGGGTCTGTGTGTGGGTTTGGGTATCTGTGCATCTCCATGGTCTAGCTTAACCTTCCTATTGGACAAAATCAGTCAGGACAGCCTGGGACTGCCTTGGAACATTTGGAGTTTGGGGAAAACATCATGCCCCCAGCACAAGGAGTTAGAGTCTAGTAATCTCTTAAAAGGTTCTCCCTTCCAGAACCATCCAGTCCTCTGCCTGCTCAAGGAATCATGGGGATGGTGGCAGCTTGTCTTTGTGACTCCAGGGAAGGTAGATCTTCCTTAGCTGTTTTCCATCATTCCCACCCAATCTCTTGCTCCCAGGGTTGACCACATTGAAACTTATAAACACACATCTAACTCCCATGACTCTCTTTCCAGTCCCCTCCCTGAGATCAGATAAACAAAAGCTTAGGTAATAAGTTAGTGCTCAAAGACGAAAGATAAAGATATTTGAACAAATGGGTGATGCAGTAGAAAGAATAAAGGATTGGGGGTGGGGGGTTCGAGATTTGTTTGTGTTTTGGTTTGATAGATAAATAGATAGATAGACAGACAGAGAGAATAAAAGAGGCACAGAGATAAAAACAGATAGATTAGATACAGACAGACAGCTTAGATAGAGACAGACACAGACAGATAGAGAGAGATAGAATGAGAGAATAAATTGATAGACAATTAGATAGATAGATAGATAGATAGATAGACAGATAGACAGAAACTTTATTTGTTCCAGGGGCTGTGCTAAGCCTTGAAGAAGTAAATTGAAGCAAGACAATCTTTGCCCTCAAGGAGCTCACATCCTTCCTGAAGTCTTTCTGTAGTGCCAAAATAAGCAATAAATGTTTGGTGACTGTTTCATATCACACAGAAAGAGGAATTGAAAGTTAGAGAGAACTATACAGCAGCATTGTTAGCCAGGAAGTGAGGTGGAGGCCTGGTTCTGGGCAAGACCAAGCAAAAACTCAGCTAGATCCTGGAATCCAGATGGTTCCAGGAGTAGAGTCCAAGGTTCCATTGAGAAAAATGTGGGAGTGATAGCAGGAGTGGAGGTAGCATGGTTCCAACTTGGTCAATACTAACATAGATCTGGGAATCTTCTCAACTCCCATTCTCATTGATGAGTGAGTTGGGTCCTCCATACAGCAAGACTGACTAGCCCCATCTTCTCTGGATTCCCAGGGTTCTCCTTAGGGACAGTGGAGGTCTTCTCTATACTACTTTATACTTCTCTGTACTACCAATAGTATACTCTATACTTCTCTATTATACTCTATACTTCTCTATACTACTAATAATGGATTTTTTCTTACTATCTGCATAACTTTAGACAAGTCACTTTTTCTGACTAGCCTTCAATTTTTTCTTCTGTAAAGTAAAATGGTAAAATGAGATGACTTCTGGGTGTTCTTCCAGCCCCAAATCTTATTATCTTTGTCCCTCAGTTTCTTCCTTTACTAAGAGAAAAAGGAAGGCTATACTAGATGAATGATCTCTAAAGTATGTCACAATTCGCTAAGTCTTATGAGTTCAAACATAGAACCAGTACAAGACTCTTTTAATTAAGGTCCTTATTTGTGTCCTTTAACAGGTGATGAAAGTACACCTCGAATAGTCCCCTCTGCCATCTCTCCCTCTTACAGAAGTTTCCTAAGCTGGTTGAGTACGTACGTATGTATGAAAGAACTCTTTGCCACCTGCTTGGCGTGGCTGATGCTAAGGGCCCAAAGTAGCATGGGAACTTGATTTGCGCCCTTTATGAACCTGTCCGAAAGGCAAAGTCCCTGGCAAGGACTTTGGTGTACTCTTGTCATCCCCACCAGAGAACTCAAGGGCACTAATGATCCTATCTTTACTCTGAGAGTGTCCATAACACTGCCCTGACCTTAGCCAATTTCCTTCCCCCAAAAGGTGAACACATAATGTAGCCCACTCCCCACCCCGCCCCCTAGAAACACACCTCAAAGTATCTTATTTGAGTGGACTTGGATATCTCCATATATAGTGTAACACTCTATCATAGTTATTAACAGAAGTTATCACTAATGGTGAGCCATTCCTAGTCATTGTTTATGATTAATGACTAATAATTGCCCGGTAACCATTATATAATGTTGGTGACTAGCAATTCTTAACAATAACAAATGCTGGTAGTTGGACTCCAAGTCTAGCACTCTTTCTGACAAATGGATGAAAAATTATGAAGGGAAACAAGATGGCTCTGTAGAAAACTGATGAACTTGGAGTCAGGAGAAATTTGGATTTGAATCCTGCTTTGAATGCCTTTTTTGAGCTACGTGACTCCAGTCAAGTCTTATATCTCTCCTCCTGCCTTTTGTGGTTAAACTCCCTGAGAAAGCTGTTTACGACAGGTATCTCTGCTTTATCTCTTCTTATTCTCTTCTTAACTCTATAACTTGTCCTCTGACCTCATCATTTAATTGAAGCTGTTCTGTCCAAAGTTACATTGATTTCTTAAATGACAAATGCAGTGGCCTATTTTCAGCCTTCATCCTTCTTGATCTCTCTGCAGTCTTTGATACTATCCCTCACCTTCTTCTCCTTGATAATCTCCTCTCTGGGATTTCAGGATACTAATCTCTTCTGATTTTCCTCCTATTTGACTGCTCTTTTTCAGTGTCCTTGGATGGAACTTCACCCAGGTCATGCTTGTTTTGTTAACTTGTCCCACAGGGCTCTATCCTGGTCCCTCTTCCCTCCATACTGCTTCACTTGTGATCTCATCAGCTCCCATAGCTCAATTATCATTTCTATGATGATGATTCTTTTTTTTATTATACAATATTTTGTTTTTATGCAAATACATGTTAAAACTAATTTTTTAATTTTTTTCATAGTTTTGAGTTCCAAATTCTATCCCTCCCTCCCCTATCCCCTTCCTGAGATGGTAAGCAATCCAATATAGTTTATACATGTGCAATCATTTCTGTATTAATACATTTAATACATTTCTATATTAGTCATTTTGTACAAGAAGACTTGAGTAAAAAAATAATGAAAGAAAGAAAAGGAAAAGTAGCATGCTTCAGTCTGTATTATGAGAGTGTCTTTCTCTGAAGGCAGATAGCATGCTTCATCATTAGTCCTTTGGGATTGTCTTAGATAATTGTATTGCTAAGAATAGAAGTTATTCACAGTTCTTCATCGTACAATATTGTTATGTGTACAATGTTCTCCTGGTTCTGCTCACTTCACTTTACATCAGTTCAAGTAAATCTTTCTAATTTTTTCTGAAATCATCCTGCATGTCATTTCCTATAGTACAGTCATATTCCATCACAATCATATACCACAGCTTGTTTAGTCATTCCCCAAAATTGATAAGCATTCTCTTGATTTTCAGTTCTTAGCCACCATAGAAAGAGCTGCTATAAACATTTTTGTACAAATAGATCCTTTCCCCACTTTTTTGGATGACTTTGGGATATAGACCTAGCAGTGATATATTGCTGGGTCAAATGGTATGCACGGTTTTATAGCCCTTTGGGCGTAGTTCAAAATTACTCTCCAGGATGGTTGAATCAATTCGCAATTCTACCAAAAGTGCATAGACTTCACCAGACTCCCAGAGTCTGTCCATGACACAAAAAAAGTCAAGAATTTCTTAATTAAGAGTGCAGGTGCAATTTATAATTGGTAGAGAGTTTCCTGATATTCTATTATCTTTATCTCTATCCTGATACTCTTTTTTTATCTTTATCTTTCATATAAATATATCTTTATCCTTTATATAAAGCCTATAGACTTCATCAAGGGCAGCTAGGTGTTGCAGTGCAGGAGTCAGAAGGACCTGAGCTCAAATCTTAGCTCAGACACTTGACACTCACTAGCTGTGCGACCTTGGTCAAGTCACTTAACCCCAATTACCTCATCTTGGGTCATCTCCAGTCATCCTGATGAATATCTGGTCAGGAGCAGAAGTGAGTCTGGTGACCTGCACAGCCCTCCCTCACTCAAAACAAAGTCAAGTGCAAGTCATGTCATCATTTCTCTGATGGCATGGTCTTCTTCGGCAATGAAGGACGAACACACACAAAATCCCACCTTCAGAAGAAATCTCCTCTCAATCCTTCTTAATTTTAGTGCCTTCTCTCTGTTAATTATTCTTATTTATCCTGTATGTAGCTTGTTCATACATAGTTTCCATGCTTTCTCCCTCATTTCACTGTGACCTCTTTCAGAGAAGGGACTGTCTTTTGTCTCTGTGTATATCTTCAATGCTTAGCACAGTTCCTGGTACACAGTAGGTACATAACACCTATTAACAACTGCTCCTCAGTTTCCTCATCTTTAAAATAGGGATAAACATACTTACACTATCTATTGCATACTCTTCTTGTTAGGAAAGCCCTTTATAGATGTTGGAATATTTTACAAATGTAAGCTATTGTGATTATTTCTATAGCATGTCCTGGTCCCCAAGAGATTTCCCCAAAGAGGATCTCCTTTCATCTTCACAACACTTCAATGAGATAGGAATGGCAATGATTATAACCCCCTTTACAGATGAAGAAAGAGAAAAACTAACTTTCCCCAGGATTACATAGGCTAGTAAATGGCAGAGCCATAATTCTCAACTCTAATCTTCTAATTCCATAAAAATTACACTTTCCAATAAATGATTGATACAGTAGAGAGAACCCAAGGCTTCAAATCAGAAGACCCATTCAATTCTTTTCTATTCAAACTCTATCACCGAGAAACCATACTAATAGACAAGTCATTTCTCTTGGATCTTCAGTTTCCCTTGCTGTATTATGGGGTTGGACAAGATGGTGACTGCAGTCTCTTCTCATTCTACTGCTCTATTTTAACGTCCCTCTTAGTTCTGACGTTCCACATTTTAAGGCCCTCCGAGCTCTAACATTCTATGTTCTAAGAGCCCATCTAACTTTGTTGTTATCCTGTCATCTATGATTTGATTCTAAATCCTCGATTCCAGTGACTAGCATTTGCTTAATGTTCAGAATGTCTCCCCTTTTTTCTTGACCCTAAAAATTTCCTTCGAACCAGGGATGCCATCTCCCCTTCCAATCTTCCCAGGGGCCTTTTCTTCCCCCAAAAGCCTCTCTTCCCTACCACCTACACCACAGGGTGGTATAGCTCATAAACCTCTTGTCTCCACAGTTCAGATCATCTGCTTTTCCTCCATGAGAAACACTGTCTGTAAAGCTCAGTTCTACCCGCAGTACACTGGGTGGACCCAGACAGGGGCAGCAACACTGTAAGTAGTACAAAACCCAATCCCAAGGGAGCAAGAGAGAGGGAAGTAATAGACAAGAGTGAAAACTAGGCCACTGACAACCCAAGCCCAATTCAGGGCCCCTGGGAAAGATGAGAGTCAGCTGGCTAAATAATAAGAGCACAGAAAGTGGGGATGGCATCATAACCTGGATCTCCCAGGCACAAGGTGGGGCTGGCTTATATATAGGAGGGGAGAGAGAGACAGAGACAGAGAGAGACACTGAGGAGAGACAGACAGAAAGAAAGAGAGAAACAGAGAGGGAGAAGGAGAGACTGAGGAGAGACAGAGAGAAGAGAGAGGAGACAGAGACGAAAAGAGAGACAGAGACAGAGAGAATATAGACAGAGAGAGGGGGAGGGAAAGAGAAAGGAAGAAAGAGAGGAAAGACAGAGAGAGAGAAAGAGAGAAGAGAAACAGAGAGAGGAGAGAAAGGAGAAATGGACAGAGAGAGAAGAGAGAAAGAGAGAGAGAGAATATGCAGTGTGCCAAAAGCTTCTTAGTGAAGGCAAGCTTTGAGCTGAGTCCTGAAAGTCAAGTAGGGTTTGGGTGAGAAAGAGGCAAAGAGGGATTAAAAGGAAGGAGGAATATTAAGGGAAGGTGGGGAGAGAATCTTAAGCAAGGGAAATCAATTGAACCAAATAGGACAAGGACAGAGGAATCTAGGTTGTCCATATCAAATCAGAATTTTAGCTTTTTCACCTTCCTTCAAAATGTCTCTTGTATCCATCTCCAAAATCACCCAACTTCAAACCTAACCACATCTCACCTGAATTGAGTTTGAAGTCATAATTTTACAGCTAAAAGGAATATTAGAGAGATCATTTTCAGAGAAGCAGCCTGAAGGAAATTAAGTGACTTGCTCACAATCACACAGTTAATAAGCAGGAGAGACAGCATTTGAACCCAAGTCCTCTAACTCCAAATCCATTTCTCTTTCCATTACACCACACTGACCTCCTAGTAAGATTACCAAGGTCAAGTCTTCCACGCCAATGTGTCCTCCACATATAGCCTGCCACATTCCTGTTCTTCAAACCCAGTGGTAAGGCAGCCAGGAAAAGCTCTTCTGCATTAGAAGAAAGGCACAGTGTCCATTAGAAGAAAAGCACTGTGTCCAGAACTACGGAGATGACAGCCCCACTGTACAGTTATTCCTTCCACATCACAAAGGTTAGAAGCATGGTACTCCCATGATCTGGAAAATCCATATAAAATCTTTTGACCCTCCCTTTGTACCGGACAAGAAATGTGAATTTCTTTTCTTTTATGAGGTGTTTACAGTACTATATATTTGATCATAGGCTATATTATATAATACTATCCATATATTTTATGCATTTCTGTGCTTCTAAACGTTTTCTGTCATCCCTTGACCTTTGTGTGTCATCTGCAGTTTCTGCACTGCAAAACTCGGAAAAATTTCCCTTTAATTTCTTTTGCCAACCCATGATATATTGAAACCATAATGGGGAAAATCACAATGTGGAAGTAACTGTACTCCACCCTGGTCAGACCAACCTTATGGGGAGTAGTATGTTGTTATCATTGTTCAGTCACTTTCAGTCATGTCTGACTCTTCATGGCCCCATTTGGAGTGGTCTTGGCAAGGATGCTGGAGTGGTTGGCCATTTCCTTCTGAAGCTCATTTTATAGATGAGGAAACTGAGACAAACATGGTTAAGTGCCCAGGGTCACTAGGTAGTAAGTGTCTGAGATCAGATTTGAACTCAGAAAGAGGAGTCTTCCCAACTCCAGGACCAATATTTTATCCACTATAAGGACCAATTGAAAAAAGTAGAAATATTTAGCCTCAAGAAAAGGTAAGTGTGTCTGACTGTGACTGATGAGACCAATATGAGCTCGGAATGCTCTACCACAGGTTGGGCACAGATAGTCCATGTGAATATTTGGGGTGGATATCCCAAATTTGCACTTTCTACGTTTACTTTGTGCTGTCTCAATTCTGCATTGCTGAAAGAGCACAGCACCTTTTCTTATATGGGCACACCATGCTGAGCAGTCCTGTGCCAGTGTCTCCCATGTTGCACAGTCAAATCCAAAATTCTTGAGAGTGTCTTTGTGACACTTCTGATCACCATGTGATTGCCTGCCCCATGCGAGTTCTCCATAAAATAGTCTTTTGGGCAAGCGTACATTTTGTATTTGAACAATGTGGCCAAACCATTGAAGTTATGCTCTGTGAAGCATAGTTTGAATTCTTAGCAGTTCAGCTCAAGCAAGGACTTCAGTGTCTGGTACCTTCTCATGCCACGTGATCCTCAGAATCTTCCTAAGGCGGTTCAAATGGAAGTGATTCCGTTTCCTGGAATGGCACTGGTAGACTGTCCGTATTTCACAGGCATACAACAGTGAGGTCAGCACAAGCTCTGTAGACCTTCAGTTTGTCTCTAAGTTAGAGCTAGCATCAATAAGTAGGAGATACAAAGAAGCAAATTAATATGACAAGAAGAAAAACTTCTGAACAATTATAACCATCCAAAAATGTCCTGGCGCCCCTTGGGAAGGTAATTAGTTTTCCTTGCTGAACATATCCAAGCACAGATTTGTTGGGTGTGTTGTAGAGCAGCTTCTCCTTGAGGTGTGGATTAACCTGGATGGCATTTGAGGTCCCTTTTAAATGTGACATTCTGTGATTCTAATCAGTACACTCCTCTGTTCAGTAACTTTCGATGGCTCCCTATCATCTACAGTAAAGGCATACAATTCTGGCCTGTGACTGCCTACAAAACTCTCCAGTGCTTAGAAAACAAGAATAAAATGTAATTGGGAATTGTTAAACAAAAAAAATAATGTAAATAATGTTAGTTTTATGGTTTTCTAAGGCTATATGTGACCTACAGGACTCATTTCTATTTGAATTTGATTCTCATTTTGGAATTCAAGGTACTTCTTAATCTGCCTATCTCCCCACACTTTATCTCCCCCTTCTCTATGGAATTATAACTGGCATGGGGCAAATGAGCCTTTTTTCCTGGCCACTGAGCCTGGTGCTAACTGCCCAGTCTACTTGATTTCTGTAAAGGGAGTGCACCAGAACCATTCCAAGTCCCCAGTCTTTTATGCTCATCTATCTGATGCTTCTCTCTAAAATGAATTTTCCTAAGACATTATTAAATCTAGTTTCTCCCCCCTTCCCCCACATCATTCCTCAAATCCAGCTAAGCAGTCACCTCATAGGCTCCAGGCATACCATAAACATTATCATTTCGAGATATTCTCACTGCCCTCCCTATCAATAGTGCCCTTCATTCCCTTCAAGGCCTAGCAAAACCTTCCCAAGACTTTCCAGGCCACATGGAACCCCTCCCTCCTTCAAGACCTTGCAGTAAGCACTTGTTCCTTGGACAAAAGCTTTTCTATAGTATTATCTAATTTCTATATATGCATTAGTCTTCAATCCCCATTGAGAAGGTTTCCCCTCCCCATGATCAGATATTACGTGGCCTAATTCTGTCTCACCTGTAGCACCAAACAAAGAGCCAAGAGCAAGCAGATTCTATGAATACCAGTTGATCTGCCACACTCAAACAGCCACAGACACTCTCAAAGCAATACTGGCTGGAATCCAGTACAAAATTGGTTCCCAGTTATAGATTCTGAAAGAAGCAACCCAAACCACAGATCATCCAAAGCCATGGTTAATCCAGAAACTATTCTGCTTAAATTTTGAAGTGTATTCATACCTAGGCTTTAAAAAGAAAAATTGATCTTCCTAACTATACTTTGCTTAAGTAAATTTTTCACTGAATATTTATCCTCCACAAAATGGCTCAGAAGGCAGACCAAGACATCTCAGGATATATCAGGTTGGGATGATTGTGCCTGCAAGTACAGGAATGGAAGTTAATAAACCAAGAAGGGAGGCAGAGACCTCTTACCATTCACTGGTGGTCAGTAAAAAGGTGAGGTCAGCAAAGTATGACCCCCATGGGGGGTGGTCCCCTCTTCCCAATAACTTCAGGATACTTATCTTGAAGTTTTGCTTCCTTCCTCTTATCTCCTTGTCTTATCTTTCCTCCTCCACCTTATACGCAAGTCTGCTCAAAGGAAGGACAGATTGTTCAGTTTCCTCACTGAGAGATGCCAGTGCCTAATGATATTTTAGACTATGGCCCCCTCCCAGAGGCACTTTTTTTTGTAATAGAGTGACTTCATGCCAGATGAATGAAAGAGAATGAAGCACAGACTTCTTTTTTATTACTTAATTTAATTATTTTTTCTACAAATCTGACTAGTATGCATTAATTTTCTCTCTCTCCCATTCCAATTTCCTCCCATTGAACATACCAAAAAGAAAAGAAAAGGTTCACAATAAATATGCATCAACCAGAAAAACAGATTCCCTCATTGGCCACATCCAAAAATGTACATCTCATTCTGAATTTTAAATCCATTGCTTCTCTGGGAGGAAATGAATGGCAGGATTTATCATCAATCAGTTGGAAATGTGGTTTTTCATTGCATTGATCAGAGAACTGAAGTATCTTAAAGCTCTTTTCTTTCTTTATAATGTCATTTTTTAAGTTGTTCTCCTGGTTCTGTTCACTTAACTCCACATCATTTCGTAGAGGTCTTATAACCTTCCTCTGAAACTCTCCACTTCTTTTCTTATGGCACAATAATATTCATCATGGTCATAGATCATAATTTGTCCAGCTATTTCCCAATCAGTGAGTACCTCCTTAGTTTCCAGGGTTTTAAAACAATACGTTCTAATGAGCAGGCATGAAAATCATGGCCAAAAGGAAGACTTAGAAGCAGGGAGTCTTTCCACAACCCCTGAAATCATATCCTCTGGGTACTCATATCACTCATGTGGAAAATCAGCCCTGCAGCAATCCCTGAACCAGGCAAGGATATGACCCTACTGGGTCTTGACTTGAGCTAGCATGGGCTTAAGGTCAAAGGACTAAGCTTGAACCTTAAGAATTCCACAAGACCAAGTCTGCAATTGATATGGGGTTGTGCTATGGGGTTACAGTTGTCAGGAGGCACACTCCAGCCCAGCTTGCAAGAAGCAACCTTAATATTCAGCATATCTTCCCTTCACTATTCTTCTCCCTTGTTCCAACTCTAAATATATTTGTGCTTCCCCTACAGTAGATTTCTACCCTTATCCACATACCACACACATGCGTCAAAAATTGTGCCTCTCACAACCAATATTCCTTCTGAGAATGCTGACACATGAATGGACAATCATAGTAATTTAGTAACAAAAAAAAATTAGTGCTGACCATAAGGGAGTGGCTTTGTATTGTGACCAAATAAAATTTAAAATAAAGTTAACCTGCCACTCATTTCATGAATCCATTTCTTCATTCCATGAATATTTTTTAGTACCTACTGTGTACAACATTGTACTTAATACGACAAGGGATATTAAGTACGACTGTCCTATCTAGAGCTAATTAGATGCTGTAAGAGCTAAAGCTGCGTCTAGAATGGGGAAGACCTGAGTTCAAACCTAGCCTCAGATACTTTTTAGTTGTGTAATCCAGGACAAGAGTCCAAAATGCCATCTGCCTCAGTTTTTTCATCTGTAAAATGGGGGAAATGATAGCACCTACCTTCCAGGGCTGTTGTGAAGTCAAATGAGACAGTATTTGTAGAGTACTTAGCACCATGCCCTGGCACATAGGAAGCTTTTAAATGTTTGTTTACTTTTTTCCATCTCTCAGAGAACTAGCAGTCTACTAAAATTAATACAACTCAGACAAAGATAGACATAAAACAAACTCAAATGGGAAAAGCAGCGTTCACATTTAGCATTTAGTAAATTGTTAAAAGGATGAATAAATAAAGCACATAAAAAGAAGATGATAAAGTTCTATGATGTCAAATAAACTTCATTTCTGCCTAGATCAGGGAAGACTTCAAAGAGGTGATAGTTGATGTCATCTAACCATGGAATAAGGAAGTGATTCCTATGTTTTCTTGTTGCTTTCAAAACTGAACATAAAAGAAAGCATATGGATATGCCAAAAAAATTTTCTAAAGGCACTATTTTGAATCAGAAGATAAAGGGGTAAATCAAAGTTTTACCACCTACCAACAGTGTGACTTTGGCCAAATTACAAGGGGGTGGAAGCAAGCATCTATAAGCACCTATTATGTTCCAGATGCAGAGAAAAACATTTTACAAATATCTCATTTGATCCTTACAACAGCCCTATGAGGAAGGTGTTGATATCCCCATTTTACAGTTGGAGAAACTGAGACAAATCAAGGTTAAGTGACTTGCCCAGTAAGTGTTTGAGGCTGGATTTAAAATCAGGTCTTCCTGACTTCAGGCCCAGAGCTCTACCTACTGCATCATCTAACTTCTCAACCTCTCTAGGCCTCATTCTGCTTAATTATAAAATGGAAGGATTGAGCTAGATGGTCTCTGTGGTCCCTGTCAGCTCTGAATCCTATGATCCAATGACTGTTCTCTTTCAATACATGAAGGGTGTTAGGTAGAAGAAATATTTGGACTCAATCTGCTTGACCTCAAAGAGCAGTCTTAGGAAAAACTTCCTAAAACTTAAAACTAAGAAATGGACTATCTTAGGAGGTAGTATGTCACTGGAGATGGGCAAGCCAAAGCGCGGTAACCCCTCTGCTGGGAGATGGTAGGTAGAGGATTGGAGGATCAAGCAGGGGATTGGACAAGATGACCTCTGAAGTCTGTGAAAATTCTAAGATTGCTCCATGACTGAACGAAGAAGCTTGACATACTGCTCTGTCTCTTTTCACAGCAAGAAGTTGCTTCAGATATTGGTAGAGAAGCTGGCCATTCTCTTCTTCTGTGCATTTGGTATGTACCAGAAGATAACCTAAATCTTGGGCCGATGATGTCTGGATATAGCACCAACCATCAACAAAACTGTGAAAGACATGGGGCTGGCTTAGGGAGGGGGCCTCCCAGCACTGCACACCTCGTCTTTTCCTAAAGTTCTCACATTCTCTTTTAGTGCCATTTTCTGCCCTTGATAGCAACTTCTGTTCTTCAGTCTTTGCCCCACCTCTCCCCTCAGTTCGAAATCCTATGATCCTAAAATATACTTGTCTAGAGGATGTCTTCCCAACTCATAGCTTGGATGGCTGTGATTAGAATCCCAGTCCCCACAACAAGCAGAAAAGGGAGAGATTTGAGGGGAGGTGATGTCTTTGCAGTCTCCTGAAGAGGATACCAAAGTAAAGACAAACCCCCTGCCTAGTTCTCAGAGTCTCAAGGCTACCCTGGAGCTAGAAGAGTGGCATGGGCCTGATTTTCCCATCTTGTTCCCTCCACAGCCTTCTGGTGCATTATTATTTGCTTGCCAACCAAACTGGACACAGGGCGAGTGAACATGTGGACTCCAGGTGAGGTGAGTGGCATTCAAACCTCCCCCAGCCCCAGCCTCAGATTGTTTGCCCTTCTTCCCCACGGCTGCCTTCTGTATAATATAATATCTTCCAAATCTCAAAACACATCAGTGCTTTCCTGCCTGGGACACCCTCACCCTCCACCCTGCTATCTAAACCCTGTCTAGCATTCAGGACCATCTCAGGCCCACCTACTCCAGGAAGCTTTCTTGAGCACTGTACAAGGATCTCTCCTCTTCCAAACTCAAGCAAGACCGGATTGTAGATACAGTAGACATTCAAAAAACGTTCCTTCAAATGAACTGTACTTTGTCTCCTGTGTACTAAATGCATTCTATTTTGTACAACCAGTATTTCTGACTATACCTTTCTAGTTCCCACTAGTCTGTGAGCTCTTTGACCATGATTCATAATGAAAAGTGAATGTCAAAGCTAATAGGAACCTGAGAATAACATCCCGACCCTAACTTCCGGTCCAAGCCACTGAACCATGAAATCTCAGAGCTGGAAGTAACCTGATTCAACAAGTGGAGGAATCAGTGAGGGGAAATGTGATTATCATAAGGGAAGATAAGAAAGCAAGTATTTATTAAGTACCCACTATGCATCACGCACTTTGCTAAGCACTTTACAGATACCAACTCCTGGGACATAGGTGCTATTATCATCCACATTTTACAGTTGGGGAACTGAGGCAAGCAGAGGTTAAGTACCTTGTCCAGGGTAACCCAGGGCTTACAGGAAATCCCTTTCTCCTGTATGGGCCTCAGTTTCCTAATCCGCAAAATGAAGTTATTGGGGTCAATGGTCTCTCAGGTGTCTGAGCTCTAAATAACTATAGTATTTTGGTCTTGAGGTGGGATCTAAAGTTGTTGATGATTAAATCCCTGTGTAAGGGGAGAGATAGTCAGCTCTGCTCATACTTTTGGCTTTATGGGCTATGAAAGAAAGGGATTTCTTGTGGACCTATTTCCAAGGGGGAATTGAGGAGGGAACAATAGAACCCTAAGATGCTGACTTCTCACCCTGCTCCAAACATCCTAAAAGGGGATTCGAATAGGGGGAACAAAATAGCCAACCATGTCTCCTTTGCCTTCTTAGGTCAAAGGCTCCATTTCTTCACTCAGTGAACTAAGGTAAGAGGGATTTCTTAAGGAAAACACAATTTCCTGCTCAAACCAAGTTAGTGTCATTCAGGACATAGACACAGACAGGGCTGATATCCAGTTAGCTCAGATATTAAAGAATATTGTAAAGCGGTCATAATTTAAGGCACAAAACCTGGGCAGACCAAATCTTTGTCCTTTACCTCTACTCTAGACAAAACAATCTAGACTAGAGTGAACTCTGACCTCATTCTCAAGAATCAGTGCTAACTCTAATAAAAGATTGAGCCCAATCCCCACCATAGACTAAAACCTGACCCCCATCCACAGACTAAATCTAATTCTACATAGCCTGGTCCCCAAACCTGGCCAAACATGAAGTCCTTCAAATGCATCTTCTACATGTGTCTAGAGAGCATGTGAGAGAAAGTGGCTGTATCCATGTATATACTTCCCAACTTCTGGGAAAAAAAGCAATCAAAGTCAACATCTTCCTACTAGTAGGAAAAGGTCAATTATGTTACAAAAGAAGGGCACCAAGGCCCAAGTACAATGGAGTTTGAGTTACCTGTATGGATGGGAGATCATGGATAAGAAAAATCCACAAATGAATCCCATGGTTCTTTTTAGTTATTTGGCATGGACTGTGTCTGTTCTTTCAACATTTATTTCACCCTCTGGTTGCAGAATATCAGGGCAGTTTTCCTTGATAATTTCATGAAATATGGTGTCTAGGCTCTTTTTTTGATCGTGGCTTTCAGATAGCCCCATAATTTTTAAATTATCTCTCCTGGATCTATTTTCCAGGTCAATTGTTTTTCCAATGAGATATTTCACATTGTCTTCTATTTTTTCCTTCTTTTGGTTTTGTTTTGTAATTTCTTGGTTTCTCATAAAATCATTAGCTTCCATCTGTTCCATTCTCATTTTTAAATAACTATTTTCTTCAGCAAGCTTTTGAATCTCCTTTTCCATTTGACTAATTCTGCTTTTTAAAGCATTCTTCTTCTCATTGGCTTTTTGGGCCTCTTTTGCCATTTGAGTTAGTCTATTTTTAAAGGAGTTAATTTCATCAGCATTTTTGGGTCTCCTTTAGCAAGCTGTTGACTTACTTTTCATGATTTTCTTGCATAGCTCTCATTTCTTTTTCCAATTTTTCTTCCACCTCTTTTATTTGATTTTCAAAATCCATTTTTGAGTTCTTCCATGGCCTGAGATCTTCCTCTGGCCTTAGGTCTTCCTCTGAAGACCTAAATTGTTCCTCCTCATTGGAAAGGATGAAAGAGAATACCTGCTCACCAAGAAAGTAAACCTTTTATTTTCTTATTCTTTTTCCCTTTTTTAAGCATTTTCCTAGCCAGTTAATTGACTTCTGAGTTCTTTGTCAAGGAGAGGATATACTCCGGGGAACTGTAAGTTCTCAGCTCCTCCAAGGTGGCACAGTCAAGGGAGAGAAGTTTATTCCTTTCCTGGCCTGCGCAGGATTCCTTCTCCAGAGGCTCCACCAGCTCCATCAGGCCAACCAACACTCCTACTCACCCTAGGGCCCCCACTCAGGGCTGAGATCCAAATCACCACTCAATTCCCTCAGGGGCTTTAGGCCAGGGTTCCAACAATGGAAGCTACAGCTGCCTGGGGCTAGGGCCAGACCACTACTTTCCCTTCTCATCCAAGTGAAAGAGCTTTCTCACTGACCTTTGAAGCTGTCTTTGGCATTTGTGATGTGAGGAATCTGGGACCCACAGCTGCTGCTGGTGGCCTGGCACCTTGAAGCCCACTCTAGTCCTGTCATTGCCGTGGCATGGCCCATGCTGAACTGCCCTCCACTCTGTGCCTGTGCTGGGCTGCACTATGCTCTGCACTTTTCATGGACTGTGTCTGTTCAGAGAGGGTCACTACCATGAGGAAAACCAATGGAAGATGATTTTATCAACCAAATCAACTCATGAAGACCATCTATGTGTAATGGAACACACTGTGATCTGTATCAGTGCAGGTAGGGATTACATGAAAGAAATCATGAAAACTTTGAAGCACTGATATTTTCCAAAATGCATAATTGAGGTTTTTCTTGGTGGGGGGTGGGGGGAGTGGGGGGGTGAGGTAATTAGGGTTAAGTGACTTGCCCATAGTCACATAGCTAATAAGTGTCAGAGACCAGACTTACACTCAAGTCCCCTACCTGAGTTTTAAAAGCCTGCTAATCTTGTCCTCAGTTGGACTCTACAGATATGTAAGGCCATAACTAAATCACCACCAAAATTTGAAAGCAATGAGTATGAATCACAGGCCAATTACTATTGAGAGTCTACATGATGGACAATTGCCTATCACATATTTTTGAATTCTTATGGCTGTCCTGTGGAAGGGTAATTCAAGTTAAATCACTGGATCATATATTTAGAATTGAAAGGGACCTTAGAGATTACTGAGCCAGAAAAAGCTGGGTTCAAATCTCTTCTCAAACACTTATAAACTGTGCAGTCCTGGGCAAGTCACTTAACACTTCTGGGCCTCAGTTTCTTTGTATGTAAAAAAAATAAAAAGGGTGAATGATGGCTTCTGATGTCCCTTCCAGTTTTATATCAGTAATATTAGAATCTAACAGGGTCACTAACCTTGTAAAGTCCAAATGGCAATGCTTAACCTCACACAAAAGCATCTCAGAAACCTAGAGTTTAAGGACTTGAAGAGACTTCAGAGGTCATAAAGCTGAGAGCTAGATAGGAGTTCAAAGACTAAGTGAAATCCCTCATTTTAAGAAAGAGAAAATAGAGGTCCAGAACGACCCTGGGTCATAGGCACAATAAGGAACAAAACTAAGATTGGTTTTCAGGTACCCTAATTCTTAATTCAGGGTTTTTTCTCCTACATTGTTTTCATCACCTAATCCAACCCATACCTAAACAGCCATTCTCTTTACTACCACACGCAAAAAAAAGTATTCATTTCATTTAAATTATTCCTTCATTCACTTATTTTTAATAATATTTTATATATTTATACATACTTATATTTCATATAAAATAATTTATTTTTATAGTATTTTATTGTATTCATTTCATTTAATAATGATTACAGTAACTGACACTTGTACAGTTCTTTGGGGTTAATAAGATGCTTGATATACATTAACCTGTGCATACAATGACCCTGTGAGACAGACAGTTATTGCTATTATCCAGTCTTACAGACAAGGAAAGGTAAGGCTCATCTTTTGGGAAAGCTCATTGCCTCCACTTTGGGACAAGTCTAATTATTGAGAAGTCTTTTCTTGTATTAGGAATTTGACCTACCCACGCAATACCTTTGTTGACCCTAGTTCTGCCCTCTGGAACCAAGCAAAACAAGTCCAAAGAACAGGTTTAAATATCAGCTCTGCTTCTTATAACCTATGTGACCTTGGTCAAGAAATTTAAACTCTTCTATAAAATGAGAGTTTGGACTCAATAATCCTTGAGATCCCTTTCAGTTTTAAATCTATGATCCAGTGGTTTAACCCTCCTTATTTTCCACAGGGCACTGAAGTGGCCTAATAGGTAGAGCACTGGGCTTGGACTCAGGCAGACCTGAGCTCAAATCCATCCCCAGATACTTACTACCTGTGTGATCCTGGATGTTTGTCTGAATACTCTTTTTTTTGGTATACGGGTCATAAGGAGGCTAGCTACCTAGGTATGCGTACCTAGGTGACAGAAACAATGTAGAGGAAAAGGTCCTACAAGGACAATCATATTCCCTTATGCCTTTGCCAATCTGCTCAACGGCCTCAACCAATTTATGTGTAGCATGGTCTCCAGTCCCTTAAGTCACCTCCTCTGAAAGAACAGTAAGTATGCTGAGGCAATTAGAAGTTTGTCTCAGGCACATGAAATTTAAAGAAGAGAGACAGCATTTGTTCTCTTCCAGCAAGTAGAAGCAATTGAGCTTAGCATCTACTTAGCCAAAATAATTATTTCCAACAAATAGCTACCAGAAAGCATGCTTACTGTCCTTCTCCCTACAATGACCATATTCCTCCCCTATGGGGCCTTGTGTCTCAAAGTCTGAGATTTCTCCTTCTGTCTTCCCCTCCATCCTGGCACCAGAATTTCTAATTACACTTCCGTCTGGATGTGTCCCAGCTTGTTAATACATCTCCTAAAAGTATGGTTCCTAGAACAGGACTCAATTAGCCAGATTTGTTTTGAGATGACTCAGCAATCACTTCCTCCACTCTAGACATAAGTATGTAGCCTAAGATCACTCTGGCTTTTTTGACTGCTGCTTCACGTGTTGACTGATGTGAAGCTTATGGCCCACTCATACCTCTAGATCTTTTGCACTTAAACTATCATCTGATCAAGCTTAGATTCACCTCTTAGCTCTTGTGTTCATTCCTCAAAAAGGAATTACCAGGAGAAGGTGAGAAAACATGCAGAAGAAATCCAAGCCCTGTACAGTCTCATGAAACAACTTTCAGCCAAAGTCCAAGAAGTGAAAGTCATGTCTAATGAGGTGAGTCAATTAAGGCATGGCATGATCATCTTGCCCCTTCTTGTCTTGCCTTCTCCCATGATCTTTATCAACCACAGCTGAGTTGGGAGCCCTGAGAAGACCATGTGGTTCACAACTGACTTTGCCTACACTTACAGTTTTTTTTAAATTAAACATTATTTTTCAATCAACAAAAATCTACCTTTTCTCCCTCCCATATTTTGTCACTCTTCAACTGATAAGGAAAGAAAAATAAGCCCTTCTTATAAACATATATAATCAAGTAAAACAAGTTTAACATTAGCCACGTCTAAATATAATATATATATATATATTTATACATATATATTTATTCACATACATATATATGTATATAAACATACATATATGTTTTTGTGTCATTATCTCTTTATCGCAAAAATGTAACAAGTATACAGGAGAACTTATGAAGTGCCTGTGAAACATCATATATACACACACACTTATACACACACATAATTTTTCACTGAGTTTTTCACCTCTTTATTAGGAGGTAGGCAGCATGTTTCTTCCTTAGACCTCTGGAATCATGGTGGGTCATTACACTGATAAGAATTCCTCAGTCTTTCAAAGTTGTTTGACTTCACAATATTATTGTCTTTGAAAAATTGTTCCAGTCCTGCTCACTTCATTCTGTCTCAGTTCATACAAGTCTTCCCAGATTTCACTGAAACCATGCCCTTCATCACTGCTCTCAGAACAACAGTATTCTATCATATTCTATATGCCATGACATTCTTCATATGGACCCCTCTCACTTTCTAGTTCTTTGCCATGGCAAAAAGAATTATAAATACTTTATACATTCTTAGAGTTTGTTTTGCTTAGGACTAACCCTCCCTTAATCTACCTTCTCTGTTATTCTTCATTCTCCTTCCCCCCACTCCACCCCTTTCTCTCCTATTCTCTGTTGAGAGAAAGGTATTTCTATATCCAATTATGTATATGTATATTCTTTCCTCCTTTGACCAGTTCTGATGAGAGTGAGGTTCAAGTCAACTGTTCTCCTACCAACCCCTCCCCACCCAATGTATTCCTCTTTCCAACCTTTATATTTTTCTTTTAAAATCATCAGAGCATAATACTCTCAGGCCTTCTCTTTAATTAGACTCTATGATCTTAATGAGAACTGTGTTCAGAGGAGACACATGTATTACCTTCTCATTAGAATGTAAGCAGCTTGTTTACCTTTAAATGTTGCCCTTGATTCCTGTGTTTGCGCTTCAAAGTTTCTATGCAGGTTTTGGTCTTTTCATGAGGAATCTTCTAAGTCTTATACTTTTTTAAAAATTTATTTTTCCCCGGTAACATTATATTCATTCTTACTGGATGTTATTCTTGACTGTCAGTTTTTACCCTTTGGTTCTGGAATATAGTATTCCAAACTCTCCATTCCTTTAAAGTACTAGTAGCTGCTAAATGATGTGTGATCCTTACTGTGGCTCCTAGGTATGTGAATTCTTTCTTTATCGTTGCTTGCAATATTTTTTCTCAGAACTGAAAAGTCTAGATTTTGGCTGCAATGTTCCTAGGAGTTGTCATTTTAGGGTTTCTTTCAGAAGATGACAGGTGGAATCTTTCTGTTTCCACTTTGCCCTTGGTATAGTTTTCTCTTTTGATTTCTTGATCTATGATGTGTAGGAGTTTGGGGGCATAATTTTCAAATAGTCTAATGATCCATAATTTTTTCTCCTTGATCTGCTTCCTGGGTCAGTTATTTTTGTAGGAGATATTTACATTTTCTATTTTTTTGGTCTTTTGACTTTACGGTATTATTTCTTATTGTCACATAAAGTAACTTCGGCCTATTCTAAGTTTTAGGCAGTTTGTTGCTTGAGCAAGGTTTTGAGATACAGAGGCCTTGACTCCTATGTCTTTATCTGATGGTAAGCATATCTCTTCATCGTCAGAGAGGAATGGCGCAGTCATCTGATCAAGAAAATAACCTTCTATGGTCTTAGTTTTTTTCCCTTTTCTGGGCATTTTCCCAGCCAGTTACTTGACTTCTGAGAGTCCTCTCCACCCCAGCCTA
>CM053769.1:345064779-345103664 GCA_028658325.1 Potorous gilbertii | reverse complement strand
GGTGGGGGCAGGGTCACCTCCCAGGCTCAGTTCCCTCAGGGGGTTTATGCAGAGATCTTTTGTAATGGAGCTGCTGCCGAGCTCCAGCCTGCTCTGGGGGCCTCTGGCTGCGCTGCCTCTGCCGCACCGGCCGCCTCCCAGGGGGTCCGAGTCCTGGAGATACCCCGCTCCCCTCTCAGCCCGTCTCTCTCACTGACCTGTGAGTCTGTGGGTGGTAGGACCTTCGCGGCCGCCGGAGATTACGGTCCCAGAAGCCTGCTGGGATCTGCTCGCTCCTCTCAGTGCGGTGCAGCCAGGGCAGGGGGAGGGGAGGGCTCCGCTCCCGGCTGGGGCGCAATGGGCCCCTGGGGTCGGTTTTTCAGGGCTCTCTGCAACGGAAATCTCCTTCACTGTGTTTCTGCATGGCTTCCACTGTTCCAGAATTTGTCAGGAGTTCTTTTTAGAGGAAATTCATGGGCTGTGGGTTCGGAGCTAGCAAATGTGAGTCTTTCTACTCCTCCATCTTGGCTCCGCCCCCCCCTTGAGCAAGGTTTTGTAACTCTTGGGACAAGCTGTTAATTTCCTTCCCAATTCCTGCTCCCATGATTCGTTTGTTTTTCAACTGTTTCCCTAGTGTTTGTTTCATTTATAAAAATATTTCTTAACTCTTTTCTTTAACTCTAGCTTAACCTCTTCTAGGAATCCACTAGATCCACACTGTGTTTTTCTTTGGGGTTTTGCTTGCAGATATTTTGGAGCTATTCTCTTCTGGATCTGTGTCTCGTGTCCCTGTCATCATAATAGCTTTTTATATTTATATATATAATTTATTAATTTTTATTTTTATTTATATATTTATTTAAATATATAATATATTATATTTATATATTTATTTAAATATATAATATATTATATTTATATATTTATAATAAATATATATATAATTTCTTTTATTTGCTCATTCTTCCAAACCTCAACCTTTATGGTAGATCAGGATCTGTTCACTTATGGAAGGAATGATTGGACTTGTCTTGCTTCTGTTTTCTTGGGATATTTAATGTTGTGTTATTCTAGAATCTGAAGGACAGCTCAAACTGGGAATCTTCAAGGTTTCCATGCTCCCAAAGTTGTCTGATCCAGCAGTTGACTAATCACTGCTCCCTTTGTCTGAGTGTGGTAAGTTCCTGACATGGATTTGGAACTAAGCAATAGGCCCATAGATTTGGTTTCTCTGGAGTTTTACCAGACTGCTGTTTAACTCAGACACTGTAATTCAACTGGAAAGCTTTGCTGGTTGTAAGCAACAAAACTTCAGATTTTTGCTTTGCCTGAGATTCCTACCCCGGTCACTCCTCTGCATGCTGTAAACTGGAATGGAAACTAGAACCAAGACTCCACTTTGCTCTTGGAGTCCAAGCTATATAGCTGCTGTTTGGTTCTGAACATAGTTCAGGGCCCACAGCTCCTCCCCTCCCTGAAACACCTATACCCTCCTCAATCCACCCTGGATCTTGGAACTGGGTAGCAAACAACAGATCAGCCAGTCAGTCACTGTTCCTACATTCTACATGAGGTTTTATTGCCCCAGTATAGATTAGATAGCTCATCTTCCCTGATGTACAACTTCAATCCTCTTTCATTTTCTTGGATACATTCCTGTACCAAGTATTTCTGCTACACAGAGCATATACTCTTGGACATACCAACATCCCCAGTGTCCCCAGACCTCTCTGTCTATATCCCTATACCACCCTGGGCAGGAAAAAAATAACTCACTGTGACTTTTTCTTTGATTTCCCAATCAGAGTTTGGTCTAGTGCATTTTTATGTCTATTTTGAGGAATTTTTAGGGAAAGTTAATCATACTTCTTCCTACTACACTACCATCTAGGCTATGTCTTTCATATTTTATAGTTAGTAAATAATAAAACTCTGCTTCAAGCCCAGGTCTTCTCCCAACCCAGTTTCCTTCCAATATTCAATACTACTACTCAAGGGACTTCAGAACATAAAATATCAAAGAAATGACCTTCAGGATAACTTAACCTAACCCCTCATTTTCCAGAAGAGGAAATTAGGTCCTAGAGAGGGGAATTAGTCTAGATTAAACATCTCATTAGTGGCAGATTCCATCCTTCAGTCCAAGTTTCATGATTCCCAATCCAGGCCTCTTTCCACTATATCATGCAGTGCCAAGCACTAGTCTTTTCCTAAGTCCCATTCCCACTCTCCTGGGTCACAAACAGAAGACCAAGCAGGAGAATTTAGATTCTCAGTATAACCTTTCCCCACTGCTACTCTTCTAATGATGTCTCAGCACTATCATCTTTCGAGATAGACAGTGTGTGACAAAGGTTCGGTTGTAGAGACATTTCAAATGAACATAAATGTTATCCCCTGGGAATGAGCACAAAGATGTAGACATTTCAGACTGTCTAAATTTTCTTTATCTTTAGGAGCTAGTAGCACAGAGCATAATGAAGAAGATACAAGGAGACTACATTGAAAAACCTGATTATGCCTTGAAATCCACTGGTATGTAATCAAAGCCTCTTAGGGCTTGCTAACAAGGACTCCCAAATATTATCTTTCCCCTCCTGTAAGCCTAGCTTGTATGCTACCACTTCCTCGATGCTTTCTTTGATCCCCCTACCTAAAGGTAGCCACGTCTTTCCAGAATCTCTCAGACTAATTGATATTCCCTATGCATTTAATCATTTTACAAAATTCTAGTCAAAAACATGGAAAGGACTTCCCAAGGTAATATAGACTGCCTCCCTTCTGTACTCAAGAATCACGTCCACAGCACCCCTGACAAATCATCACCTAACCTCTTCTTGAGGAACAATAGAAAAGGAGAAACTCTCCCCTAGCTCTCTCTTTCTCCAAACACAGCACATTCTACTTCTGAAGAGTTCCAATTATAAGGAAGTTTTATCAGATAAAGGTGCTCCTTTTATCAGATGTTGAATCAAAACCTATTGACTTCTTAACTTCCATGCATTGATCCTGGTTCCATCTACTGAGGGCCAAGCAGGACAAATCTAATAACCAGGAAAAATGGTTGGAATTTGCAAGAACCAAGGTTGGGCTTGATGTCAGCATACCTCATCTGCCTAGCAAAGCTATCCATAAAGGGAATTGGCTAACTTGGGAAATAATGGGTTCCCTTCATTGGAGGGAGGAAGGAAGGAAGGAAGGAAAAGATAGATACAGACTATATATATATGTGTGTATATATATTCATATATATAGTATGTGTATATGCATATATGTATGTGTATGCATATATATATGCAAACACACACACATATGAAATTTGGGGAAAGGATCTACTGCACCTAGGGAGATTAACGTTCTAACTAAGGGAGAAATTCTATTCCAAGGCATGAAGATAGAAGAATGATGGGATATAATGTATAAGAAACAGTAAATAGGTAAGTTTAGCTGAAACATGGAATGTGTGAAGAGGAACGATATATAAAAAGCCTGGAAAGGTAGAATCATATAATCATAGATTTAGAGATGGAAAAATCTTAAAAGTCAGTTAATCATATTTTCCCTCATTTTACAGATGAGAAAACTACTGCTTAGAAAGGTTAATGACATGCCCACTGTCACACAGGTAGTACATGACAGAGATAAGATTTAAATCCACATCCTTGCATTCTAAATCTAGTCCTTTTCCTGTTGTTTCTGGATTGGAATCATATTTATGAAAAGCTTTAATACAAAAAAGAGGAATTTGTATTTTAGCCTATGGTCAAGGAAATAGGGAACCTCTGGAAGTTTTTGAATAGGAAAATAACATGATCCAATCTGTGTTTTGGGAATGTCAGTTTGACAGTTATATGGAGGATGAATTAGAAAGTGGAAAGACCAGTGTCAGGATGACCAATCATAGGAGGTTAATACAATAGTCCAGGCAAGAAGTAAGGAAGACTGAATTGTGATTTGAATAGAAAGAATGGGACAGATTTGTGAGAGTTGTGAGAGGGTAGAAAACTTAGCAAATGATTCAATATGATAGGAGGTGAACAGAAATAAATGATCAATCAATTAATCAACAAGCACTTATTAAGTGCCTACTATGTGCCAGGCAGTGTACTAAATATTGTGAATCAAAAGCATAAATGAAATAGTTCATAACTTCAAGAGGCTTAGCATCTAAAAGGGAAGACAGGACATATTTAACATACACACACATGTTCATATAAAATCAATACAAAGGTAATCTGAGAGAGGAACTAACAGATGGGAGGATCAGTAGAGATTATGTACAAGAAGGAGCTGTGTTTTGAAGGAAACTGGGAATTCTATGAGATGAAAATGATAAAAGATCACATCTAGGTATTGGGGGGAAACCTGTGCAAAGACACTAAGCTAGGAGATGATGTGTCATGTGGGAGATATAGCAAGAAGTCTAACTTGGCTAAAGAGTACTTGTCAGAAACTAATATACAATAAGACTGGGGAGATAGGTTAGTTCCGGGTTTTGAAAGGTTATAAATGCCAGAGAAGATCATATTTGACCCTAAAGGTAATAGGATAGAAGAGGAATGACTCCTTCAACTTCTGATGTAGGCCATTCTGATGCACCGCATGGTATCCCCTCAGTCTCCAATCAGTAGCAGTGCTCACTGCCCACATGACAACAAATAAGGGTAGTACCCTTTGCTACCCACATGACGATCAGGTTCAAATCTTAAGGGCAACAGAAGAATGAAAAACAAATCCTTTATCTCACTGTACAGATCTTATATTTCCCACTCACCTTTCAGTAGCTTCCTGTCCTGAGCCTGATCAAGACAGTGAAATGTCTCTGCCCGAGAGAGAATGGAGAAATCTCCCTTCACTGTATCTTGGATATGCCATTTTCCTTTGTGGAAATTTTTAGGATCCTCAAGTCCCTGCAAAAAAGATGACAAGACAGAAGAAGCCCCTACCACACATACAGGCTACTGAATGTTCAGGGTGGAAGGAACCTTGTAGACTACATAGCCCTGTCCTTATTTTACAATAGAAGCTTTAGCTCTGAGGGGAAGGAGCCTGAAAAAAGATCACACAGTAACAATGGAAAATTAATCAAGTGAGTGAGAAATGGAAAACCTGCAGTGGGACTAGAGTTATGGTCTTTCTCCATCTTGCTCAGAGCCTGAGTTTCCTTATGTTCCCTGAATAAGAATTAATCTTATTAAATAATTAACTTTAATAATTTATTAATTAAAGTTCTAGGGGCATCAGGTCTGCAAACAGAGCTGAAAGACAGGTCCTGTCTGAAATGAGGAGCCAAGAACACAAAATAGTCCAACCCTTGGCAGAGGCAGATCTCATCTGAAGATGCTACTTGGTATTGAGAAGTGGTGCAATTCAGGGGGCTTGGAGTCAGAAGATCTGGGGTCAAGTCCAAGATTTTATATTTAGTGACACCTAGTGATTCTGGGCAAATCAAAACCTCCCAACTTGTTTTCTCAACTATCAAACAGGAATAATAGCGTTTTCATTAATAATAATCTTATTAGACGATTGTTTTCTCAAGGGCAGGGACTATCTTTTGCCTTAATTTGTTTCCCCAGTGGTCAGTCCAGTGCCTGGCACATTGTAGGTTCTTAACACATGCTCATTGATTGAATAACTCTCACTACCAACTTCACATGGATGTCAGGGAAAAAAGGTATTTTGCAAAGTGAAAAGCTTTATGCAAATATTAATATTTGCATTGATATTTTGTATTTGTATTAATATTTGTATTTGGTTTTCAGGAGGGACCATTGATTTTGAACACACATCTGCCACTTACAGCTGTGACAAAGCCAGATCTTACTGGAGCTGGTTCCGACTATGGAACTATGCACATCCACCTGACGTCATCCTGGAGGTAGGGCTAGGACTTCCTGAACTTCCATTATGACCATCCAACAGCTGATGATATGGACTCTTTTGCCTACTATCCTATTCCTAGGCACTACTGAGACCAAACAGAAGAAAAAGAGTAGCCTCATATGCTTCTTATCAGGCATGCAGCCCCCATTGAGACAGAACTTACATCATCTTAGGTCAAGGGTTCTTAACCTGGAGTCCTTGAAACTTGTTTTGTTTTAAATATTTTAGTAACTGTTTTCAGTATAATTGGTTTCCTTAATAACCCCATGTGTTTTGTTTCATGCATTTAAAAAACATTTGGAGAAGGGGTCCATAACCTTGAGTAGAGTGCCAAAGAAGTCTAACATATACACACATACAGAGAGAGAGACAGAGAGATGGAGAGAGACAGACAGAAAGACAGACAGAGAGACAGTGACAGAGAAGCAAAGAGAGACAAAGACAAAGCAAGAGAGATGGAGAGAAACAGAGACCAAAAGAGAGAGAGAGAGAGAGAGAGAGAGAGAGAGACTGTGTTAAGAATTCCTATCTCAGATCAATTCCTTAGTGATGCTATGGCCAGACCTCAGAATAGTCCAGCATACACCTGCAGACATAACAGAAACTCAGACAAAAATGTACCTTCCTCGTCTCCTCCCTGGACCAGATTTTACACCCTAGCAGAACATACCAAGGCAAGCAAAGTGGGCAATATCAGAATTCCAAACAACACTGCCTTACTGCTCCATGAGTTCTACCTGCCTCCTTCCCTCTCTCCTTTCACCTGAATGCCCATGTCTGCAGGATTATACAGGAGCCTGTCTCAATACACCAGCAATGGTTGCATTGCCTCTCTCTGCTTAAGTGTGCTAGCTGTGCACCTAGCTTGTTGGGGTTGAAACACTGTTGCCCTCTCCAAAATAAAGGGGCCCCAGTTCCCTTCCTGCTCAATGGATCCAATGCATCCATTCTTTTATCTGTTTTTCTAAAATCAGGAGAATAGTTAGGTTCATTCAAGTTAATGAAAGTAATCCTCCTTCTTCCCAATACCTGGTACATGGCTTTCTATAAAAAAAGGGAGCAATAGACAGAAACTAGGTGTTTTTTAGCTTAACTTTCTTCGCCAGAGGATTATGACAAATGTTCCCTCCAGTTTCCTAGGGACAAGGGAGAGAGCAAAAAGTCACCTCCAGGAAGCTGCCTCTTACTGAACATCCACCCTGCCCCAACCACCCACCATTATATTAGTATATTAATTACCTTTTGGGCTTAGGTCAAATCTAGTACTCTATTAATTTATCTCTTATTTCATTAAATCCATCTAGATGTCATTTTCACACATTATCCTCCTGTATCACCATTGGCAGTACTTGAATTTCCTCAAAAAGCATAAATTTCTAGAATGGCAGAGGCCCATGGACAACCCTTTCATTTCATAGAGGAGAGAATTGATGTTCAGAGAGAAGTGACTTGCACAAGATCACACTGAGAGTCATTGACAAAGTCTGGACTAAAATTTATATCTCCCACCCCACAACCACCATCCTTTCTATTACATTATGATGGCCTCTGGCTTTCTCTGTATTCCACTGTATTCAGCTATATGCTTCTAGAAAGTGCCCAGTACAGGGTTCAGCAGAGTGGTATCTCTACACTTTGTACTGATTGAATGATATATATGGTGTGGTGTTTTTCTGGTTTTTGGGTTTTTTTTCATTTAACCCCAAAAAGAAAAAGATTTACTTAGACCATGGAAGGAGAAGAGTATATGTACTGAGGATATCTTGAGTTCATTCTGCTTAGTGAAGTTTCCTTGCCTGATTTATCAATTGTAACCCACCAGCCAATAAGGGTATCCCTACAGTTCCTTATACTCTGGTAGTGAGGAAGTGTTTTTAGACCCACTAAGCCAGCCAGTCTCTAGGAAGGTCTCAATATATAATGTATATTTGCAGGCTGAGATTGTAGATGCCTAAGAATGAGGTGATTCTTACCTCAACTATATTCATTCATTGTCAATGAGTCAATCAATAAACATAAGCTGAGTACCTACTAGGAGTCCTGAACTAGTAAAGCTTAAGTTTTACTCCTCCCCAAAAGAGGACGGCATGGTAGATAGAATGCTAGAACTGGAGGGAGCTTGGGGTTCAGATCCTGCCTTTCACTCAACCTCACTGAGCCTCATCTGTAAAATTAGAAGTAAAAGTATACGTGGCCACTTTAACAAGTTGTTCTAAGGTCCAGGTGATAATATATTCAAAGCACTTTATAAAAGCCCTATTTAAAGATCTAATGTTATTTTTAATTATTGTTCATTGTTATTGTTATATTCTTATATTTTTTTATGATAACTATTACCTGCCCCAGATAATTATCATGAAAAAAGTATTTGATTAATTACAAAGCACTGTGAGGACATGAGATGTCATTGCTGCTGTTATTCCAGAGACTCAAACACGTACTGAATCTCTCTAGTGCTGGGCCCTCTGCCCTCCTCTGCAGCCTCAGCCCTGCCTCTTGGCTCAGGTGGCAAAGACAGTGTCAGAACTGAAGCAGAAGAGACACTCTCCAGCCAACAAAAAAGGGAGAATGATTAGGAAAAAACGTCCTTTTATCTTGGTCCCAAAGGACCAAGGATGAAACACACTCCCTTCTTATCTTAAAGTAGTAGAGAGCCATGAGTGTGAATTTTGCATTTGGACTACCAGATGTAGGTGCACTGACAGATAATTTTGCTAAAACTTGTTTTCTTTGTTAAAAGACAGATGATTGTGGACAGGGAATGAGACAGCAGTAGAAAAATTTAAATCAAAAAACTATCTTAAATAATTTTATTCTAAAAAGAAAAATCAGCCTTTAGCCAACACTTACTCAATTAGGGAATCAGTCACTAATTTTGACTTTCAACAGTTCTCCATAACTCCATCCAGCAGGGATGGAATGAAGCATAACTCTTTCAGGCATAGCTAAGTGATTGTTTAACTAGAGTGCATTGCTTTGGACCAAGAGGGGATTCTATTGGGGAAGGTTTAGGGGAGAAGAGTCATTGGGAAGTGAGGGCAATATAAAAATAGTAATTCTAAAACTCTTTTTAAAAGAAAAATTGGCATTTCTGAGTACCTCTGGGTTTCTGACTCTGCCTGGCTTCTGGGTTGGGTTCAACTGGAATTTCTTCCTGCTTTGCCCAGATGGGAGTTTGCCCCCAAGCTCTATGATGTGGGGGAGGTGAGGAGGTGGAGCACATGATATTGTGGAAAGAGCACTAGGTCCCTGGAGTCAGGGGACTTGGGTTCCAATCACATTAATGACACAATACCTGTGTGACTGTGAACAACTATTGAATCTTGTTCATAGTGAACATTAACCAATTTTCTCATCTGCAAAATGAAGGGTCTACAATAGATGTCCTCTAATGTCTCTGTCAACTCTGGAGTTGTGACCTGGGATCTTATAATCAATCACTGGCTTGCAAAGGATCTGACTGAGTAATTGTCTGGATAATTTTGAACAGCTTCCCCATCATGTATGGCTCAGACAATAGTGAAGCCATTTTCTCCACTGCAACCACCACTCACCTAGCCCTCTGGAGAAAAGTTCAGATGCCTCCAGGTTGTAGTGACCATCGGCATAGGCTGCTGCAGTCACATACCATCCTTACATAAGATAGATATCTAGTTGGAGTCAAGAAATCTCAGTCTGAATCCCACCTGAGAAGATTATTAGCTCTCTGAGTCTCAGTTTCATTGTCTATCAAATGAAGCAGTCAGCTGCCCTATCTGCTGACATCACTGCAAATCCCTTAGGCTCGCTCACTAGCCAAAAAGGAAAGAAGAAAATTAATATTTATTAATCATCTACTATGTATGAGGCACTTAAAAAAACATTGCTTCATTTGATACCCACAACAGCTCTAGAAGATTGATATCATTATCCTGATTTTATATTTGAGGAAACTGAAGAAAAAGGGGTTAAATGATTTGCCCAGGGTCCTACAGCACCTAAGTGCCTGAGGCTAGATTTGAACAAAGGTATTCCTGACCCCAAGCCCTGTATTCACTACACCTTGCCTCCCAAGACTCCTGGCCAGTCCCATTTTAAGGGTCCCAACATATACTGAAGACTAGGGATGCCCCTGGGATTTGAGGCTTCACTAGATTGCCAAAGCATCTAACACACACATATACATACACACACACACACACACACACACACACACACACACACACACACACAATGTCCTTTTGAGCTCAAAAATTGTACAAAGTTGGTGCAGTAGAGATTTCAAGCTGGAGGAGCCCACCCCAGATCACAGCCCACCTCTAGTTTGCTCTGGAAGAATGGTTTATCTGAAACTGTCCCCCTTAAAACTTTCCCCTTTTAGCACAGGGCAGAGTATACTCTACTCCTACCATGCTCTAATATTCAGGTCTCATAACTCTACTAGGTTCAGTGTTGGTAATATCATAGAGATCCAGGGGTGGGGAAACTGCAGCCTCGAGGTCACTTGTGAACAAATTTATTCTGAGAAGTTTGAATTCAGTCAAAGGTCCACACTTGAAGACCTAGAGGACCACATGTGGCCTCGAGGACACTGGTTCCCCACCCCTGATAGACAATCAGTCATTCCCAGCTTCTGCTTCATGCTCCTCCCCTAGCCAACATGTGCAAGGGTGTCCAGAGTCCTAGCAAAAGGGTCCAACAGGCAGGCAGTCCCCACAAGTGAGAAGCCAGGATGAGAGAACCTGACAAAGTTTTCATGTACCTGTTCTTTCTCCAGCCCAACATGACACCTGGCAACTGCTGGGCCTTCAGTGGAGACCGTGGGCAAGTCGTCATCCGCCTGGCCAGGAGGATCTTCCTCACCAATATTACAATTCAGCACATCCCAAAAACTATTTCCCTGTCAGGCACTGTGGATACAGCCCCCAAGGACTTTGTCGTTTATGTAAGTGATCGGTCTACAGGCAGACGAGGGGAAGGGAGGATTGGATATGAGGAAAAGTCATGAAAAATACCAGCTCTGGAGGTCCTGCTGGGTCTCTTGCCTGCCTGGTACCCAGAAGATCTTTGCTATTGCTAATACAAATGTCAGTGAGAGTTCAGTAGGATGGACACCTCAGACAGGGTAGACCGAACCTTAGAAGAATAGTGAAGAAAGCTATTTCTCTTTGGCGTCGGTCACCTCCTGTTTCAGGGACCTTTTCCTTTTTCAAGTACTTGCTTTCCCCGGTGTTCTTTGGTTACTCAGACCTTCTTGTCACAGAGGAAATTATCTGCACTAAGGTACTTAGTTTGTGATTTCCAGGAATATTTAGATTTTTAAGAGGACTTCAGGGGGAGAGCAATGTTTAGGACAAAGGAATGGAATTTCTGCCATTAGAATAAGCAGTGAATGAGATTTTTTTAGGTGGAGGACCTTCCTAGAGGCTGTCAGATTATAATATACAGATATATGCCTATTTATTCTATGCTGACCCACCTGTAGGAGACCAGACCACTGGGCAGTGTGCCTGGGGGCTCAGGACACTGTTCTCTGTTAAATGCACACTGGACATGCAAAAAGCTGTCCAGGAATATTCATGAAAATAGAGTTCAGAGGAATTGAATACATTGACCAAGGTGAACTCTACCCTTCTTCAGAAAGGGAGAGAAAGAGAGAGAGAGAGACTGAGATAGGGAAGTGAGGGCATTTTATAAAAAGTTCATGCAGGACAGATCCTCCCATCAGATGATCAGATGACAGATTGGTCCGTTCTCTTTCAGGTCACAATCTTTTCACACACCCACCATACGACATTAACAAGCATAGTCAGAGTTTCTCATTTCTGATAAACTTTCTCTCAAAAAACTTATCAAGCCTGAGCACAAGTTTCTGACCTTCTTCACCTGACTCTGCTAGATCACAGATTAACTTTCCCCACTGGAAGTTTTGACTTTGTGGAAATGAAACTTTCCTTTGTTTCTCACAAACTCCACCCCTTTTTTTCAAAATTTCTGTTTCCACACCTAAATACAATCTATACCTCCTCACTTTCTTTCCCCTATGAATTCTTCTCTTCATTTTTCTCCCCTTTATATGAACATGAGAAGGGAGCAAAGTTATCTGACTCATTGACAAATTACAAAGGGGCAGTCCCCTTTCATAAGTACAGATAGAGAGACTCTGAAGAAAAAAGCAAATCAATGGAATTGTCCTTTTAGAAGTTCCACCTCATGCAGCAGGCTAGGGAGGAACATCATCTGTTGTAGTTTTCTGGTCTGGATGTTCGTTCAAGCCGTCTTCAGCATAGCACCTCAGCATCTCCTTCCCTTTATCTTCTTGTAGAAATTCACATATGCAGTCTCCTACCAAACTGACCTTAATAGAATTTTAGATTACCATTCCTAAGCTCTATACTCTTATCATTCTTACAGAATCAAAATTGGAACTTTGGCCGACAGTCATCCTTATGAAATTCACATTAGAACCCAATTTTTATGTTTTACTTTAATTTACTATTTATTTCCCCCATCAAGAGGATGAGATTTCACTAAGGAATTAATAACAGGCTCCAGTACATACATAAACACAGTAAGTAATCATTTTTAACACAGTACATATCACATCATAAAACAATTCCAAATTCTAATTATGCGATGCTTCTTTTAAAGCATTTATAAGATAGACCACAAACCATTCTTCTTCTAACATTAACCAACTGACACAAAAATAATAGTAATTATGTATGCTAACCTCACAGGCCCTCTATCTAACTATTCCCATTATATTACTAAGAATTAAAGGGCCCTAACTTATTATTGTTGTGGTTCTAAAATCCTAAGCTTAATTTTATAATTAAATTTATAAATTTAATAAATTTATAGCTTAATTTTAGACTTAACCTCAGATGTTCCCCTACCAACAATCTGTTATTTAATAGATCTGGTATTATGCTTACAAAATTTTTGATTATAGGAAATTCCACTAAGACTAGGGAGGTTCATGGAAAGAACACTTCTCTAACTTCGTGTCGATGCCAGGTAGGAGTAGATTGTCAACTGGCATTTCACCAGGTTCAAATTCTGGCATGTGTCAGTGGTGAAATTGAGTCAGGAGAATCCTACCTCAGCTCAGGCTGAACAGTCATTCTCTGAATCTTCCCATGAGATCATCTTTTTGCAGTTCATACCAGCATCTCACAGGTTCACTGGTATCATTGATCAATGGCTCAGACAGCCTTTCTTACTATCTACACCTGGAACTGGACTCAGAAGAAGAGTAACTTAATAGTCCCATAAAATCTTAAAATAGCAAGCTCCAATAATCAGTATCAGATATGACTATAACTTCACATTGGCTCAGGAACATCTTTTGAAGCAAGTCTTAAGTAGCTTGCATTCCTTTCTATACATGTTCTAGTTCCTGACTGAATAACAATCATGTTATTGCACTAATAGATTTACATCTGCTTCCCAAACTTCTCTAACCCTTTCTATCTATGCTCAGTCTAAAAGAATGAGTTACATACATAAGTTTGAACACTAACTTCAACTTATGTTCATGAAATTAATTTAAATAAAAACAGAAACATTTAACTTTTCCATCAATGCAAAGTATTACCAGAAGTTATCTGCCTTTAAGAAACTACACTGAAATTTTATTTTTTTTTCCAAACTGAAGATGTCTCTGATTTAGTCTCAGTAATTTGATTCAGTCAATTGATCAGTTGGTCTTTGTAACATATGAAGACCTTATTTCAAGTCTTGTCTAACAGGGCCCTGGAAAACCTCACCCTGAAAGTTTCTTGGATTTCCTGACTTGAACTGACTCTCCTGATGCCCATAAACTTTTCTCTATCACTATGCCCTATCAATCCAATTCTCCAGGCTACTGGTCAACCCCATCAAGCCCATCACTGGAACCCCCAGACCACCTGGGGCCACCCCCAAACTGCTTCCTAAGTCCCTCTATAGATAAGATACATCTTGTTTTAGCATTACAAGTGCTCAGATTCCCTAAAAATTCACCCAATATTGATAAAGCTTAACAAGTTTTTACCTTCTTTAGCTGAAAGAAGGCTTGGGTTGAATTCATTTGTGCAGCATCAAGTGTGCCACTATTTTTGGGTAACAAGTATCCCTAACCTCAACAATTCCATAACATTTCAGTCAACTTTAAATCCCAGTCTTGTTCTATGGAACAATGATTCAACATCACATTTATATTCAGTTTCCTTTAATTTTTCCCATAACATTCAGAAAGAATGTTCTATTTCAGGGGTTTTATCTTTCCCAAGACTGTACTCAAGTACCCATTTGCCCAAGTAATTGAAAGCAGCAAGATTCCAGTACTTGCATTGTGCTTACGTCTTAAACTATCTCCTTTGATTATAGGAACATGCATGAAGATAAAAAGCAAGGACCTAATTAGACATCATCTCCACCTTATAGCTAGACTCAGAAATAGTCAAGTGGGAAAACATTCCTCTTCAGAGAAACACTGAATCAGTGGGAAAACTGACTCAGAAGGATCGTATCCCAGGCTGAGGGCAGGATTGTCCCCTGAGGCAATCTTCTGCCTGTAACAGTCACATTCCTCTCTGAGTAGAACACAATTAGTAATGGTCCCAGAGGCTTTGCATCAGATGGTAGGTTTCACTAATCAAAAATTTTACCAGGACTTACGTCTTAGATCTTTGTCTTAAAACCAACCACTAGAAATTATTTATTACCCAAACAAGTTCCTTATTTAGGAACTCCCTATATAGACTACAACTTTAACAGAACTAGTTTACCCAAGTCTGAGGCACCACTTTCTTGCTAGCCTGAGAATAGCATAGCCACTTGGGTGATGCTTTTAGGCTTGGGGTTGGCAACCCTCCTTTTCTTCAACAACAAGAAAGGGTTAGCATCTTTTCTCTGAGCAGTTCTGAGTTCAGATTAGATCTTAAGAAGGCCTTCTGTAAAAATGACTGGACTTTGAAGGTGAATGAGGAGCTCATGATGAAGCTGTTTTCAATTTATCACAAAGCTGCCTGGAGCCATAAAACTCCTGATCTCCTTTATCTTGTCCATTATCTTCCAACCATCATAAAACCTCTTTATATAACAAATTAGCTTACAATTATAAATTTGGTAGGCCTTCCAAAAATTGTACGAAAGATTTTACAGAACATTTCTTCATACAATATTTTCTTCTCTTAAAAACAATTGCAATTGCAATTTATCACAAAACCCTCTTGAACTTAACTGACAAAAATTACAAGAAAAGATCTAATACCAAGACCTGTGCATAATTACCATGTTTCCTTTCACAAACATACTTTTGCAAATGCCTGATTTAAGCAAAATCAATTTTATTTAAAACTTCCTTCTTAATAGCAGAAATGAACTTTTTAACATATTTAATACATCCTTAGAATAGGTTTGAAAATCACACCCACATATATAAATATGTATGTATACTTTAAATGATTCTCATCTTCTCAACAGGAATTCTACAACACAGAAAACTCACACAGAATTTATAATATCTTCTTAACAAATTCATCATTATTTTTACAATGCAATTCCTAAGATAACAACATATATAACAATATATTAACATAAATTGAAACAATTCATTATCCATGAATGCATTTCCACATTACTTTGCAAAGAAATTCTTCTTACCACTACGTAGACCCACTCTATCACCTGATAATCATTTGATATAACATTTTGATTATGGAAATTTGCTGTAAAAGAAAAAGAGGGACAATGTAAATTCTAGTCCCATAAAGTCTTAAATAGGAAATAAATATTGGCTTAGAATCCTTTCAGATAGAGTCATCTCAAATTTGATTGAGCCACTAATTATCAAATCAGTCACATGATTTTTCTGTCTTCTTAAAATACTTCCTTATACCCTCACAACTTACTTAAACCATCTGAAACTGACCCATCCATCAAACCTTCTTAGCTGACTTTCATATTTTCAATCAAACCTTTCTTTATCTTTCCATATCTCTCAATCCCATTACTCATATTATACAACCTTCCTACAAATCTTAGCCATAACTGTCTGCACTAGAATCTCATTCCAGTCTTTAAAAAACAAAGAGATTAATAGCTAACCTTATAGACTAATGTTTCACAAGCTTGTTCATTCTTCCCTAATTATACTCACTCTGGAAGAATAAGATACTTCAGAAATTAAATCATTTTAGTTAAGAGTTCAAATGGAAAATCTACCATTATATAGCAAACACCAGCATTTCCACTGCTTGTTTATAACCAAATGTAAGTTTCAAATTATCAACTTTCTATCACATCCTTTTAAAATACCAATTATACATATATATGTATAAAACAAAATCCAAATTTAAAAATTGTGCAACATTTACATTATATAAATGTTACATCTAGCATATGCCCATTCTTGTGTCAAGCACTTCACAATCACAAATGCAAAAATAGCAATATCTCTTTCTGCTTAATCCTGATAGGAAGGGCACTCAAATGTTGCTCTTTATTCCTTCAGAACAAATTTGGATTTATAATCACTAATGATAAATGTTTTAGCCCTCCTTCTTCCTTAAGTCAAATACTATTGCTACTTAAAGAAAACTATATTCATAGCTTCACATAATTAATACCTTGAAGGAATACGTGACAATCATTCTCAGTTCTGAATAGCTTTTTTCCCTTTTTATTCTACTTCCTTAAGGAGCTAAAATTCTGTCTTCCATCTCCCTTCCCCCTTCAAGGCTCACCATTTGGGGGAGGGGAAGGGAGCTACCTCCCCCATGCACAAGGTCTGAGCACATGGACACTCTGTTATCTCACCCAAATCTTTCTCCCTTTATGTTTCAAATGAACCAAATACTGATCAATCTCTTCCAACCTTCCCTGCTCCTTCAAAAAAAAAGAAAGAAACCTTAGAAGTTAAAAGCTTAATAATTCACATATAGAGAGAGTCACATTTTTTTAAAATTGAATACTCTGCAAAGAGCTATCTGAAGGAAAAAGGTTTACCTTTCCTTTATCTTTCTTTTCACATTCAAAAACTTGGTCAGAGTTTAGAATGTAGAAAGATTTTTTTTAAGGTTTTCAACTCTCTATTATCACCATTATGAAACACTTCACAAACACACAGAGACAAGACATTTAACAAGTACACATCAATTTAGAATTTGAATTTAGAAGGGTGTGATTTCTAGCCAATTTTAAGGATTAAATTCCTCTCTAACCCCCATCTTCCTCGAGTGGCACCTCATGAGGGGCTCCACTCACTCCTCTTTTTTCCCTTCAGGGCAGTCTCTCCTGAAATGTCCTGACTTCCCATATTTAAAGCATATATTTTGTCCTGGCCACCCTTTCCCTCCATTCTTCTTAGCCTTTCCACTCCTCTTTCATTGGTGTGACTGTCCCAACTTGGTTGCCTCTTAGTCCTTTCTGATTTTACCACTTCCTTAACAGTCTGGCCTTCTGGTTTTGCTTCTCATCTTCCCTTCTGGCACATACTTTTTGAGCTTCTCTCAATAACTCATCTAAAGGTTTAGTACTCCATTGTTCTAATTTTTGGAGTTTCTTGTTATATCTGGCCAGCAATTGGTCACAAACTATGCCTTAAACATTGCTTCTGCAAGGGGATTTTGTGGATTTAATCTGGAGTATTTCCTAAAACTTTCTCTCATCCTCTCTAAAAATTCGGGGGCAGGGTGGGCAGGACTCTTCCTTTTTGTTTGACTTAAGAAAATACCAGTTGCTGTTGAAACTAAAGTCTCTGGGCCCCAGCAATCAGAATAACCCTTTTCTTCTTCTTATGTATCCTTTTTATTGTTTACTGGCCGACCCAATCCTCATCTGATCCAAATTTTGGCCAAAATATTGAAGGTGTCAGGATAGGTCCTTTGGTCCACTCCTGACAACAGTATTTTATCATCTTTTCTTTATCCTTTCCCTTGGTCCTGGGAGTATCCTCCCAATATGTAAGTTCCCCAGTGGGCTCTCCAGAGGTATGTTTTCTTGGAGATTAAGCTTAGAATTCCTTCGCCTCATTTCTCGAATTTCCAGGGCTCTGTCAAAGTTCACGTGTTAGCTTAGAGCCAACCAGGAAGCTCCTGGACAGGAATATCACCAATATAGAGATTGCCATGCCGAACTTCACTGTCAGCAAAAGACCAACCAGAAGTGTAAGTTCTCAGGGTGACCTGATCTTTGCCCAGTATAATAGCTTACCTAGTCAGCTGGAAAATTTTGCTTCCCAAATTCTCTAAACTTCCTGCCCATGGTCCAATGTCACATCCTTGAACTGGAGTAGATTTAACTCACAGAAACTGTAAAAAAAATGTTTTCACAGGTGTGCTCTCCCTGCGTTTTACCTCACTTCCCCAGGTCAGCTAGTTGAGCCCCACATTGGGCACCAAATTATTAGTGACACATTTGACACACAAAAAGATATAAAGGAAAATTTATTAAAACAGAGTTCAGAGGAATTGAACACCTTGGCCAAGGTGAACTCCATCCACCATTTCAGAAAGGGGGGAGAGAGAGAGAGTGAGATACAGAAGTGAGGACATTTTATAACATTCATACAGGATAGATCCTCCCATCAGGGGACAGATTTGTCTGTTCTCTTTCAGGTCACAATCTTTTGACATGCCCAGTGTATGTCATTGAAAGTGCAGTTGACAGTTTGTCAAGCCTGCATACAAGTTTCTGACCTTCTTCACCTGACTCTGCTAGGTCACATATTGAATTTCCCCTCAGGAAGTTTTGACTTTGTGGAAATGAAACTTTTCTTTCTTTTCCACATTCCCTTCCCACTAAGAAAGAGAAAAAAATATATAAGTGAGAAGTCATAAACTCAAGGGATGAAATAGACCAGAAACAGTGAAAGCTATGATCTGATATTATTCCAATGTAGAATCTCAGAAGTTCAGATTTTTGATAAGCTCTCTTCCTAGAAGGCTGCTTTTGACCTGTGATTCTGTTAAAGGTTATCAATCCCATGATGCTGATAAAAGATATCAAACACTCCACTCTCTAAGAGAGAAAAAAGTTCAATTTCTGTTTCCCAGGGTTTTTGCACATGGTGCTGATTATCATGTGTAAAACAATTCACTTTTAACCATCTGGAACACAGAATATCAAAGATAAAGAGGACCTTAGAGTCTACTACAAGTTCCTTTTTTTAGAGAAAGGGAAACAAACCCAGGAACGATGAAGCAATTTATCTCAGATGATACAACAAGGCCTGTGGCAGTGCTGGGGGTAGAGATGATATCAACCTAGTCCTCTTTCCATATACTGGGTCTCCAAAGTATTTTTGTGTTCTTGAACAGTCATCTGATCACACCTTGGCTTCCTATTCTGGCTAAACAATATCATTCTTCCCATGTCAATAGCAATGCATCCCTCAGTAGAACAGACAAAGCCCCATGGCATTACTCACAATAGTATGGAAGGATGCAAAGAGCAATGAACTGTGAACCACAGAGCTGAGTTCACCTGAGGACATTTCCTTGTTGCCTGACACTGGAGGAAATGTTTTCTTCTCAGATTCTGTTTCCTCATCTGCAAAATGCAGATAAATAACCACACCTCTCTTACAGGGTGCTATGATGATCAGTTGAGATAGATGAGAAAACATTTGGAAGACACTAAAGCACTATGCAGATATGAGGAAGTACATTTTTTAAAAATCAGGGATATCCTTGACCTTTGATGCTGGGGTCTTGAAAGAGACATTTTAGCAGATTATAAATTCAATATGAAGGAGGACTATGTCAAGCGACAAAATCGCTAATTTACATTATTAGTATTAATACAGTGCTAGATTGAATAGAAGCATGGAGTCCAGAGTGAGGGATGGGACAGTCCTGCTGCCATCCTCTTTAATGAGATATAATTAATAATAATTTTCAATCAGATATAATTACCACACTGTAGGAAGATCATTGACAAACCAAAGCATGTCCAGAGAAAGATGACCAGGATCCTAAGAGGACTGAAGACTATACATACAAAGTTCTCCTGAAAGAACAATGAATTTTTGACCTGGAGAAGACTTAGGCAAGGGGCTGGGCCAGTGGGAGGCGGGGGGACAGGGTGTGTCAGGGAGGACCATGATAGTTTTCTTCAGATACATGAAGGATTGCCCTGTGGTAAAGCATTAAACATGTTCCACATTGTCCCAGAGGATTGAATCACAGGCAATGGATAGAAGTTACAGAGGACCGTTTCGGTTAAACTAACAACTTGTACTATGCAAATGTGGAATGTGTTGAATTGAGAGGTAGTGAGTTCCCCATCACAGGAGCTCTTCAAGTGGAGGTTATCTTACAACTTGTCTGGGAATTCTACAGAGAGGATTCCTCCATCAATCAGGGGGTTGGAATGGCTGGTTTCTGAAGACCCTTCCAGTTCTGAAATTCTATGAAACAGCAGGAGTCAATATGTACCACATCAGTGCTGGGTGTATCTAAGGTATCTGCTCTTGGCCACTCCAGTTCCCCTGAGACTGCAAACACCCAAGCCCATATCCCCATCTCTCTGCCAGCTGGCTCCTCACCCTGTCCTCCTTGCCTCCAAAGGGAATCAATGATAAAAGCAAAGAAGAGACGTTCCTGGGGGCTTTTTTGTTCCAGCCTGAAAACTTCATTCAGATGTTTCCACTCCAGGTACAAGGAGGGTCATTGGGGTGGGAAAAGTCTGAGAGTGTTAGGTGCAGGGGGGTGGAACCCAGGCAAAATTTAGGTAGTTTGTATTGATACTAAATTACAAGTATTTCTTGAAATAATGAATTAACTAGAAGCCAAGGAGACCAACTCTTAGGCATCTTTACCAAGCTCTTCTGAAGTTAACCATATATATAGGCTGAAACTCTTAGATGCAGAGCCCAGCCCCCCATTAACTGGGAGAAAGGATAAGGTGACCAGATTTTAAATTATCCAGGTCCAAGAATCCAGGATCCATGCATACTTCAAAGTACAAACTTTTCTTTCCTTTTCTTTTTCAATTAGTTTATTTATTTTGAGTTTTCAACATTCACTTCCACAACATTTTAAGTTCCAAATTGTCTTTCCATCTCTTCCCTCCACGCACCCCAAGAGATCATGCATTTTGGTTATCTATTCCCCCAGTCTGTCCTCCATTCTATCATACCCCTCCCTTCTCTCATCACCTTCCCCTCTATTTTCTTTTGGGCAAGATAGATTTCTATACCTCATTGCCTGTGTGTCTTATTTCCCAGTTGAATGTAAAAACAATTTTTATCATTCGTTTTTAAAACTTTGAGTTCCAACTTTTCTCTTTTCCTCTCTCCCCATCCATCCCCACTGAGAAGGAATGCAATTTGATACAGATTAGCCATGTGTAGTCATGCAAAACACTTCCATAACAGTTATTATGTGAAAGACTAACTATATTTCCCTCCATCCTATCCTGCTCCCCATTTCTTCTATTCTCTCTTTTGATCCTGTCCATTCTCAAATGATCCCCTCCTCCCATTTGCCCTCCCTTCTATCACCACCCCCCATTAAACCTCTTCCCCTCTACTTTTCTGTAGTGTAAGATAGATTTTCATACCAAATTGAGTAAGCACAAACTTTTCTAAGGTTGCTTCCATCCTCTACAGAGATATAGCTACAACAGACCTGAGGCTCCATCCCATGGCCTTATCCCTACATTCCCTTGCCTTTTTCTGCCTACTTTTGGTCCAGCTAACTGTTACCCCAAGGAGCAGAAGCAATGTCTAAAGGCACAAAGTGACCTGCTTCCCAACCTGGTCCCAGAGTACCAGCTGTCTGCCCTAACATCTGGTCTAGTAAGATCCTAAAATCACCAAATTTAAAAACCTCTGAAGGGTAGGGACAAATACAAATCACCTATAGAAGAAATAAGAAATTGAGTCTCAGAGAAGCAAAGGCATTTGTCTAAGGCCACACAGCATAAGTAGTAGAACCAGGATTTGGATGCAGATCTCCTGATTCATATCCAAGAGTTCTTTTCCTCTTGTTCCCAGCCCAGGAAGACTTAAGGCCCTGGGAATCATGGCTGTCACTAGGCTCAAATAATGGGATGGGATTGAGGGGGCAGGGCAGACCCAAGTTAAGAACAGGGCTAGTTTGGGGTCAGTCTCCTCTCAGAGCTCCATCTTCTCAAACACTCCCTGGCCATTCCTAGGGCCCCAAGGGCTGAGCCTATTGTACACATCTGGGCCAGAAAGCAGTATGGTCATCTAGTCTAATCTCTGATTTGACAGATCAGGAAACTGAAGCTCAGAAAAGAAAAGCAACGTGCTCACAGTCACACAAATAAGTGACAATGAAAATCTCAGTTTCATCACCCTCAAGGCAGCACAGAAATTCTTATCATGACCCTGGCTCAGGATCCAAAATAACTCTGACACACTAGTCTGTGCTCTACACATGCTCCTATCCAGATATATTACTGGCATAGAGAAGGTCCTGTGTCTGTGTGATATGCATAAATGAGGAGGCATCAGACATGAAGAGAAATGTCTCTTCCATTTCCCCTAGAGCCTGTCAGAAGCAGCCATGACCCTGATGCTCTCTGTCTAGAGGACAGCCTGCAATCCGCCCAGCATAGAGAGGATGGAATGCTGCCAGAGGGCTGCAGTAGTAGTCAAGGGGAGGGTTCAGAAAGGTACAGACTGTGAATGAAGAACAAGATAGATCCCTAGCTATCTATAAGCACTGAAGAGCTATTTCCTGGCAGTGCCCCATGAGGCAGGGAGGCAAGCATTACTCTTTCCATGTTACAAAATGAAAACTGAGTCTGGAAGCATCAAATGAGTTAGGAACAAGTGTCAGAGGGGATTAGAACCCAGGCCACCCAATATCAAGGGTTTCCTCTATGCCACACAGTCAGCACTGGCCTCAGAACAGACTTAGCATGAAGCAGGGAAAGAGAATCACAGAATGTTAGATCTATTCTGGGAACCTAGATATCCTGCTTCCTGGGCCAGTGTTCTTAACCTCACACTGCATGGGGTGTATACCCATAGGAAAGTAAGAATATATCAGGCTCAGGGGAACTTGAGGGGAAAATGGAGAAAATACAGAAACTAGGCAAGGGATGGTTTTGTAACTACTCTGCACCCCTAGCTCCTCTGACTTACATGCAGCTTGGGTTCAAGGAGTCCCCAGGGTCTGCAAAAAAGATAAGCAGCTCACTGGAAGGAGAACTTGGAGGCCAGACAGTGGAAAAGGGAAAGTGCTGGCTAGTTTTCATGGGGCAGCTGGGCGGTACAGTGGATAGAAAATAGGACTTAGAGATGCCTATGACATCTAAGCATGTCCTAGATGTCTGTGACAATAGGCATATTACTTTTCCTCAGCCTCAGTTTCCTCAGCTGTAAAATGGGGATAATTATTACATCTAAGGCACAGGTTTGTTCTAAAGATCAAACCAGATTTTACACAGCACTGTACAAGTCTTGAAGGACTACATAAATGCTAACCATTTATGAAACTAGCTACACAAACACAGAGCTAGTGTATAATAAATTGAGTCAACAGACTCTGTCTTACAGCTTTGTGACTTGCTATCTGTGTGACCTTGGACAAGTCACTTATCTCCATGAGCCTGTTTTCTCATCAACAGAGTGGGAGGGTTGGACCAGAGGAACAATAAGATCCTTTCCAGCTCCAAATCTCTAATTCCATAACTGCTTATATGTCTCTGAGACACCTCAGAGAACCTCAAGCCCTCCAGGGATAGCACAAAAAACAGAGCCAGAACGCACAGCCACACTGTCTTAAGCAGCCTTCCTACTAAACCTTTGTGGGGAGGAAACAATCATTACCATGTGAGATGAGACTGGAGATAAGTAGATTATAATCATCTATACCCTCCTTACCTTACCCCTGCACCCACAAAGGGCTAGGAGGGAGAGTGAACTGTGTTGTCAGGAAGGTTCTGTCATCCAGAAGGCCTGGGTCCTGCCTTCCAACTCAAGAAGACCAGTTTGAATCCCATCTCAAACTTTTATATTAGCAGAATATCCTTGAAAAAATTCCCTCATCTCTAGGTCTTAGTTTCCTCAACTACAAAATGCAGGTGGATATTGGAAAGAATGTTAGAGGCACTAGGAGAAGACCTAGATTTGAATCTCATTTCAGCCACAAATTAGCTGTGTGACCTTATGCAACTTCCTTGATCTCTCTGGGCTTCAGTTTTCTTACTATTTTAAATAAAGAGGCTGGATTAGATGATGATCTGCTCCTTCTAATTCTGAATCCTTGGGTGCTACAACGATATGATTTTCAAGCGTTTTTCCAGTTCTCAGTCTTTGAGACTGAATCCCTTCTAATTCTGGGATTCACTAAACATGGGTCAGCGCAGAGGAAGCAAGGAAGGGAGACATAGAAAGGTCCCTGAGTGGGCCTGCAAGAGGAGGATAGAAGGGAAAAGCAGGCTTTATTTACTCTCCATGTGTATCTGCTTCCAGAACACACTCAACAAACCCTTCAACTGCATCAAACTGAAGATATTGACCAACTGGGGAAACCCCCACTTCACCTGCCTGTACCGAGTTCGAGCTCATGGCACAGTGAGTCACCCACTGTCTGAGTACTAGCCATGAGGCTAGTACTTATCTTCACAGAAAAATTAAAGTTTCTTTCCCCACTGTATCCATCTCCAATTTTCTTCCTGTGTCAAGGGGGGAGGAGAGGAGAAGAAGCTGCTCCGTGGGCCCCATCCCAATGGAAAAGAGGGGAAGATTGTGTCCCAATCAGTAGTAGGGAAAGAGGATATCCTGATCAATACTATGGATCATGTCACCATAATAGACCCCTATCAGCATAGGGTGAGAAACAGAGGCTCAGAAAGACCTACCTCTGACACATATTGGATGACTGATCTTAGGGGAGTCACTTACTCTCAGTCCTTCAGGCAACTCTCTAAGACTAGAAAATTAGAGAACTACTGTGAATTTTCATTAGATAAAGTTTCCTTACCAGAATTTCCCTGTTCAAGTGAAATCACAGGTCTGATTCCCCCACACTCCCCCTTTAAAGCGTGGAAGGCTCTATGATAGGATCATTTTCTAGTTGTGCAATGTTACTTAAACTCACTGGTCCACAGTTTCTTCACCTTTAAAATAGGATAAGAATACTTGTACCACTTTCCTCACAGAGTTATTATAAGGAAAGGACTTTATAAACATAAAGGACCTATAGAAATGTAAGCTATTATTATGGACATGAAAGTTCTTCAGAATTCCCAAAGAGTAAAGAATTAAGTATAGGAACAAGACCAGTAGCCAGAGAAGAACATAATTTCACATAGTCAACATTATATAGAAATGAAGGCAAACATTTTATACACACACACATATATACAACCCACTATATCAGACAATGATTGATGATGAACTAGAGTTAGACAATGATTGATGATGAACTAGTTTGGAATGCTCAATAGTAATTGTAGGGCCCTGGGCTACCCTTTCCCAAGCAACATTAGAGTCTAGCTCAGGGTCCCCAGCTCATAGACCAACCATAACCCAATCCCTCACAGCAGCTTCCAAGTGCCTTGGTAGGGGGATCAGGGTGAAGGCCCCTCCAGTCCCAGAGTTAAAGATTAGCTTTTCTGAAGTAGAGGGCTAAAAGAATGTTGACCTTGGCTACCCCAGCTTCTCAGGGCAAGGGCTGCCAAACAGAGTATTAAGGGTGTACCAGGGTATTAAGAGTACCAGTTAAATGCACCAGTCTCACCTGTAGACACTCAACTACAGACAATAATCCCCTTGCTGGCTCCCGCACTCTCAGTGTTTTCAGAATTAAAACAAATCTTCCTGTGGGACATAAGCATCTACAGATTCTGGACTGCCATTCATCCAGATGCAAAATGCATTATTTTTCTATACCTGAAGAATGTTCCTGACTCACCATCTATTGATGAGCTTTGAGGTTTTTTGTTTTGGGTTTTTTTTTTACGAATAGAGACAGATTGCATTGAATTATTTATGTTCTCTCACCTAATTTTCCCTTCAGATTTCTGACATGCATTTATAAGCCACTAGGGGTTAGGGCCAGAGTTTGGAGCTCAGGATCAAAACATTAATCCAGGGTCAGGGTTCAGTCAATATTTGGGTTCAGGACTCAGTTTATGATTAAGGATGAAATTTTTCTGGTTATGGAGCTACCTGGTCAACATGGGAATCTGACTTTGATGTCAGGAGCACTGGGTTATAACGACAAAAGAACAAGGGAAAAACTTTTGCTCATGGGCAACAGAGGAATCACTGAAGGCTTTTGATTAGAGGAGCAAAATCGCCAGATCTATGCATAAGGAAACGCCTCATGATAAAGGTTTGGGAACTTGGAAGAGGGATGAGAATGGAGGTCAGAAGACCTTTCAGAAACCCAGTCCTCTTTCCTTCTTGTCCACCCCATCCATACCGGCCAAATTGATATTCCTATACCACAGATCTGACCAGGCCACTCTCATTCTCAAGATGCTCCCCCTGCTACAATAATAAAATGCGAAGTTCTCTGTGATAAGGCCCTTCACAATGTGATATCAGCCTCTATTTCCAGGTTTATTTCTTACTGCTCTCTCTCATCCATTTTACATTCTAGTCCAACTGGTCTTATTGCCATCCCAATTTTATGCCTTTTGCAAAGGTTGGAATGGCCTCCCTCTTTCCATTGACCTTTGCAGAATCTCTAGTTATGTTCAAAGCTTAACTCATGTTCCTACAGGAATCTTGTTCTGATCTACTAGCTGTTATTGCCTTCTCTGAATAAATACTTATTCTTGATAGTCTATATATATATCCCTATCTCCACTCCCCTTCCAGTAGGATGCAAGTTCACTGAGGGCAATGACTATTCATTTTTGCTTTTGTGTCAGGGCATGGGGCCTGGCACATTGTGGGCACTTATAAATGCTTATTGAATAAATGAATGGGAAACTATTGTAATAATAAGAGCTCTTTCTGACTCAGACAAGGGTAGTTTGAAGAGTCCTTTTCCTCTAATCTTAAGAAAGTAGTAGAAGGTAGGAGAGAAAAATGGAAGAAGAGTATGATCATAAGATAAGAAGATCGCCATCCTGGGGTTACACCAGGGACTCCCAGATGCTGTTGTTTGGAACATTTCCAGGAAACTTGTCACCTCTGTCTCAGCCACAAACCCCTCTCCGAGTCTTTGTGCTAGCTAGACCCTTCTGACTCTAACATTTCATGATTTGATAATGACCCAGGGAATTTTTGAAGGTTAACTCCCTGCATTGCCCAGGCTGCCCCATCTAGAAAATTCTCTGCCATAAACCCTAGGCCCCCTCCTTTGGTACGCATGAAGTTCCCTCCACTCAGAAGTGACATGGCAGCAGTTGTCCTATGGCCCCCATGACCTTTCCTGCTAGATTCAGCCAACCTGATTTCCTTCTATCCATGTATCATACTTTCCTGGAGCTCAAATGAGGCCCCTGGTACAAAGGGAGAAAGAGAACTGGACTCCTCTGGTCACCTCCTGTATCACAATGCACAAAGCTGGCATCTTACCAGTCATTCAACCTGGCACATGGGGTGTGGCGCCAGTACCTCAGGGACCTCTGCCAGGGTGGATTCCCTGCCTCTCTCTAGCTCTTAAGGAGTAACCAGAGCCAGGAAATCACTGCACTTTGTGGAAAGACACTCAGATAGATTCCTCAGACAGCTGGGGGTGGGGGGGAGGGAAAAGGGTGGGAACAGAACTAGAGAGAGAGAAAGCCTAGTCAAACCACAGGTCTAATCTGACCAAATCCCTTCTAGGCAGTCAGTCAGACATTATCCCCAGAGGATAGGGAAATGAAGGTGAGAGGGGTATAGTAAGGCTCCCAAAGCTTATGGTCAAAGGGACTAGCTGGGCTAGTAGCAGGTCATTGGAGTCGTGTCTCCAGAGACCTCAGACCATGAGGTTAAGCAAAAATATCTCCCATTTCTATAGAATTTTAGGGATTACATAGTGATTTGCTCATAACAGTCCTATGGGAGTTGCTCCCATTTCAAAGAGGGAACTGAGGCTCCACATAGCTTCAGAGAACTGTCTGTAACATGTAGGGCTAATCCCTCTCATTTTCCTCAAGGAGTAGTACCTGTTTTCCAGACATGTTACCCTCTGCAGTTTTGCTTACACCCAGTTCTCCCTCCAATCCAAATTTTAGGGCCATCAGACACTAGAACTTGAAGGGATCTCAAAGATCATACAGTCCAACTCACCCATTTTAAAGACAGTGAAACTGAAATCCAGAGAAGGCAGGTGACTTACCCACAGTCACACAACAAGTAAAGTCAGACGCAGGACTTAGAAACCAAGTCTCCTGATTCCCAATCCAGTGTTCTTTCTACCATGTTATGGTATCTCACTCCTTTCTACCACTCTTGACCCAGATCAAGTGCTATATAAATGAAACCTCCTTCTAACTAACCCAACACACAGGGATCACAACCATCTTTGGATTCCTTCAAACCCTGCTGTCTATACCACATGACTTAATGATGATGCCTTATTATTTCAAATGCACTGATCTCCCCACTAAACCAAAAACTCCCCAACAGGAGAGAATATGTCTTCTCCCATCTTCTACCAAAGCAGCCAGCACAAATCTACATACCTGGCACATACTTCATAGAGCATAATCTTCCTAACAATTCTTTCCAGGACTAACTACACTTTCACTCATTTCCCTTGGCTCATTGATCAGGGTGGGAGAGTTGGAATATACCTTGCTACCCTCTGCCACTTCCAGATTTTCCCCCTACCTCCATCAATTAATAACTTCCCTTCCTTTGAGGTTCACACTATTTATATCAAATACCCAATCAAAATCCTGGTAGCTGTTGTCCACAGACCCCTAAAGGGATGGAGAACCTGCAGCCTTGAGGACATATATGGCCTTCTAGATCCTTAAGTGAGGCCTTTTGACTGAGGACACACTTAAGGCTCTAGAAGGCTACATGTGATCTCTAGGTCACAGGTTCCCAACCCTTGCCTTAGGACATCTCCCTTCTTTCTTCTGGGTCACAATTTTTCTCTCCTCCTCAACTACTGCCCTCATTTTAGGGGACTTCAACATATATATCGACTCTTATAAGCCCCCAGTAAGCTAACTAAATCAATCAAATCCTCAACCTATTCAGTTCCCATGAGCTACTCCTCCACCATACCTCAGCCACAAAGACAGTCATGCCCTTGATCTTGCCATCACCCACAAATGTACTGCCTTCTCCTTCAAGAATGATGAAATCCCCTTATCTGACTATTACCTATTGGTTTTCACCTCTCCCTCTGTCTTCTCTCACAACTCTTTGTCCTCACCATGCTCTCCAAACTCTTGGCCCCTCAATTCCTTCCCAGGTCATCTCTCCTGCATTAGCCACTCTCTCTCTTCTTCTCCTGTCTTGACCTTTTAATGAACCAACTCAACTCTACACTGTTTTCCCCCATTGAATCCCTATCATTTTCCTGATGATGCCAGACCAAGCCTCAGCCATGAATCACTCCCACCATTTATCTTCTTCACTCCTACACACATGCTGCTAAATGAAAATGGAGAAAACATGCAACCATTCTTACTGAGTCCACTACAAATTTTATGTTACATAACCTCAACCAGGACTTCCCTGAAGCTAGGCAATCATACTATATCTCTCTTACCAATTCACTATCCCACTCTCCACAATGCCTCTTCAAACCTTTTCATCCTTCCTCAAACCTCACATGACTCTCCCTCCCCTTACTCTAGAGAAACTTACTAGATAGTTTACCAAAAAAAACAAAGCCCATTCACTGTGAGCTCCCTCTTCTCCCCTCTTCCTTCTCTCCCATCCCCCACATGCTTTGTGCCAGTCTCCTCTTTCACTCCTATTCCACATAATGAAATGACTTTATGTACTGCCAAGACTAACCACTCTATATGTTCAAGTGATCTTATTCCATCCCTTTTCCAACAGATCACCCCTCTGTCATTTCCACTCCTTCATTTATTTTCATTCTCTCCCTACTACTGCCTACAAACATGCCTATGTCTCCCCCATCTTGAAAAAACCTTCACTTGATCTTCCTGTCTCTGCTATTATCTCTTTTGCCCTTTGCAGCTAAACCCCTGAGATGGCTGTCTACAAAAGTGCCCTCTGCTTTCTCTCTTCTTACCCTCTTCTAATCTAACTTCTGACTTTATCATTCCACAGAAGCTGCTCTTTCCAAGTTATTACTGATCTCCTAGTTGCTAAGTCCAAAGGTCTTTTCTCAGCCCTCATCCTCCTTGCTCTCTCTGTAGTCTTTGACACTGCTGATCACTCTCTCCTTGATATTTTCTTCTCTCTGGGTTTTCTAGATGTCACTCTCTCCTGGTTCTTCTGCTGAATTCCAATAACTTTTTCTCTGTCTCCTCTGTTGAATTCTCATCCACATCATGCCTTTTAACTGGAGATGTCAACACTTCAGAGTTCTATCCTGGGCCCTCTTCTCTTCTCCCTCTATACTACTTCATTTGGTGAATTAACATCTATTTGATGATGATGTTTCTCAAATCTACTTATTTATCTCTCTGCTGACCTCCAGATTCACATCTCCAATTGCCTTTCAGACATCTAGACCTGGATGTCCTATGGACATCTTAACTCAACCTGTCCAAAACTGAACTCATCATCCTTTCCCCAAAACCTTCTCCCCTTCCAAATTTCCCTATTGCTGTTGAGGGCACCACCATCCTCCTAGTATCCCAAACTCAAAACCTAGATGTCATCTTTGGCTTCTCACTATCTTTCACCCTCTCATACCCAATCTGTTGTCAATTCCATCCTCACAACAACTCTCAAATACTCCTCCTCCTCTCCTCTCACACTGACCCCGATTCAGGCCCTCATCACCTCACACCTGGATTAGTGCAATAGCTTGCTTGTGGATTCTGCCTGCTTCTTTACCCATTTCAATCCATCCTTTCAGTCAGCCACCAAAGTGATTTTCCTAATTTGCAAGTCTGATCATACCACACACACACACACACACACACACACACACACACACACACACACACACAAAACCCCTGCAGCTCCTTATCACCTCCAAAATAAGATACAAAATGTTCTGCTTGGCAGTCAAAGCCCTTCAAAACCTAGCTGCCTTTTCCCTCCTTACACCTTACTTGTTGATATGTATTCTTTGATCCAACAACACTGACTTTCAGACTGTTCCATGAACAGCTCCATCTCTTGTCTGCAGGCATTTTCTCTGGCCGGCCCCAATGCCTGGACCATTATCCCTCCTGCCATCTGCCTACTGACCTCCCTGACTCCCTTGAAATCCTAGCTATAATCCTGTCTTTTACTGGATACCTTCCCCAACCCCTCTTAATTCCGGTGCCTTTCTCCTATTAATTATGCCCTATTTATCCTGTAGATAGCTTGCTTTGTATGTACTTCTTAGATTCTCAGTTCCTTGAGTGCAGGAATTACCTTTTGCTTCTTTTTGTATCCCCAATGCTTAGCACAGTGCCTGGTCCATAGCAATTACTTAATAAATGTTTTTGACTGACTGATTGCCTATAGGATAAAATACAGATATCAACCTGTTATTCAAGGTCCTCCACAATTGGGGTACAACACAGGTTTCTAACGTTTTCTTTTATTATTCCCCTATACTTTATTGTACATTCCAGCCGGAACTAACACTACTTATCATTCTGTTCTCATCCCAGTCTCCTCTGTCTCCATGCCTTCTCATCTTCCCTCATGCCTGGAACATACTCTTTCCTTATTTCTACCAGGATATTTACTCCTCTATTTTCAAAGTCCCCCTCAGATGCCACGTCCTCCAAGAATCCTTCCCTGATCTCCCAGCCTAGTGGGGAATCACCAAATTTTCTTAGAGCCCTTTGTCTAGATTCGTCTATTGCCTATATTACACCATAACTTATTTGTATACATGTCATATCCTTGTTAGTAGACTAGAAACTTCTCGAGAGCAGGGATTGTACATTTTTTTCTTTTTCCATTTTGCATCCCCAGTTGCCTGAACTTAGTAGGCATTTAATAAATACTTATTGAATTGAATTAGATATACACCTATAGTTCCACCAATTGGTTTATTTTCTGAGGAGCAGCTAGAGGTCAGTAAAAAAAGCCACAGAGAAGAAGGCAAAACCCTAGGGCTGTGCACCACTCAGTCCCACAATATACTGAGTCTGGAGAAGAAAGAAATCAAGGAAAGTCGGCAGTGGCTCAAGGGGAGCGTTCATTAAAAGCAGCAGTGTGCTGAAGCCTAATTAGCTCCATAGAGGGCCAATTGCTAAGTTTTCAGTGTGAACATTTACACCTCAGAAACAGGAAAATCCTACAAATCAAGGCATGGTTCCTTGTCATGTTGATTGTCTCCAAATAGCCGGTAGAGCTCTAGAACAGGAATCAGGAAGAGCTGAGTTCAAATCCAGCCTCTGACACTTACTAGCTGTCTGACCCTTCCTGTGTGACTCAGTTTCCTCAACTGTAAAATGAGTGTAATAATTTCCTCCACCTCTCAAGGTTGCTATGAGAATCACATGAGATAACATTGGTTTAAAATAAACTTTTAGCACGGTGCTGGCACATAGTATGTACTATATAAATGCTTATTCCTTTCCTTCTCCTTTTCCCTTGTCTGGACTTAGAAAATGAGTAGAGAAAATGTGGATGATGCATATTAAATTTTAAAATAGGTCATAAGCACAGTTTTTCTTCCAGAGAGTTGGTTGTTAAACTTTTACTAGCACACCTCTGACTAAAACAGAGAGAAGGAAACCCTCAAGGAGGCAGGATTAACCTTTGCTTGGCTGAAGCTGAACGGGAGGCTGCCTACATGGCATGATATGGAGGGCTTAGAGCAAGTCCCACTATGAAGAATCAGTGCCTGAAATTTCATCACTAGAATTTCATTCCTTTTGGATCCCCTGGACCAAATTCTGCATCAAATTCATTCATTAGAACCTTATTGAAATGCAACACCCCCCCCAAAAAAAATTCAGATAATACTTGATATTGTGTGACAAAAAAGTCTGATCCTGGAATTTGGGACAGAAGAAGACCTTGGGATCCTTTAAAGTTTTGGGGAAGGTTACCATCACATGAAAAAAACCATCACATCCTGACTGCAACTTCCTAAGTCCTGGACACCTACAGAATTCCTCTCTCACCTAACAAATAAGAAATCTTATCAATAAGTACATCATCAACTATAAATGTAAAAAGAGGCAGGGTGGAAAGGCAGAAGATCTATTTCTATCTAGCTCCATCACCAATCTGCTGTGTGGCCCTGAGTGAATTTCTTCACCTCTCTGGAGATTAAATGCCTCCTCTGAAAAGGAGAGTGATGGTGTTACAGCAAGATGATCGCTAAGGCCTTTTCAGCTCTGCTGTTTTGAGCCTAAATCTGTAACGTGAAGTTTAGGGCTAATGAATTCAAAGGTGAAGTGACTGGTCTCGTTCCTAGAGTCTGAGTGACCCCTAGTGGGAGGGACAGAAATCACCAAGGATAAAATGAATTATTATTGCACCCTCCACATATACAAACATAGGGATTAAAGCAGTATTTGGAACCTAAAGCCATGTTTGGACAACGTCTCATTGTCTCCTGGTGGGCAAGATTACCACAAGGTCAGAATGATAGAATGGTGTAAGGGATGAAAAATAGCTGGGGACTAGAAGCCAGGAGACTTGAAGTCTAGTCTCAAATCAGCTACTAACTTATTTGAGTGACTTTGGAGAAATTTTCTTCCTTCTGGGGTTCAGGTTCCTCATCGTAGAAATAAGGAAATTGAACTAAATGATCTCTAAGTGTCTTCCCACCTTCAGACATTCTGCATTCCCAGCTCCAACATTCTCTGATTCTTACTGTTACTGTTTGTCTTTTGTTCTCTAAGGACCATGACCTCAGGTGACATGCAAGTGAATTGGATTTTAGTGAGGCAGGGCTGTGCAAAGTGACAGCCTCACTTTCACCTCCAGAGTCATCTGGATCCAGCAGCCGGATATGTATCAAGACATCTCTCTGGTTCTTACTTTTCTCAGGAACATTGTGGACACACAATACACTCCAAGGATCATTAATCAAATGAAGTGTATTGGGAACTAACAAGCAGGCTCCCCAGACTAACGAGCTCTGTCGGTAGCACTCTGAACAAAGTTGTGAGTCCCCATTATAAAGGAGTGAAAAGTGAATCATTCTAGGAGTAAACAAATAGATAAAAATGGATAAAAAACAGATCCCAGAATGCCATCCTCCCCTGAAAATACATTCCAAGAGAGATACTGAATAAGAATTATGAGTGAGTTTGAGGAGACAAGAGAAGTACCTTGAGGGCTAAAGAGACTGCAATTGTTTATTAGATGAGAAGTCTCACCCTGGTAAATGTTCCATTGCCAGGAGCGTCAGTAGTTGTGGTCATTCCCGTCTCAATTTAGCAGCTGGGAAGGGAAGGTGACTTTGAAGGGGGCCCCAGGTTAGGTTCCAGTGCCAGAGCTAGCTCAGCCCAAGGGCTGTGCCTTCATCATTAATGCTTTGCACAGTCTGGGTCTTCAAAGCATCACTTCCAATGTGAACTTTGCTTCTGCCTGCTCAGTCTCCTCTTGTCCAAGGGAAGACAGGTAGATGGCCAAACAGATATCTCACCATCCAGGACACCAACAGAAGCTGGGCAAGGACCAATGCCTGACACTGTACACCCAGAAAAAAGTCCAAATGGGTACAAAATCTAGGTATAAATGCTGATATTATAACAAATTAGGGGAGCAAGGAATATTTATTTGTCAGATATATGAAGAATGAAGGAATTTATGACCAAACAAGAGATAGAGAATACTATGAAATGCAAAATGGATAATTTTGATTACATTAAATTGAAAAGTTTTTGCACAACCAAAGCCAATGCAACCAAGATTAAGAGGGAAGCAGAAAACTGGGAAAGAATTTTTACATCTAGTGTCTGTGATAAAGACCTCATTTCTAAAATATGTAGAAAACTGAGTCAAATTTACAAGAATATAAGTCATTCCTCAATTGATAAATGGTCAAAGTATATGAACAGAGAGTTTTCAAAGAAAGAAATCAAAGCTATTTATAGTCATATGAAAAAAATGCTCTAAATCACTATTGATTAGAAATACTCCTTCTAAGGTTGTATCCCAAAGAGATCATAAAAATGGGGAAAGGATTCACATGTACAGAAATATTTATAGCAGCTCTTTTTGTGGTGACCAAGAGCTGGAAATCAAGGCAATGCCCATCAATTGCGGAATGGCTAAGCAAGTTGTGGTATATGAATGTAATGCAATACTATTGTTCTATAAGAAATGATGAATGGCAGACTTCAGAAATACCTGAATAGACTTACATGAACTGATGTTGAGTGAACTGAGCAGAGCCAGGAGGACATTATATACAGTAATATCCACAGTGTGTGAGGACTGTTTTTAATAGACTTTGCCCTTCACAGCAAGGCAAAGACCTAAAACATTTCCAAAGAACTCATGAGGTAAAATGTCATCCACATCCAGAGAAAGAAATATAGAGTCAGAATGTAGAATGAAGCAGATTATTTCTCTTTTGTTATGTTTGGTTTTGTTTAGTTTTATTCATGCTTTCTCCCATTCATTTTAATTCTTCTATGTAACATGACCAGTGAGAAAATGTGCTTAATAAGAATGCATGTGTAGAGCCCATATAAGATTGAATGCCATCTTGGGGAGGGACGGAGGAGGGAGGGGGAGAAAATGTAAAACTTATGGAAGTAAATGTAATAAATAAATAGGAAATAGGAAAATAAATAAATAAATTTGGGGGGAAAATAAATAAAAAGGAAGTCCCTTACTATAAAAAAATTAAAATAAAAAGAGAATTTTGGAAATTGGACAAATAAAGAAAGATTAATGGGGGAAGATCATATACTCACCACTAGCAGGCTCTATACAAATTGTCAAAGTCATTTTCTCAGCCATATATACAATAAGTATCCTCTTGTTAATGAAAATACTCAAGGTCATATGACGGAAAGAGCCCTGAAGTGGGAGTTAGGAGACCTGGTTCTTACTGACTCACTCAAACTCTCAGCCTCAGTTTCCTCAATCATAAAATGGTGATAAAAGACTTTTTCTAAGATAGAGATTCTTAACCCCCAAGGGACTTCATGTATAGATTTCAGGGGAGGGAGGTCTGTGGATTTGGATGGTGAAACAAATTACATCTTTATTTTCACTAACCTTTGACTTACTTTATAAGTATAAATTATATATACATATATGTGTATATATGCATACATAAACATATATGTATATATTTACATTTAAAAATATCATTCTGAAAAGAAGTACATAAACCACTACACTGTCAAAGGCATCCATGACACAAAAAAAGATTAAGAATCTAAGGAATCTCAAAGCACCATCACCAACATCCCCATACCACTACTACCACCAACATCAAGGAGGCCAATGTCAAGTTTCATGGAAAGCTCATTGGGCTAAGAGTCTAGAGATCTAGATTCTGCTTCTAGTTCTGCCACTAAGTTGCTAAGTGATTCCGGGCAAGTCACTACATTACAATATGATTCTGTTTCTCTATCTGTAAAATGGAAATAACAATACCTTTCCCACTGACAGAAAATTAATACCAAATGGAATATTAGCAAATACTGTCCCTTAATCACCCTAACAATGTCATGAATTCTCAATTAAGGATGCTTTATTCCTCAGCTTTGATTTATTTCAGGACTTGACATTATCCATCTTCGTTAGGATGTTGTAGAGAAAAAATAAAGCAAGAACTGAGAGAGACTGCTATTACTCTGTTTTGCAGCCGGAGAAACTAAGACATACAAGTCATGGATATTCTAAAGGTCCATGCCATGGTGCAGATTGAGAAAAGATGGGCAGGCCCTGAGACTATGCAGTCATCAGGGGTCCTTCCAATGTAATAACTATTGTTGTTTAAGATTACATCACTAAACATCTTACAATGTTGAAAATTATGCCAATATAGCAAGTTGTTCAGATGGTAACTAATACAAAAATAAGAACAAAGCTCATTTTGTCCCATTCAGGGGGTATTTTATACCAAGTAGAACCTTAGAGTTTCTTTAACCTGAGGTCCCTGTAGCAATTACCCCTTTTGTTCTGATGTTTATCTGCCTCTTTAGAACATCATGCCAAGAGGTTGCCAAGAAGTAGGAAAGAGCTAAACCAATACTCAGCACCTACAACACTGTACAGGGGCTGTTGTGTCAGTCCTTCATTTACGAAGAGGACCATGACATCAGGGAAATGATGACATGACTTGCAGTTGACTTGGATTTGGGCAAGGGAGAGATATGAAAAGTCATCAACCTCACTTTCTTCTCCAGAGTCATCTGGATCCAGTGGCCAGATATTCATCAGGATGACTGGAGATGGCTCAGGATGCAATGGGAAATCCTGACCTTTTTAGGTACTCACTTAAGTAAGGTAATGCCCATTCAGTGAATAGACTTCTTTAAGAAGTGAATCAAGGGATGACCCATTTAATTAGAAAAAAAAAGAAAAAAGTTAAGCTGGGAGGGGAAGACCCTCAGGGTTGCTGTTCCAAAGAGAAACAGTTACCACTGACATTCGCTCTTAGCCAAGAGGGCCCAAAATACAACCATTAAGTGGAGCTTGGGTAGGGATCAATTGTGGTCCAATCTATGAGCTTTAGAGTGAAGTAGGTTTCAGATTTTGGGAAAGAAAGAGAGGAAGGAAGGAAGGAAACCCCAACTTAACTGGGCAGTTTCAGGGTCTCCCATTGTATCCTGGGACATCTCCAGTCATCCTGATGAATATCTGGCCACTGGATCCAGATGACTCTGGAGGAGAAAGTGAGGCTGGTGACCTTGCATAGCCCTCCCTCCCTCAAATCAAAGTCATGTTACCATTTCTCTGATGACATAGCCCTCTTCAAAAATGAAGGATGGGAGGGAGGAACCAAGATGGTGGACTAGAAAGACTCACATATGCTAGCTCCAAACCCACAGCCCATAATTACCTATAAAAAGAACTCCCAACAAATTCTGGAACAGTGGAAGTTGTGCAGCAACAGAATGAAGGAGATTTCTGTTCCAGAGAGCCCTGAAAAACCAGCACCAAAGGTCCATCGTGCACTGGACGGGAGTGGAGCCCAGCCCTCCCCTGCCTGCGCAGCATGGAGAGGAACAGATCCGAGCAGGCTTCAGGGATGGAATCTACAGTGGTCGCAAAGGTCCCTCCACCCACAGATGCACAAGTCAGTGAGAGACACTACTGGGCTGGCCGAGAGGGGAGCAGGGTGTCTCCATAACTCAGGCCCCCTCGGGAGTCAGCGGCAGAGGCAGTGGTCAGTCAGAGGTTCCCGGAGCAAGCAGGAGCTGGGGTCCATTATGGAAGGTCTTTGCATAAACCCCCTGAGGGAACAGAGCTTGGGAGAGAGCCTTGCCCCCACCTGAGCACCAGAACTTAAGCTCACATTGAATAGCAGCCGGGACCGCCCCTGAAAGTCCTGAGGCTGGGGAGCAGCATTTGAATCTCAGACCCCAAGCACTAGCTGGGCAGATCTAGGCGAGGGGTGGAGAGGGATCTCAGAAGTCAAGTAACTGGCTGGGAAAATGCCCAGAAAAGGGAAAAAAAAATAAGACCATAGAAAGTTACTTTCTTAGTGACCAGATGTTTCCACCCTTCCTCTCTGATGAGGAAGAACAATGCTTACCATCAAGTAAAGACATAGGAGTCAAGGCCTCTGTATCCCAAATAACTGAAATAGATATCCAATGGGCTCAAGCCATGGAAGAGCTCAAAAAGGATTTTGAAAATCAAGTTAGACAAGTGGAGGAAAAACTGGGAAAAGAAATGAGAGAGATGCAAGAAAAGCATGAAAAATGGGTCAATACCTTGCTAAAGGAGACCCCAAAAAATGCTGAAGAAAATAATACCTTGAAAAATAGGCTAACTCAATTGGCAAAAGAGGTCCAAAAAGCCAATGAGGAGAAGAATGCTTTCAAAAGCAGAATTAACCAAGTGGAAAAAGAGGTTCAAAAGCTCACTGAAGAAAATA